>CM037162.1:21033012-21078382 GCA_020921065.1 Vaccinium darrowii | reverse complement strand
AATCCAACAATGTTCTGGGTACACCACATGTGCACCCCAAATGCACACCATCCTGAGGTGGCAAATGAGGAGTGGCCCAATGTGGGGCTCACCCAAAAAATGGGTCTCTCCTCATTTGCCACCTCAGGTTGGTGTGCATTTGGGGTGCACATGTACATTTTTGACTTGTTGATTAAATCATTCATGCAAATTTTTGACTTGATCGGGTTTAAAAAACCCTTTCATCGGGATGAAGAATATTTCCCCTAAAAGTGGCGCTAAACAAAATTTATTCGGTGACCACAATATTTTGGTCACTAAACATAATTTATTCGGTGACCACAGGATTTTGGTCGCCAAACTGATTATTCAATGACCAAATAAATTGGTGGTCACAAAATGTTCTACCTATGGTGAGTAGATTTTGGTTAGTCACTGAAAGTACTATGATTAGTGACCAGATTTTAGTTAGTCGCAGAAGGATTTGAACAATTGGTGATCAAATGCAGAATTGGTCACCAATTATTCACACCTTTTTGTGACTAACCATAATCTGGTCACTAATTATAGTACTTTCAGTGACTAACCAAAATTTACTCACCATTGGTAGAACATTCTATGACCACCAATTTATTTGGTCACTGAATGACCAAGATTTTGTGACCACCGTATTTTTGGTCACTATTTGGTTGTTTTCCGTGACCAAAACGCAATTGGTCACCAAAACTGGTCACTAAAAGTGTAAATTCTTGTAGTGTGTGGTGTACCCATATCATTTTCCAGTTCCCCATTTTGGCTACGCAATAAGAGCTTGGCTGGAGGAGTTTGAGCCTCCATTTTAGAGAAAGCGGAGATGGGTTGGAGTTGCTCGTATAACTTTGTGTTGTCTTTCGTCAGGGGAGGGATCCTGTTCTGGGCAGACTCTCTTGGATCAAAATATATCTGTTCGAGACTAGAAGAATGGTCGAACATGTATGGAGAATTCTTCAAGCCATGCAAATTCTTGGTTGAACGAGCTGCCAAGGGGCCTTCACTGGTGAGGCTTTCGGGACATATCTGTGTAGTTAAGGGTTCTTTTTGTTTGCTGGAAAACTCCCTCCGTCCAACAATTTTTTGTCATTACAAAACGTCGTGTTTTTCACACTGATTTAAAATTTGTTTGTGGAATAACTTATGAGACGGGGAGTATTTTGCAAGATGACTATTGTGTTTAGTTAGCATACACTACAAGAAATTAGAGATTTTGTGACCAAGAGCAAGGTTGCAAAAAATTGACATTGTGGTCGCGACATGATACTGCGACCAAAAGCTGTGGTCGCCATGCCAGTCGCTGCAAGCTAGTCGTATTTGATACTTCTCGACCAGAAAATGACGTGGTCTCAATAGGTTCAATATTAGGCGACCCGATGGATCTGGTCACAATAGGGATATTTTATTGTGACCAACCACTGGTTGCAAAAAGAAATAAATTGTGGTCGCCTAATCCAAGCTCTGGTCGCGAAAAAGGTCCACTATATATCAGATGAAACATTTTTTGGAGACTAAAGAGCTAGTCACTGGAAATGTAATCTTTTGTCACAAAAAATGCCCCTGTAATTTACATCCACCTGTTTTTACAACTAAAGAGTTGGTCACAAAAAACACTATTTTTTTACATGATTGGTTGCAATTGTCGCAAAATTAATTCTCCTGCCAATATTTTTTGCAACTACCAAACACTCATTTTTTAAGCAACTAGCTTGTATTTCACAAAAATCCAAGAACCAACTAAGGAGTCACAAAATACAATACAATCCTTCACAAAAAAACAAAAGAAGAAGAGAGAACCGCATAATATGTTTCTCAAAAGCGGTGCGAACATTAATCAACCATACAACAAAAAACTAACATTAGGTAAAGTCCATGATATAGCAAAAAATGGACTTCATACTCGAAGCTCGAACCAAGTCCAATCTAGCTTTAAACATCAAATGCAGAAAGTGACTTCATACTCCATTATGCCAAAAAGTGACTTCATCATCTATCATCTGCAAAGTTGAACAAAAGTGGTTAGCGTACAAGATTATTAAAGTAAATGGGAGCTTTTTTTTTTTAATAGCAAAGAAGATTTTATTAATCTTTAGAGACAAATTACAAAGATTAAAGGGAACTGAGAAAAAATAGCATCACTACGCAAGGAGACATCCCAACTAGAATAACACCCCTCCAAGTACAATCACATGCCTTCATGGACCAAAAGGGAAATAAGGTTAACAAGCAATCAACCATTACAAAGACATAATCCAGAAATGGTACATTTTGCATCATCAATGTAAAAGACAAGCCTAGCTATAAGCTCAGCTAGGTGAACTCCCATTTGCTACAACATCAGTAGCATAACACCATCAACATGAAAACATTTAGAGCACCAGCAAACAGATTGAATACATCAACAACACCACCAATCTTAATTAACAGCTTCAGGAAAGACTACTATTGAATCCAACAACTTGATGTAGCATTCAAAAAATGATTACAAATGATAACAATCAATAGCACCGTCAACTTTCATGATAATCAAAATTGGGAGTTACAAGGTAATACAATTAGCGATCTACTTCTCCAAGAACCCAAATGTAGTGATAATGCCATAATTTCAACACCATCATAGGTTGGATACATAATTTAGGTAATCCTAAATCATGCAACACTTCAATAATTGCAAATATATCAATCATACAAATACGGAAACGCTTAGGATGTATTATATGCATTCACGTATCGAATGAGTATCGGTATCCGACACGGGTACAATTCAAGATGAATCACTCTCGAAGTAGTTTTAGACTGAATAACGTATTATTTTTTTTGAAAAAGAGTGAAGGAAGATTTCGGTACCAGTGCAAAGATTAAAAGGCATAAGCGGAAATGTGAAAGCATCCCAACAAGGTTGGCACCCTAATAAAGCATCCTATGCCACACTTTACCCCAAACAAGTTGATGAGATATCAACAAGAAGACAAGCAAAAAAACAAAATCCACAATGCTAAAGTAGGTAGCACAAGAAAAAAGCATGATCAGCATCATCTCCCTAGAATTCAATTTTGGATTCCAACATAACAAGAGAAGATATTAGGTACATTATGGATCAGCAAAAACAAGGAAGTAGCAGCTGCATACTGGAAACAAGAATAGCAACACAGAAACCCATCCAAAGAAATCATATAGAAGCACAGAATTCATAACATAGCGGCAAAGAAGCCAACCGCTGCAATACCAAACCAGACTTAGAAATTGAACTCAGATAACATTGCATAATCCACCTCCAGTTGATGAGTTGCGAAGGTGAACATATAATATTCCTAAGTTTGAACTAAAAAAACAAGACTAAGCACCTCAAGCGAAGAAGATGCAAAGGTAAGCAGATTATATTAGTAGTATTAGGTCTCCACATTGAATAAATTTGGTTGCAGTGCACTAATTTTAACCAAACATCGCAACTGACACACATTTAGTAACTATACTCAAATATTTGAGCGCTTACATTCATATTTTTCACAAATGCAAGAGATTTCTAGCATCTAGCACTGATTTCCTACACTTAAATACATCGTTTCAACATCAACTTAATATTCTAGTTACCACAGTTAACAATTTGGCAAACCAGAATTGGTTTGAGCATTAAAAAAAAAAAAACATGTTTTTGGTCTTTAAATAATAGTTACAGCAGTATTTCCAGTCTTAAACAGGCTATTTCAGCAACTCATTCTAGTTTCAGCACCAAAGAACACACTATTTCCAGCATTTATAACAAGTTTTTAGCATATAACAATGAAATTATGCATCTAAACATAAGTTACAACATATTTCCTAAACCACAAACATGATTTTGGCCTTAAACTTTCATATAAACAAACCTAAAGCACGGTCTGAACCTTCTGTTTTAGTATTTGAGGATAGCGGTTCACAAGTTTTTCAGATCAAGAGAAGAGAGTTTAAATACAAGATTATTAAGAACTTGAAGTCTTAATTACCAAGAAACAACCAGAGAACTACAGCCCCAATTCCTTATTAATTGTAATCAACTCTCTCTCTCTCTCTCTCTCTCTCTCTCTCTCTCTCACTCTCTCTTAAAATGAAGAACCTCAACAACTTCCATGATGATTCTATGCTTACTGCTCACTAGGTAATTACTACACGAAAATCACATGAAATTAAATATATTGGTGTTTTTAGCTTTGCATGACTAAAAGATGAGGAAACAATAATAGGCTGAGATGGCTGAATTATTTAAGGCTGGATATCAAGAGAGTGAACATATCTTTAGGCGTCACTAAGTAAATATAGAGTGAAGAGGACATATTTACCTATTTAATGAGGTGAACTCCTCATGTCCATTCTCGAGGCAAGTTTATCGCAAAATGACTCTAGGCGATTTATTTTCTGAGTCAAAGTGTTGGTGGTAGACCGCTGAGTGATGAGCTCCTCATTTAATTCTTTTGCCCTTCTTTCAGCCTTCTTTGCCCTTCTAATAGCCACCTTTGCCTTTCTATTAGCCATTTCTACCCTTTGATTAGCCTCATTTGCCCTCCTTTCAGCCTCCTCTACCCTCTTTGCAGATTCTTGTAGTTGTACACGTGTGGCATATGTTACCTTGGTTGATGTGTTGGGTCTCACTCCGTGACCAAGACCAGGTACATATCCTATTGCACGACCAAGGACTTTGTCACATATCTGATCCTCTGTCATAGGTACATCACCTTCTGCCACATGCTGGTTCTTTAGTTCCATCATTTCCTTCTGAAAAAGACACTATTGTAGTTAGTTACACTTTGGCATGAAAAAATATTGGTATTAGTCCATTACAAGAAAAATAGACGTACATATTTCTTTTCAGCACCATCAGAAGCCCAAACCCCTTCCTTGCAATGAGTCTCTTTATAAAACTCGATCCTACCCATCTCACTTTCTTTCTACGCAGCATGTACAAGTAAAAAAAATAAAATAAAGGTACAATTAGCTTCTACAAAACGAAAATATTGCAAATATCTAGTCTACAGTTTCTATAAAAATATCTTACCAATTCTTCTCGACGTCGTACAAAAGACTTTGATCCGGAGCAGTGAAGAACTTTCACCTTAGAGCGTTTCTCTTTGTTTGCATCACTCTTCATCTGCATTGAACATTCGACAATCAGAACACATATTTACCTATGCAGGTTTCTTTCTAATTAACCTTAGCAAATAAGAGTATCTTACAATGTATTTGTCGGACTTCATATAATCACATATGTGATTCCAATGGTTGGGATCTATTTCAGCATCTGGGTGCTTACGAGCCTCTTCTATTGAGGGAAATGACTTGATACGACGATATAGTTGTGCACGGTAGTCAGAGTAACGTTCATTCAAGATGTGATCAGTAACAGCTTTGGCATGTGGGTGGCTAAAGTCTACCACAAACTCCTCCTATTTAAAAAATGAATTAAGAATCAAAACTACAACATGAGCGGCTATTTTCAAGGTTGGACATACTTTAGAGTTGATACTAAAATCTGTAAGACTGACAATAGGTGACAAATACAACAAAAACTTAAGTGCCAAGTGCAAAATAAAAAAATGAATAACATAGCTTAATGCAACAATTCTCCTCTCTCTCTCTCTCTCTCTCTCTCTCTCTCTCTCTCTCTCTCTTGGTATGAATGATTACTTACAGCAAGACGAACAAACATTGGCTCTTTGTCCTCATCTGTCATGTCTTTCCAATATGGGATACTTAAATTTGCAAACATTCGACATACAACACCGACTTCATTTGTATAAGTACTGGCCTCTGATCCTAGCGGCTTCCATATGTCGTCAGGAAAGTACACATCACCTATTTTTCCTTCTTTTCGCAGCCTCTTTTGGAGTCCAAGTCCTCGTGAGAGACCTCTCTTCTTTGAAATAGTTGAAGCTGTCAAAAAAATAAGAAAAGAAAAACAGATTGAATCCCTTTGTGTATGAAAATAACAAGACCAAAGAAATAGCAAGGTAGCATAATGGATTTAGGCTCACTAGACCGAGGGACAACAGAGTTTGGTGCAATGGATTGAGGAGCACTAATAGGAGATGTATTGGATTCAGGACCTCCACCCTTGTGACGTTTTCTTGGTGCCATGCCATTTAGTCCTGCTATAGCAAGCATATCAACATGTGATTGACAATTATCATCTAAAGTTCATTTTATGCATCTTCAACACTTCTAAACACTAATTAAACTCTTAGAATTCTTATTCTAGGACATAGTAAAGCCCACAAATACACATCTTATACAAACTTTTAACAGTTATAACTAGAAAGAAGAACATCATCGTGTCACAGGACTCACATTCAACAACTACCTGTACTATACGGCAATGAAAATGTGTCACTAACAAATAGGATTAACATTTATTTAACCAAGCAAAGACCCCGCTGAACAAACCATTACCAAAACATCATTAGAACTAGACCCTTGACTATCCAAGAAAACCATTAGGTGTATTCATTTGTGAAATTTGCACATATACATTTTATCTTTCCAAACGATAGACTATCAACACGTTAACCAAAAATTTAAAGAGCTATAGATTTCTAACCCTCACTGTTGGCAGCAATATTTGGAAGCTGAGTAGGTTGGGCAGCCACCATGGGCATGCCTTCAGCATGATCAGTTGAAGGTTGTGTCGGTGGAGTTGAGGTTGCTCCCTTGATAATGTTGCTCTCTTCTCGAGATCCTTGGAAGTCTCTCGATCTATGTTTTACAGGACCTTTTTTCTTCTTTTGTCTAGCCTTATATTGGACCTGAATTTAGGGGGGGAAAACTACATTATTAATATTCTACTAGAGAACCAAAATGAAGTAGTTTTTCATAAACCATTAGGTATAGAAGAACTATGAAAAAGAATGGACATAGCAGAACATATGAACTATTAATATGTCAACGAATATAAAATCACTTACAAAACAAAAATCAATACGAGCCTTAAGCCCTAAATTTAATCACATCAATGCAAAGATAAAAAAAAAACTAATTCAAAGAGAGAGAGAGAGAGAACATTTGATATTTTGAGTGCTTGGTTCTGGTATGTTTGGAACAATGGCACAAATGAAAAATGTCAGACTAGCAAAACCTGGATCATAGGCAAGTTCATGCACACTTTCCCACTGCATAGCATCATATACAAAAATGTAAGAGAAGGCAAAGTGAACCACGTTAGTTGTTCTTACTACTGACTTAGTGACTTATAGGATTCCTTGTTAGCCTTAGTGGGTGAGGTTTTTGGGCGGTACTATGGCTACAAGCCATGCTAGAGGGAACACATTTCCATGCAAGTGAAACAGCATTCTAAAGGTTCTGAGGTTGTATTTTAAAAATTTATTAATTTTAGGTAAGAAGTTACGTTAATGAAATCGAATGTATTACCTGATTAGCTTGAGTCCCAGAAGAATCGTCATCATCACTAGAATAACCAAAACCCTCCTCACTGACATGGGGTATATATTCTCCATCATCCTCATCGCTAATAACAACCTTGCTCTTTCCTTGTCCAGCACTTTTGCTTGCACTTTCAGCTGGTTGCATTGGGACTGTTATGGCCTTTCTTCCAAGATCATTTAATCGTGACAAGTTCCTTCCAATTTTATTTACTCTTAGCCTTTCATATTCTGCCATTTCTGGATTTCACAGCTGGAAATATAATTAAAATGTCCAACAATATAATTAATGAAAGAAACTAAGGTTATGAATTCATAAAGAACAGTTAAGAAGGTAAACAAGTCTTAAGCATGCATAGCCAAAACATCATAGATCAGTCTAACATATAGCACTCCTAGCTCATAAGTAACACAAAACAATTAACACAACTACAATATGCTATCTATATCACTCTCATCGTCATCAGTAAATTCATCCTCTTGGGCATTGTCAGTACAGTAGTCAGCCATGGTATCGTCTTCCTCATCAACCTCATCATCAGTGACTGACAAATTTCCTTCATCCAAACAGTTCCCATCTACTATGACGCTTTGGTCAACAGTCTCTGCAGCCAAGTCTTCCCTAAGCAATGTGGTCACTTCTCTATCATCAACTTGTACAAGGACACCATCGACCTCAACTTGCTGAAATGTCTCATCATTACTGTCATCTTCCTCATCCACTTCTGGAACATCAAACAAATTTTTGGTGTGTATCTTTTGTACAATTTGCCAAGAACCACCATGTTTTGGGTCATCTAAGTAGTACACTTGCCTTGCTTGAGATGCCAGCACAAAAGGTTCATTCGTATACCAAGTTTTAGTGGCATTAACACTGATGAAGTGCTGGTCTTTTCTTATTCCTTCCCTTTTGTCACTCACATCCCGCCATTGACACTTAAACAGATATACGCGATTCCCAAAGTTGTATTTCAATTCTATTATATCAATTAAAATGCCATAGAAATCAGTATCTTCTGATAGATATTCCCCTTTGACCACGATGCCACTATTTTGAGTTGTACGGACCCTCTCACGGTCTCTTGTATGAAACCTAGTCCCATTGACTATACAACCAGAGCACCTTGTTACTCTACGGTCAGGACCCAACGCAAGGGAGTAAAGGTCATTTGTAGCCTCAGGAGAATTTTGTTTCCGCAATTGTATCATCTATTTAGAAGAAAAATGAATATCGTTAGAAGTGCCTCATAAAGGATAAATTGAAAAAATAGATATAATTTTTAGAGAAAGTTCACACTTACATGTTTTTCAAACCAAGAAGGGAATTCACTTTGATGCCTTTGTTCAACATTCATGGGACTTTGTTCCTGAATCTCTTCTTTGTGTTTCCTGCATTAAATCTTCCTAATCAAGTTTCAAATTTTTTATATTAGTAACTCAATGACATATGGATATTGAAATTGTTCAACTTACTGTAGATAGGACTCCACTTCAATGCAATTATTCAGAATGTACCATCGAGCCTTTGAATAATCTTCCAAATTCAACTTTTTGCTAGATATCTGATACTCAATTACCTACAAAACGAAAATCATTCATTGGATACTCATAAATCCATTTCTTTTCTGTTACTCTAGTAAAAAAAATCTTCTCCTTTTTTGTTCGAACTAGGGGCAGTTGAAGCACATGTTCATAGCTTAAGAGTCATATCTCGAGGAAACAGCATATGCTTAATTTTCAACTTCCTCTATAGGGTTTTTTCTTTTTTGTTGACTTTTAATTATTTGCAGCTTTTCCATCAATGAAAAAATTAATCAGAAATCAAGCATGTTACCCAAATTCGAGCCCAATATCATCTTTCTAAACATAACTTGGAATATCCACTAAAATGGAAAACAAAAGGCCTCACCTCACATATTCTGGCGAAAACTTGCTTATAAATTCATTTTTAACTTGTTTTTTTTTATAGCTTCCTAGGAAAATCTCACCATCCATTAGCGAGGGGTCCGTAAAAAGCCAAGGTAACATTTGGGTTAAAAAATTCAACTCTAATCCATAGTAGAAAGCATTTCATGATCTGAAGTAAAAAAACACCCTACGTACAAAGTTATGAACGCCGCCCAACGGTATAGGCTGATGAATAAACATGGCAAGATTCTTAACTATAGCATTCAAGTCATTTATCTAAGCTAGTATTGACAACAGATATGTGCAAGATTATTAAGGTTAACATATCGTACATGAATATCACCACACACCTATTCCAAGATTCCCTATTTTTCCTTCCATTTGAGACAAATTCAGCAAATTTGCAACAATAACCTAGAACTCATAACCAAAGTTAGTTTGAAACTATGAGATTTAGAGATATACGTACTTTTTCTTTTCTTTTTTTCAAAGATCCCAGATCACCCAAAATTACTATAGCAAAACACAAGTTCTTTTAGGGATGACAACATGTATGGTATAGATCGGGGGACCCTATTCCATCCCCGGTCCCCAATTTTGGAAACTTTTTACCATCCCCGTTCCGTCCCCACTGGGGATATTAGACAAAGACTAGGGTTTATAAAAGAGCCGAATCGAGCCGAACCCTACTAGGTTCGGGATCAGTTTGGTAAGGTATTGATTGGGCTCGAGTTCGGCTCTCGATTCGAGCCTAGATGATTGAGCTCGAGTTTGGCTCGCTAAAAATTTTCAAAGCTCAGGTTCTACTCATTAAACTCAAAAGAGTTGAACCTAGCCGAATTTAAGGTCAAATTTAGGCTCGAAATTAGGCTCATATTCAGGCTCGAAATTAGGCTCGAATTCAAGCTTGAACTAGGAGAATACAAAACAAGGAAGAAAACACTAAGAGCATGAAAAGATTTGAAGTTCTCATAGGAACTGATGTTGTATAATTTGGGTGATCAAATTATTACATATACCCCTGAACTATGTCATATTTGTAAATATAATTATATATTATAATTCTAGGTTCGTGAGCCTAACCGAGCCAAATACAACAAAGCTCATGTTCAGCTCATTTATGTATCGAACCTAAAATTGAGGTTAAAGTTCGGTTCGTTTACTATACGAACCAAATTCGAACGAGCTTTTACCAAACCGAGCTCCGGCTCAATTCATTTACAACCCTAACAAAGACTAAGGGGCTAGGGCCACAAACTGATCTAAGGGGCCTTTTGTGATTTTAGAAATCTCAGAAGAAATTCGTAACATGCAACACAAAATATCATCAAATCCCCAAGTTTGAACACGTAATCTTACTCTTGCCAACATCAACAAGAGAAAATAACAAAGGAATATTAACAGATAGGCACCAGGAACAAATAAATCTGGGCTATTCTCTCACTATCAAGAGTAAATTAAAGAAATGATAACTTGAATAAAGAAAAGAGAAGGAATCACCTCCAAAGTTTCTTGTCACAACATCAATAATATAATACTCGAACACATTTGCTTTGTTGGAACTGGAATACCAAAGAGGCAAGGAGGGTAGAACTCGACGAGGGCTCCTCGATCCGGCGCGCAACCTCCTTCTCGTTTCTCACACTTGTTTCAGAAACCTAGGTTTCTCTCTTTTATTTGGTGTTTATTTTTTACACGAAAAAGTAAAGGGGAGGAAAAGAGGGAAGGCGGGAAGGCGCGGGAAGTCATGGAGGGAAATAATTTCCTGTGGAATTGCCCTATTACGAGGAAATTATACGATTGCCCTCTTATCAATTTCTTAAAGTTAATTAGTACCAGAGTAACCAGACAAGTAACATGGCGGGGCACTTTTGTCAATTTCGGATGTAATAGATATATTTATATATGGGGTGATATATGGGGCACAACATTTAACGCAACAATAATTGAAGCGCCATGCTAATAATCGGAACCATTCAATTTGTTTAAAACTTGTTTCTAGGAGTACCCATAAAAAATCAACTCATTCAGATAATGTTAAGGGCTTGATCGACTTGATCTAGTCATTCAGTTTTTATCCTATCAAATTTCGGGACAAATACCGGTCATACCCTTACCAATATCTGAATAGGTTTATTTTTATAGTACTCTTAGAAATATGTTTTAAATAAATTGAAAGGCTCCAAACATTTCTGTGGGCTCCAAAATGGGTGGTTTGCATTCGATGTGTCGAAATTGTCTCGAGAACCACCCCTATATGTATTTGATTAAGTACGTTATTTTATCTGAATAGGTTTTTTCTATGTTATTTTTAAGATAGAAAAGAATGAATAATAAAAATTAATGCATAGTAAAAATTAATAAAAAATAAAAACACGAAAAAAGAATTTTGAGTTTTGTCAAATTCGCTTGTCATTAAGTACAACTTATGGAATGAAAAAGGTGTTTAACAAGGGAAGAGATAATATTCGATCCCCTCGTGGAACTGGACTATTCTGATAAAATAAAGTACTTATAGATTTGTTCACTTTAAGTGGCACCCATTTGCAATTTCATCGCATGCCTAAAAGAAACTTACCCACACATACAAAAATTCAATCGATTATGCAACAAACGAAAAGATGTTGCCCAATTTTTTTATTTTTATTTTTGGCTCAAACGAGTTTAGAAAACCCCTTCATCGGAATGTAGATTATAATAGGAGGATATTTTTCGTCCAATCAAAAGTCTAATTAATGATAGGTGCATGATAGACAGTTCTGATAGCAAAAAAGACCCCAGGCAGGGCTCATGAGGTGCTTTATAAGGCTTTAATGCCTCCGAAATCATCAATGTTTTCTGATTAGAAGGTTATCAATATTCGATGATTTTTCAATTTGGTGACAATGATGGATTAAGTAAAACACGAAATGACCATCATAAAAGTATACTTGACAATGACCTTTCAAACTTATACATCCAACTTGTTTGACAGTAAACTAAATCATATGCAATAGATGAATGTATAGTAGTAACACAACCACGACACAATTATGACGATTGTACTCGTTGATTTCGTTTTGCTTATTGATTAAATAATTCATGTAAACTTTTGGCTCCCTCGGTTTTAGAAAGCGTGCCCCTTCATCAGGACACAATTTATAGTAAACTAAATCATGTGAAACTTTTATCAAAAGGTGAATCCCTCTCTCTCTACCTTTCCTCTTTCTCTCTCGCGAAACTTCGCCTCCCCTAACAGTGCCAGATCTGGGGTGGGGGCTCCCCCCCCCCCCCCTCTCTTCTCTCCCTCCCCTTCTTCCCTTCCTCTCGTCAGTGTGTCCTCCACCCCTCAGCACTGGCTCTTCGCGTTTTCGGTCTGGATGGCTTGGTGCTTGGTCCCCTTTGCTGGTTTCCGGCAGAGGTGCTGTTCCGGCTTCGGGGGTTCAGTTCCGGTAAGGTGAAGACGGAGCTTGGTGGTCCGGTGCTAGGCAGCTGTCGGTGAGGCGAATAACGGGTGAGGTGTTTTGTTTTCCTTTTGGTTTTTGGTCTCGGTCCAGTTTTTCCCGGATCCGGTGGGTAGGACGGTGGGCAATAATGTGTTTTTTTCGTTTTGTTGTTGTTGTGACTGGCCGAAGTTGTTTCTCTGCTGCCGGAGATGTAGATCGTGTTTGTGCGCTTGCCGGCCACGGCCGTGTTGGTGGGGATTGTAATGTCCAGAAATGGCAACATCCCCGGGTCGGCTCGTGGTTTTCCTTGCTGGTTGGCATCGCGTCCGTCCATTGTCGGATTGGGTTGGTGCATTATTCGCACATCGTAGTCCAAGTTTCTCTTGGTTGTCTGATGTGTAATCTGTTATGGTAACCTGATTTGTGATAATGGAATATCTACATTTTCCTTGTCAAAAAAAAAAAAAATCATGTGAAATAGTTGAATATAGAGTAGCCACATGACCGTGATGTAATTATGACGATCGAGATCAATTACTTCATTGTGCTTGTTGATTAAATTATACATGTTAAATTTTTGCTCCATTGGGTTTAGAAAGCCCCTTCATCATGACGCAATTGATAGTAAACTAAGTCTTGTGTAGTAGTTGAACGTCTAGTAACCACACGACTGGGACACAAATCATGACGATCAAGATCACTGATTTCGTTTTGCTCGATGATTAAAACCATCATTCATATTTTTGGCTTGATCGGATTTAGAAAACACCTTCATCGAGACGCAAATTTATACGTAGCAAAATGATATTTCCCATTCAATCAAGTGTCTAACAATTGATTTACCCAAAAAAAAAAAAGTGTCTAACAATTTACACGATTAACTTCAGTCCTAGTACGAATTATCTATTAAAACATGAATTCATATATTGCAAAATTTTAAAATATAATATTTTTATTTTAAAGTTAAATATTTTTCTGTAAAAAAATAGTTGCAAACCAATAATATAAAGTTGACATATTTTGCGACCCAACATCCTAGTCACTTAAACATTTGATATAGAGATATAGTGCAACCATGTTGTTCTTGGTCGCAAAATAATCATATGTTGGTCGCCATAATTTTTTTTTCAACATTTGAATGCGACTAGAGACACTTTGGTTGCAAAATGAACTTATGTTGGTCGCAAAAACCTTTCCCGCCAGCGGCAAAAATTGGCGCCAAGTAATAGACGACCCACTTTTGCTGACCAGCTCTCTTAGTTGCTATTTGTAACAGCTTTCCACTAATAGCGACCAAGTTAGCATACAGTTGCTAGAAACCATGTTAAAAGCAACCAAATTTTGTTGGTCGCAAAAAATTAGTCGCTAACTAAGCAATTTCTTGTAGTGATAACTGCTGATATTGTTTTGCTAATAAATATTGACATGACCTTTGCAGAGTTCACCGGTGGAACAAGCCAAATCTCGCCTGTAACTTAAATTTTCTGGACGCGTTGTCACTGAGTTTAGTCTCCTCTCTCTCTCTCTCCCCCCACCCTCCCTCCCTCCCTCCAGAAAGGGCTTCAAAGAACCGAATAAAGCTTGCGATGCTCATCGGGAATAATGCATGGGATGTATCGGTATTGTAATTTACCGTTGGGAGAACCGAAATAATATTTGTCTTGACAAATGCAGAATCAAACTCAAGTTTGTATTCTTAAAGGTTGAATGGTTTTTGTTAGCATGCAATTATTGTTATTGATCAGCTTATTTTGCCATTCTACAGGAGTTACAAATGTCCCGAAGGACTCATATAATAATGTCTGCACCTAACCTGTACGTTTGGTTCACAATTGTACTAGTATTAGTTTTCCGATACAGGTTTACTATAGGCACTAAAACTTGTATAAAATTTGCAAAAACTTTCGCATGGGATATGCGAGACATACCATTCATGTGGGTCCCACATATTCTATGTGAAAGAGTTTGTGCAATTGTTAGCATGAGTGGTAGTGCATTTATCTTTTCTCTTTTCGGTAACTTGATACCCGGCCTAGTGAAATTGATTGGAAATTAATTATAGCGATAACTAACGGACAACAAAAAGAAAGATGCAACAAAACTTAACATATGAGGTAGGTAAGATTAGCGCTAGGGGGCACTGACATATGAACACAATTACAAATGTGTGAAAGTCGCTTGATATACGCAAAGTCTCACATGCCCACAAATCTATCATTCTGAAGTTCCCAAAGTCTATTCTTGAAGAATCTATATAATATTACACAACGGTTTTTTCAAAATGTCCTACGTGGCATTTCCATGTTGCAAAGATCTCTCATTTCTCTTCTAATCTATATCTATATAAGAAAACTTGCCTTTCCAAAATAACTTTTCATTAATCATACAAAAGAAAAAGGAAAGTGGATCAACAAAAATACCACATGAAAGAAAACTACTTTCTAAAAAGAACAATTCTTTCATCTGTGAGTTTCAAATTTTAAAAAAATTCTCTTTCTCACTATCTCAATTACCAAAAAAGAAGATGAAGAATAAGAAGAAAGCAGATAAAAAATAAATAAATAAACCACATGAAAAAAACTCATTTTGGAAAAGAAACACTATCCTTTAATTCATGTGCAAATTTCAAATTTCATAAATCCTTTCTTTTTCTTTGACATCCAACCATCATAGGAAAATTTAATTTAAGATCTCTTTCTCTCTCTCTCTCTCTCTCTCTCTCTCTCTCTCTCTAATGATTTTTGTTTTGAAATGGATATTATAAATTTGGTAAATCAACGAAAAAATAGGAATGAATCTCTTCGTGATGCTTCAAAATTACATATTTTTTGTTGTGCATGGAATAATGGGTTTTATTAGATGTTAGTAGTTTTTTTTTTAGTTTCACTTATTGAACTTACACAATCATGACAGGGGTGGCGGCATAGCATTAACTGGAATACTCGGTGACAAAAACACTGCAGGTAGTATTGTATGGTTGGTTAAAGTTGTCAAACTTCATCAAGTGCCTTTAGGCACGGGCAAAACACTAGTAATATAATAATATGGAAATGTAATTAAAGTCTATTCTTAGTCAAATTATGAAATTGCCCTTGTCAAATATTTTTATCTTTGTTGACCCGATAAGTTTATATTTACACATAAAATCTACAAATTCTTTAAATGTTAGATTTAACTCATATGATCTCTAAATTACACTTAGACCCCTAAAGTTTGAATAATTATATGACGACCTCTAAAGTTCTATAATTACAAATAGGTCTCGAGTTTTGTGTAACTATGCTAGGACTGTAGTTTGTAGGATATTAATTGATGTGTACAATGAATGAATTATATATCATGTTGCCATGTTCTTGATTTATTATGAATCTCTACTTGTTATCGGTTGAGTGATTGTTAGATTTGACATAGGCTTGGCTGGATCTCATGGTTGGGATCTGAAGTTGACATTGATAAGATAATTGGATTAATAATAAAAGAAATGGAAAGGTTAAGTGCGGCCTACCAGGGCTCTTGGCCCAAATATGAGTACACCATTTTGCACATACCTTATGTGGGATCCATTTTGGGGTCCCAAACTATTGATTGGAGCTCTTCAATTTATTTAAGATATTATTTTATGGGTTATTGTAAAAAATCAACTTATTCGAATATTAGTTGTGAGAACATGTGATTGTCCCACATCGATGGGATGGTAAATGTGAAATGTAAATATAAACGATATCGAGTAGCTACTGTATAACTTGAGTAATTAACCTTTTGAGTCACGTGATTAGACTAAGAGTTAGCAGGTCAGCTGAGGCGGGTCATTACAGGTGGTATCAGAGCTTGCACCAACTGGAAGTGTGGGGCGGGTCCCGCAAGGAGACGTGCTCGAGTGGGCCCGGCAAAGGAGGAACTTGAGGTGCTTGTCGTGCTTGGGTGGGTTCCACCCGAGGGAGGAGCTTGAGGAGCTTAGTGTGTTTAAGTGGGTACTTGTCTCACATTGCTTGGTGGGTGGAAGTGATGGACCATGGGGCGCAACGGGGATCACTACAAGAATTTACACTTTTAGTGACCAGTTTTGGTGACCAATTGCGTTTTGGTCACGGAAAACAACCAAATAGTGACCAAAAATACGGTGGTCACAAAATCTTGGTCATTCAGTGACCAAATAAATTGGTGGTCATAGAATGTTCTACCAATGGTGAGTAAATTTTGGTTAGTCACTGAAAGTACTATAATTAGTGACCAGATTATGGTTAGTCACAAAAAGGTGTGAATAATTGGTGACCAATTCTGCATTTGATCACCAATTGTTCAAATCCTTCTGCGACTAACTAAAATCTGGTCACTAATCATAGTACTTTCAGTGACTAACCAAAATCTACTCACCATAGGTAGAACATTTTGTGACCACCAATTTATTTGGTCATTGAATAATCAGTTTGGCGACCAAAATCCTGTGGTCACCGAATAAATTATGTTTAGTGACCAAAATATTGTGGTCACCGAATAAATTTTGTTTAGCGCCACTTTTAGGGGAAATATTCTTCATCCCGATGAAAGGGTTTTTTAAACCCGATCAAGTCAAAAATTTGCATGAATGATTTAATCAACAAGCACAACGAAATCAATGATCTCGATCGTCATGGTTGAGTCGCGATCATGTGTCTACTATACATGCAACTATGGCACAAGACTTAGTTTACTATCAGTCGCGTCCCGATAAAGGGGCTTTCTAAACTGGATCGAGCCAAAATTTTGCATGAGTGATTTAATCAAACTTAACAACGAAATCAACGATTTCGATCCTTGTGATTGTATTGCTATCGTGTGGCCATTGTATATATAACTACTACACATGACTTATTTACTATCAATTGCATCCTGATGAATGGACTTTCTAGACCCGATCGAGCCAAAATTTTACATGAGTGATTTAATCAATAAGTACAATAAAATCAACCATATCGATCATCGTGATTCTGTCGCAGTCGTATTGCTACTGTACATTCTATTACTACACAATACTTAGTTCACTACTAAGTAAGTTGAACGTATAAATTGTAAAGGTTACTGTCGAGTATATTTTTATAGTAGTTGATCTGAACCGTTAGAATTTCATATTTGACTTATTCCATTATTTTCACCAAATTGCAAAATCATTGAATATTGATAACTACATACATGGTCAGAAGACGTTAATGCTTCCGAAGGCATTAAAACCTTATAAAGCACCACCCGAGCTCCACCTTAGATTTTTTATTTTTTATTTTTACTATCAGAACTGTCTATCTTTTACAAAATATGGATTAGATTATTTTGTACTAGAATGAAGTTAATCGCATATCATTAAACAGTTGATCGGACGAAAAATATCATTCTATTAAAATTTGCGGACTGATGAAATTCATTTTTTGTGATTAGTAATAGTCATTGAAGCAAACTTTCAGGGAGCAATTAAAATTTGGTCACCAAAGATACATTAAAAAGCCTACAAAATTGGAGAAAATTCTGGGTGCAAATAGGGTATGGGTGACGTGGTGCCCCTTGGCACATCCGAGCCGTCCAAAAATGCATCGGACGACTCGGATGAAAACAAATTTTTTCTTTTCTTTTCTTTTCTATTTTTTTTTTAAATCCGGATGACACTTTTAATCTGGACTGTTAGTTGCATTGTTTGGACGGCCCGGATGTGCCGAGAGGGTACCACGTGGCACCCTCTCAGTACCCAAAATTTTCTACCGAAATTGAAAGGGCACCAAAACATTTCGTAAAGTGCGCCAAAGCAATTTGGTGGGAAAATTGGGCGCCATTCTAATATTTTAGGTGACCACTAATTAGTCACTGAAGTAAAAATGAGAGAAACAAAAGAGAGAAACGACACAGTTTGATATGGTCAAAGCTTTAAATGTTTTAGAAGGGAAAGTAAAGGGCTCAGTGGCTTGCTTGTTCTTTCACTCTCTCTATCTCTGATTCTCTAGGGCAGTGAAACCATCGACATCCACCATCGAAATCCACCGTCTCTGCTATCGTCGTTGCCGACACATCTGTCACGAAGATTTGTTTCCCCACAACTATTGCTGGAACTCGCGAACACCGAAGGCAATCTCTGAATTCGCGAAATCTCTGAACTCTTCGCCTCTTTCTGTTAGACATGAAAGACTAGCATACAGGTTTTTACTCTCCCTTAAACTAGTAATTGAGGAATTAGGGTTAAACGTTTATTGTTTCTGGGTTTCATGCCTGTGGTAGTTGTGGAAATAGGTTTAATATTCAACCCCAAAGAGATAAGTGATTAATCAAGTGCAAATGTTTTGTATTTTACAAATTTCTGAAGTGTTTTTTCAAGTGTGGTGATTAATAAGGGTTGTTTTTTTTTTTTTTTTTGAACAGCATTCTTAATTTTGATGATAGGTTCATTTGTCCACCCAACTGCATAACCCGTAATACCTCTGGCTTGTGGGTGGTTACCGGTATTTAGGTTTACCTCATAGGTGTCTACCTTATACCTTATTCGTTTCACATTGATGATTAGATTTTACAGATAGGTCAAGCTTTAATCCTTTTGTCTCTCACATTGATGATTATATTAATAAGGGCTTATGGTATACCACATTGGTTATTTTCTTTTGTTTTTATGAAAATTTATTAGTACTTAGCCCTCAAATTGTTCTGCTAGACCATATTCATCGTTTACCCCTTTACTCAAAACTAATTTGGTGTGAAACCCCTGAAATCGTACTCTGTGTGTGTGTGTGTGAGAGAGAGAGAGAGAGAGAGAGAGAGAGAGTGCAATTTTTCTCTTCATGCATGAGTGTGTGTGTGTTAAATCTAAGATCTATGAAGGATTTTCTAATAAGCAAGAGTTTTTTAAGAGAACAATGGCAGATTTTAACAAACACGGATATAGCCGCCAGGTTCTTTTTCTTTGTGCTTCATTTGTCGTGGGTTTTGATTTGTACTGACTTTAGTGGATATAGCTCTTTAAGTTCTATTGTAAGCTTTCTTTTATTATAATACTGTAGTTTTGGGCTAATAAAGTATGAGGTGGGGTTTTAATATATGTTTGTAATCTTACTTTTTGAGTTGACCTTTCTAATGCTGATTGTTATAATTTTTTAATCATTGAACTGCGTTGAGTAAAATAAAAGAAACGATTAGTGGATTTTAACATTTTCTTGGGTAAGCTGTTTTCTATGATTTTTGTTTTTAAATTTTATTATCTGGCCTCTTTTATTATTTTAAAAAAAAAAGCACGTGTGGGTACCTCCAGGAAGCTAAAACCAAGACAAGAAGATCCTGTTGTAAAATGAAATTCATGTGGATTCACACTAATATCTTTTTATTTTTAGTACATTGAGGACTATTATACTTTATTTACATAGATGAAAATAATAACTGAAATCTCTCTGAATGTTAAGAACTCTATCAGAGCTTATCCACATAAAGTTTTGCTCTGGCTTTAATTGAGGCTCCTACTAGTGGACATCGGTCTCCTAAGATCGGTTGACGTGCACTTAAACTGACCCAAACAACTAAATTATAAAATAAAAAAAAGGAATTGTAAGAAAGTGCATAAAAAAGGAACTAATGAAGCGCAAAACGCAATTTCCTCCGATAATAGTTTTTCCGCTGTAGCCTATACATATATGCTGTAAAGATAGGCCACTAATACTTTTTCCTAATTATTTGACTTGAGCCAATTGCAAGGATGTATTTTATCATTCCTTTAAGTTTTATGCTTTTTCTGTCAAAAAAAAAAAAACAGATGGAATGCGTGGGTACCTTAACAAGGAACTTCTCACAACATTATTCGAGTTAGGAAACTTTTTCCAACAATTATGCTCAAAGACATTAAAGAAAACAGATTTGGAGATTCTGGAAGATCAAATTGTACTTATACTTTGCAAACTAGAGAAGTTTTTTCCTACAGCCTTCTTTGATGTCATGGTTCACCTAGCTATTCACTTGCCATGCGAAGCAATTCTTGGAGGGGGACCATAACGAACAATCAACTAACTTCTATGGTCACTTGTGTAAAGTATGGGAACTTAGTTATTTGTTTGAACATAGAGTTGTTCTCTTCCAATGTGAATGGTTCAACACTGACACTAGTGGTAAAAAAACTTTTCGTGTCGTTGCAAATTGCACAACTATTGATGTAAGAAGTCGTTGGTATAAAGATGACCCCTTTGTGTTTCCGAGTCAAGTCCAACAAGTATTCTACATCAGTGATACCACCGATAGTCATGGCAATTGGAAAATTGTTCAAAGATTCCAACATCGAGGGATATGAGATGTGCCAGAGATGGATTTAGAAGCTGATGATAGCGAAGAAACTCATGTCCTAAACCATGCATTCCAACAGGATGAATCCAATGACGTCGTTCCAATTTCAGTAGAAGACCCCACTGCAACACCTTTGCACAGACTTGATCTCGAAGCTGAAATTATTCCATTGGAGGTAGTTTTGCAATCTCTTGGCCGAGAACAAGTTGGGGGCAGCGACGATGAAGGCTTTATCTGTGATGAAGAGGATGAGTCAGTGGATGAGGAAAGCGAAGAAGAAGAAGAAGAAGAAGAAGAAGAAGAAGAGATGATTAGCACCGACTCTGATACAGATCCAGATACGGATTAGAGTGTTAATTTGTTTCTTATGTAATGTGTAATGTTTCTAAAAATGGACAGGGTTGTTGGATTTTTATATATGTTAAACTTTTGCATATGATTATTGCTTGCTTAATTTTGTATGAAGTCTTTTGTGTTAAGTTTCTATTCGAGGTTCAATTTAGTTTTCTTAAATACTCAGTTGCACTTCTGTTTTTGATAATTTTCAGCCTTATATACAACTAATAACTTGTGCTTCGAACCCTATTTTACAGTTTCATTCATGCCTCCTTGGAAGAAGACATCGGCTGGGAGTCCTCTGCCTTCACCATCACAATTGAGCCCAACTGAGACTCTTGCATCATCTCAGCCCCAAAAGCTTCCACCACAGGATTCTATTGCTTTGGGTGATAAAGCTTCTTTGGCACAATCTAATAATGAAGGTATGAAGTCTTTTGCGTTAAGTTTCTATTCGAGGTTCAATTTAGTTTTCTACTTTTCTTAAATACTCAGAATCACGACTTGCATACCCACTTAAGTTTCCGCATCCGAGGTTACGAGTGGCAACTTGTGCCCATGATGACCGCACATCAAGTGCAATTTACATGAAACACGAGCAGCACTTTACGGCCCACCTCCACCACGATGAAGTAGTGGGAAGCGGGAAATAAGGACTTTTTCGATCGAATTCCGTCACGTTAGGTACAAAATACAGGAACCCACGATTTGCACGAGGAGCATACTTGCTTCTGCTGCATTATTGAAGAGATTGTACGGGAGGGACTTCACCGCGCAAGCAGAGAATTACCCAAACCCGAGAAAATCATCTACCTCCCACACGCCATTACGTACACTATGCACCGGCTCCTCCGACCGTTTTTGATAATTTTCAGCATTATATACAACTAATAACTTGTGCTTCGAACCATATTCTACAGTTCTATTCATGCCTCCTAGGAAGAAGGCATCGACCAGGAGGTTGTCTATGCCTTCACTGTCACAATTGAGCCCAACTGAGACTCTTGAATCATCTCAGCCCCAAGAGCTTTCACCACAGAATTTAGATGATTTGGGTGATGCAGCTTCTTTGGCGCAGTCTAATAATTCAGGTAGTCTATTTAGTGACATCAACCTGCATCCTTACACACCTATGCACAGTATATAGTTCTGATATGTTAGCAATTTGTGAAAAGAATATCTTTGTCTTTTTTTTTTTTTTGTTGGGTGGGGGGAAGTTAAGATGTATTAACCACCAAAAGGGAAAATAGAGCAAGGGCATATACAGACTAATTTTGGCTGATAATTAGAGGTAAGATGTCTTGAAACCTAGTGGCTGAGACCTGGCTTATAAAGTAATAAAGACACTAAATGTGATCAGTTGTAATTGTATACTCTCTCTTTGATTGTTGCCCTAGTTTCTGTACCACTGAATTGGTGTTGCATGGTTGATCAAGAGTGCATTCAATTTTTTAATTTCTACCTTTTTTCTTGAGAAATTTCTATTTCTGTAATCTCACTTTAGTTTTTCAGATTACGTTTGTTATTTTTCATCATGCATAAGGTTTTCAGATTGCATTTGCATTTGTTCTCTTTCTGCCATTACGAGCACAGTCTGTGATTTCTATAGCTGCTCTGTTCTGCTGCCATCACTTTTATATCAAAATTCATGAAGTCTACGTATTTCTTTGTTAATCAATTACCATATGAAGCACAATTCAATCTTGCTACAGGTCCTCCACGATCTACTAACGTGCGAGGTAAAACAGTTGGGAAGGGAGTTGAAAAACTAATTGCTCACAATTATGGGCAGAAGCTTGTTGTTCAAGTGCTACCGGAATGGAATTCTTTATGCGGTATTAATGCTTCCAAGGCAACCAGTCTTTTGGGTGTGTATCTTAGAATGATGTGTCCTATTAAGAACACCCCGACATGGAGGCATGTTGATCCAGCTACCCAATCTGCTGTCATACAAGCTGTCCTTGTAAGTAATTATCATGTTGTTTTCTACATGCTAGGAATACTAGTTGCATACGGAAAATTGGTGTAATGAATTTACTCGTTATGATTGTAGGACAAGTGCAAAATTTCGGATGATTATCATGGAAATCCAATAGCTCAGCAAGCAATACACAGTAAGTGCTACCATATGCACATAAACTGGAGGCACAGAATGAAGTGTCATTATGATGATATTTTAAAACAACAATTGGACCCATACAATCATCCGTATGATGAAATGAGTTTGGAGAATTGGCGTCACATGATTGATGATGTATGGAAGAGTGAAAAGTTTGAGGTAACCTATAGTGTATAATCTTTTTTAAGATAAATACATGAAAGCAAACTCTTTAGTGCCTTGTTATTGAACTTATGGCAAATTTGCTATTGGTTTTGGTCCTTTTGTTTTAGAAACGGTCGAATGCAGGAAAAATTAGCAGGGGATTTCTAGACGATGGTCATCGTTTGGGGTCTCGATCATTTGTTGCAGAGATGACTATACCGGTATACATTCAACTCAAATATATGATTTTTTTCTTTAGGCTGATGTTAAAGCCAATAGGTCCATTCATTTTCGTGAAACTTAAAAAACAGTTTGTGGCATTAACACTGCCATTACTTCATACTTTTTCCTTGTATTTTTGTTGTGACTTTATGCTAATGTAGATTTCACTTCATAGGTACAGAATGGTGGCTCCAAGGACAAGGATTTTCCTGAAGTGTATGAGAAAACTCATACGAACAAGGATAAAAAGTGGATCTCTCCTATTTGCAGTGGAAAACATGTACGTATCCTAGTATTTTACACTTATCTCGTCTGCAATGTTGCTTAAGTTTTGCTTCTAGATTGTTGTTGCTGGTGCTTCTAATTTCTTATTTATACACTTACAGACAGAGACGCTACAAGTGCGAGCAGAATGCACTCAGTCCGGTGTGCAGATGACAGCGGAGGAGATGTCTACACAGGTGCTTGGGAAGAGGAAGAAGTACATATTGGGGTTTGGGGTTGGGCCCAAACCTTCTTCATGTTCTCCTACACCTAATGCTGTGTCACGTGCACGTGATGAGGAGTTGGTCAACCTTAAAGTTGATATGGAGAAAATGTGGATGGAGCGTGAGGAGGAGAAGAGAGAACGAGAAGCGGAGATGGAGAAGACCCGAATAGAACACGAGCAGGAGAAAAGAGCACGTGAAGCAGAAATGGAGCAGATCCGAAAGGAGCGCGAGGAGGAAAAAAGAGCACGTGAAGCTGAGATGGAGCAGATCCGGATGGAGCGCGAGGAGGCGAAGAGGGAGCGCGAAATGGAGAGAAAAAAACAAACACATGGTTCATCTATCCATCATGGTGGTCTCAACTCTTTGACCAGTGGTCGCTCTAATCGTTGGTAAGTATAATTAGCTCCTGTGCAAGGGTGCATGATTAGAACTACTAGCCTCTTACAGAAAGAGTAATATTAAAAAAGGAGGGGGCAGGGAACAAGAAGTTATTGCCATGGTTGGGAATATGTTTGATTTTGTACACTTAAACAAACTGCACATGCATGTTGTCTCTCGTACCTTATTTTTGGAACTTTTATTGATTAGTGACACTCCATGGAATAATAATTGTACTGAGAAAGTTAATTATGATTTGAATTGTTTGCACATATATGAGCTTTCTTTTTTGGATAATAATTGTACTTATTTGTGCCTTTATAGATTAACAAGAACTTCTTCGGAGCTTGGGCGTATGTTTTTGACATGGATGCATTTTGCTTGAATGATCCACAAGGAAATTGCTGATCTTTTGGCTTTTTGGACACTGATCCTTTGGCTTTTTGGAGTTTGCCGATTTGCTCACTTCCTGCGGTAATATTTCACATTCCTTTTTGTTATACTTGCTAAGGGTGCAAGTGGGACACCCCTGCATCCCCCCTTGAAATGTGCATGATTGTGTTATTGTGGTGCTTGCTAAGGGCGCAAGTGTGATGCAGGGCTCCCCCCCTTTCTATTATTGGTTGTTCGTGTTAGTATTTGCCTATATTTTCTAAGCATAGTCTGTTCGTAGATGTGTGTAAATTATCTGATGTATCAGTATATCTTTTTCTTAATTAGCTGACGTTATAAGCGATTATCTAGTGTAAATTAAATTAATAACTGACCACCCAGGCACCCATGAGGTTTGGCTGCACACTTTTACTAAGAATACTCAAAACCCTTGTCGTCAAGGATCATGAATGTACAACTTCCTCTGGAAGTGAACAATCATATAGGATAATGGAAAGCCTCCTAGAGCAAAATACATGGAGAGAGTACAAGAGAATGATGGATCAAGTTCACTGGGCCTGAATGATCAAAATCGAAAAGTGCAGCCCAATTTCCCATCTTCCCCGGCTGCCTATGACTTGATTGAGTTTGAACAAACCAAACCTTTCCCGTAAAATCCCTATAATCCTAAAGTAAATCCAATTGCTTTTATATTTTTCAATTTGGAAACCCCATCTGAAGCTCCTACAGGCTATAGCATACAAAACCCTAATTTTCATGATAAGTAGGCCTTGGAAGCAGGTAGGAATCCTCAAGAAATCTTGCAAACACTGCAAGTGAATTGCAATATGATTATTTGTAAGAGTCACTGTCATCCACTTTGTACATCACAGTGATGAGTCGAATTTTGAAATCCTTGATACTCATATGTTAGTAAGTGTCCAATAAGTGCCAATCACACATTTATTTCTTAGTCATAGATGCAAGAAACTGTCGTACACGTTGCAAAAAAGAGTCCAAGAAAAGTCTCTGCAAAGTAATTTTGATTTCATAATGCCTTTGTTTCATGATGAGAATGGAAGTCCTGTTATGATGTAACGTATGGGAGGATGTTCTGATCCCTTCCTCTGCAATGAGGTATTAAACTATGGGTACTAAGTGAGCTGTTGTGATAAACTAAGAGAATTAAAATTGTTGAGTATGTTGTGGACTTTGAAATCATCAAGCACAAATATACTTCCTTCTGGTGTAAGTTTATTAAGTGTTGCTGTTAGCGAAAAACACCAATGGGCAGCAATATTGACAATTAGCTGTGATTTAGTCATCAGATATTTTGGTCAGGAGCTATGATTAGTTCAAACTGCAAACGAGTTAGCAACTTTAACTTTCTTATATATGTATGGATCACTTCAGATATGCTTCTTCTTCATGAACCCTCCCATAAGTTATATTTCCCATGGGCCCGCTCTAAGGAGCCATATTTCTGCTAGAGTACACCTTTTCTCCATGCCCAGGGGACTTACTGTTTCTAGCAATGATGCATGGACATCTTGATTAGATGGGAACTACATGTTTTGCCGCAGAAGTTCAATGATGTTATTTTTTTGATTTCTCAGCTTACTGTTGGGGAACCAATAGCGAGTGTTATTCTTGTCTTTCTCTTTGGACCTTCTTAAGTGATAAGTCTTCATTCTTTTCATTAGATTTGTTTCATACTTAAGTAAAAAGCAACCGGAGGAAGGGATCCTTTTTTTTTTTTTTTCTATAGATAAAGTTTATGTATGCATATTGTAGTTCTCAGGGCGCATATTCTTCCATACCATTATGGTAAACAAAGATTATACGTTTGTCTCTTAATGGGTATTAATTGCATTTATTTGTGCCATTACAGATTAAAGTGGACTTCTTTGGAGCTTGGGCATATTTTGGATATGGATGCATTTCGCTTCAATGATGTCTATTCAAAACAATACCTTTTGTGGTCCATATATTTTGTATAGGTTGGTAGACGGTTATGACATTAGGATAATGCATGGTTTAGTATTTGTAAGTATGATTATGGTGACTATTATATAAGGATGTTGAATGATTGTTAAAATTAAAATTAAATTATGATTTGGATTACTATTGATTCTAAAGCACGTATTTGATTGTGTAAAACTGAAATGGCAAAAGAAAAGTCATTTTGGATGGGATTCATAAAAATATGGAGAATGAAATATGAATAATTAATGCCCAAAACAATTTAAAAATTATATTATTTAAACTAATGGTGACTAAATAATTTTAAAAAAGAACTTGGTCACCAAAACATTTGGTCATTGAAGGTGTACAAATAATGACCACTTTTTTGGTCACCGAAAAATATATTCATTTAGCGATCATGCTGGTTGGTCATTAAAAGTGCACAAATAATGACCACTTTTTTGGTCACCGAAAAATTTATTCATTTAGTGATCATGCTGGTTGGTCATTACAAAGTGCACAAATAATGACCACTTTTTTGGTCACCGAAAAAATCATTCCGTGACCAGCAGGTATAAGTGACCAACCAATTTGGTCACCAAAAAGAACATTCAGTGACCATGTTTTGATCACTAAATGTTATGCTTCAATGACCACTTTTTTGGTCACCAATAAAATCATTCAGTGACCAGCAAATATAAGTGACCAATCAATTTGGTCACCGAAAAGGGCATTCAGTGACCATGTTTTGATCACTAAATGTTATGCTTCAGTGACCACAAGAAATTTGGTCACAAAAACCTTTCTGCGAGTAGGGTTAGACGACCAAATCTTTTTTGGTCACAATATAGATTTTGTAACTAAATAGGGCCTTTTAGAGACCAAAATCTTAGTCACCGAATGTGTTTTTTCTTGTAGTGGATGTTGCGATCCTAAGTGGGGGAGACTGTGAGAACCCATGTGATTGTCCCACATCGGTGGGATGGGAAATGTGAAATGTAAATATAAACGATATCGAGCAGCTACTGCATAACTTGAGGTTAATCTTTGAGCCACGTGGTTAGGTTAAGAGTTAGAAGGTCAGCTGGGGCGGGTCGTTACATTAGTGATGGCATGATTGATTGATTTAGTTTTTATCCCAACAAATTGAGGGATGAAAATCGATCAAGTTCTTAGTGATATCCGAATGAGTTGATTTTTTATAAAAATCCTTAAAAATGTTTAACAGTTTCGATCCTTTTGCGGGAGACCCATTTTTTAGTCCCATTACCCATACAATTGTGGTGCAGCAATAGTTTTTGGTTCTTGTAAACCACAACTCCTCAAAAGTTTTGGAAGTGAAAGAGCAAGCTTTTTGTACACAGCTCGGTTCTATTGTTTTTAACTTTTTATGCGTATTTCCGTGTACAGATGGGTCCCCATACTCCTATTCTTCGCATAAAGTGTGTCAGTGTGCTTTGACAGCATCTACAACAAATTTAGGAAGCAAAATAAAACAAGGTGTCCAACATCGTTTAGATTGTCAAACAAAAAATCACTTAATTTAAAGTGGAAAATGATATGGATACACCACTTGTGCACACATATACACAACAAGATGATGTGGCAGATGAAGAGAAATTCAATGTGTGACCCACTTAAAAAATGGGTTTCTCCTCATCCGCTACATCACTTTGTATGCATTTGGTGTGCATGTGGGGTATATTCATAGTATTGTTGATTTAAAATACGAAAGTCCTTTATAACCTTTATGAATGAGAGAGAGAGAGAGAGAGAGAGAGAGTCAGTGAGGGTAATATAGGGTGCCTCTCTTATCTCCCTCAGTTTAAAAAATCTGTTGCTTTTAATTTCTATTACAAGAAAAATGCATTCTGATAATATACATCGATGGCCGATTAACTTAAACTTTTATATGGACCAAGTACTTTAAGAGACAAACAAAATGAACGGTTTAGATCAAATTACTGAATCTGGGGTGAATCCCATAGTGAGTGTTGTTTGCAAACGAACCAACCGGCTCGTGAGCAACTCATTACTCAGCTCGTTAAGGCTCGGCTCAGCTTGACTCGTTAAATAATCGGGCCAAGCTCGAGCTCGATTTTCAAGCTCGTTCAGTTAACGAGTTTGCTAAAACTCAGCTCGATTGTATAGTTTCGGCTCATTTAAGGAGGCTCATTAAGTAAATTACCCGGACTCGGTTTGTTAAGGACTCGGCTAGTTCATGACCTAGCCACGCACGAGCTCGATTTTTCAGTTTATTTACTAAACGAGCCGAGCTCGAACACTACAAAAGCTTGGCTTGGCTCCGCTCGTTTGCACCCTTATGTGTGCACATCGTGTGTGATTTGCATCACACACTGCTCCTATTATCGCACCCACCAGTTTATTTTTAGAGCAGAGTCGAAGGAGTAACCAAATCCATTGGGAAACTATGCACCCAACAAGTTTTGCCGTCTAAATTTCTCACTCTCTCTGCTCAACTTCAGTTCCAACCCCCCTCTCTCTCTCTCTCTCTCTCCCTCCCTCCGAGTTCAAGAATATTGAAGAAATGGCCTTTGCCATGAAAAGGGTATTGTCTATATATAAAGTATAAACTAGAGGAAAGCCAAACAAATTGTGTTATCACTCGAGACTCTAATGCCTGTTGGATTTGCATTAATTAGATAACAAAATACTCATTTACTCACTCCCTTACAAAACTTTCGATGGCTTTAGAAGCAATATCCACCAACGAAATCTTTGAGTCCATAGTCTACGACACTATCTCCGCAGACCAGAACTTCCTGCCGGAGAACAACCTGCTCAAGAAGCATCAAGAACTCGGCGGCGGTGCCTGGGACGGCAGTTCTTGTATGATGCGGCGGTGCGGAGAAGAGGTTTTGGCCTCCGCTGCGTCTAAGAAGAGGCAGAATGCGTCGGTGCAAGGCCGGAAGAAGCGGCTGCGGAGGCCGAAAGTTTGTAAGAACAAGGAGGAAGCCGAGACACAAAGGATGAATCACATAGTGGTGGAGCGCAACCGCCGCAAGCAGATGAATCAACTTCTCGACGTCTTACGCTCGCTCATGCCCAAATCTTACGTCCAAAGGGTTAGGTTCTATTTTTTCGCCGAAGAGTGCTGATTTTCACACTCCACTTTCCTATGAATTGCATTTCAAAATTCTTCCTTTAGTGCCACAAATTACACACAATTCAAGTAATAAAACAAAAATTTGGAGGTGCATTTATAAGAAGGTGAGGTTTAAAAACCATTTTCCTTTTCTGAAACGTGAATTAAATTAGTACTCAAATATGGAGTCACATTCTTTAAAATTGTCTCCTTTATTTAATTTATGCTCCATAAAATTTGCTGTGGATCTACATGTTGAAAGTACTGTTGACCTGAATTCAGGTAAAATCAGAGGAAATATAGTTCAAGAAAAGCAGATATAATTACAAATATAAATTCCTCAAAGAGACAGAGAATTCTGTGTCCTCGAGAGATCGATTTCAATAGATGTAGTCATCCCAGTTGATTGAAACTTAAAACTTGATTAGGTTTGATTGAAGATACAAAGAATAGTAGAGAATTAATTCATTTGAGTGATACAAAAGTGATTAATATTTGATCCATCACCTAAATCTTAAATGACAATTGTTTCCTTGATCTTCATCTTCAATTTTACTATAATGGCTGATCAAGATACCTGATTTTAATATTTCCAATTTCTATTTCCAATTTTGCATTTTTTTCTTCAACTACATTAAAATCACACAGGCTGTGTTCGGTTGCACAGTTTAGTTTTGTTTAGTTTAGTTTTGATGATGTAAGCAGGTGTAATAAGTGGAGAGAGATAGAGAGAAAAGTGAAAAAAGTGATGATATAATCAAAACTGAAATAGTACAAAACTGCCCCAAAACCCCCAAACGAACACAGCCACAATTTCCAAAATTACTCCTAATTGTTCAAACAATTATGTTGTGTAGTGTGACCAAGCTTCTATAGTGGGTGGTGCCATAGAATATGTGAAAGAACTAGAGCATCTCCTCCAATGTCTGGAAGCTCAAAAACTCCTGCTGCCACAACAAGGAGGAATGCAGCCACCCACCACCATTGCCGCCGCCACTGAATCCATAGATGAAGTCCCTTTTGCCCAATTTTTCGCACACCCACAATACACATGGTCTCAATTTCCCAACAAGTGTATATCTAAGAGCAAGGCAACGGCAGTGGCGGATATTGAGGTCACTCTGATTGAAAAGCATGCAAACCTTAGGATCCTCTGCCGGAAAAACCTAAGACAGTTATCAAAATTGGTCGCCGGATTTCAGGCAATGTGTCTTACTATCCTTCACCTCAATGTGACCACCTTGGACCCTTTGGTCCTCTACTCCATCAGTGCCGAGGTATGTTGATCAATTATACGAGCAATTTGAATTGGGTATTTCTTAATGAGTGTCGATGATAAACGAGCTGAGCAATTGATTGTTTGAAGCTTGTTGTACAAACTTAGTGAGCTATAAAATCTGTTCAAATTTTAGGTTGCTTACATGGTGAGCTAAAGCGAGCCTTAATCAAGCTGATGCCGAGTAATTATTATTTTTTAGTTCCTCATTGAAGGAATAAACTGAGTTGTAGCATATTCGAACTTGATCTTAAAACTTAGCAAACTTTAAAAACGTGTTCAAATTTAGTTTGTTTATATAACAAATCGATTTTCAAGAGAACTAGCTATATCATGGTATTTTATGGCAGATTTGGCCTACATCAGTCCTTTTTTCTTTGTTTTGTGAATAGGTTTTATGAGATATTCATAACACACTCGTCACTTACGAGTTACGACGCCTCCGTCGGATGTCTGGATAAGAAATAAAAAATACTGAAATAACCAAGAAAAGTAAAAAAAAAAAAGAAGAAAAGAAAAAAAATAGTAGGTCCTATTTTAATCTGATTGAGTGATATTAAATGTGGCATTTTTTTTTCTATGAAGGACTAAATCTGGAATTAATTTGCATTTTTCCTACGCATTTAATTTTTTCAATGACGGGCATTTCGGTCATCTTCTGTCTACAATCGACATGATTAGTACTGAATCATGATGAATGTCGGTATTGTTCCATCAACACAAATACATCATCTCCGCCCATCATTATATGATCCCTTAACACGAGGAATAAAAAGATGATTGTTTGCCATCTATATGTGTTGGTTTTGGATTTTGGGTTGTAAATGTCTTGCTTAATACTCCTTTTCGTTTATTTATTTATTTATTTTGTAATACTCAGGTGGAAGAAGGATGCCAAGCCCCTTCAGCAGATGAGATAGCAGGTGCTGTCCACCGTATGCTAAAAATAATTGAGGAACCAACCCTATATGTTGAATACTAAGATGCCTCAATTACCCTTGTAGTTGCAATGGAATTACCAAATCCCCTCTCTTGTAAATGTATCCACATTTATTTGTGTAGTTTAGGTTTCCTTTGGGTACTATCAGACCATCCGTACTTAGGGCATTCATACAATAAAGAGGGTTTATGGGGATTGGGCTATGTATGTAACTTTGTAATACGGTGAACATAACATTTGAAGGATGTTTGTTAAACAAGCAACCAAAAATAAAAAAGCTTTCTGCTTGAATTCTTCTACTGAGAACTTCATTTTGTGTAAGATACAAAAGTTGAGATGTTTATAATGAAAGTTATAATTTCTTTTATCGGTAAAAGAAATTTTGTTTAATCGATAAACTTGTCATTGGTGGGCTCTGTTGAATATGACTTGATGAAGCTACTATCGACATCAATTGTAGCGTCCAATCGGGAATTTTTTGACCAAAGTTTTGCCTGAAGACATTGTACAAGTTCATGAATAAAAAACATAGATATTGCTTTGTGATAGAACCGGTCCATACTTATGCGATTTTTCATACCATGTGCTAAGATGTAATGGTATCGGAAGATGTAAAAACCAATGCGTAACGACAAATGCTATATAACGGCCCATAGTTAAAACCAAATAAAAAAAATACAACGAATTCTATACTTACGCAATTTTTCATACTCGGGTATTAAGATGTAACAGTATTGGAAGATGCGAAAAACCGATGCGTATCGACAGATGCTTGTAACAGCCCATGTTTAATACCTAATTTAAAACATGTTGAAATATTGAATTCTGAAAATAAATGGATCAAATTATAACGTGATAAATCTTAGAATCTCAAAAAAAAAAAAAAAAAAAGAATTCCACTTTGTGACAAATGAAGACCTAATCAGAAGGAAGGGTGTCGTTGTCCGGTCGTTACATCTAGAGGCCCGGAATTTGTAGAGGTGCGTATGAGTTGGCCCGGACATCCGGTTATAAAAAAAAATAAATTAAATTGGAGTAGGTTTTGGAGTAAAAAGCTGATAACAGCCACACACACAAAAAAAAGGTGAAGAGATGATAAAAGTTTTTGTTGGATCGATGCAAAATTTCCATATTGCGCTGATTCCAAGCTTCACGTTTTGTTTCTTTGCCTGAGATTTACCTGTACTTCTCGTTAAGATAAGTGTCTTCTTGTGGAACCAGACAGAGACATTTGAGGACCACCCCTGCAGACAGAGAGAGAAAGGGGGAGAGTTGATGATGCCAACTCAAGTCTCAAAAGATATGATAAAGCCTGCAGTTTGGAGATACGTACAAGCTTCTCACATGAGTTGGGCATATTGATCAGATTCAACATGTGGGCTACACATGCATGCATGCATGATGCATGCAGACCACATTATTATCTTCAATAATGAAGATTTTTGTTTTGATATTGTCTGAATGGTATTTTTTATATTTATTTATGGCGTGAAGACAAATTATTCTCTTTACACACGTTACAAAAGTATCATTTAGCGAAAATTACACTCATTTTTTTATTGAACACAGTGTTGGTGCTGTCCCGGAAGGGACAACATGGATGTTGGCCGGTCACGGTTGTCCGTGGTCGGCTATGAACAGCTCAGGTCACATCTTTTTCAAACAAATCTGAACCGTCCAATACCAAACAGATCTGAGCAGTCCATGGCCGACCACAAACGGCCGCGATCAGCCCAGCATCCATGTTGTCTCCGTTCCTTTCTTACTACAGTGAAAAGACGGTATTTTTAAATTTTAATGGAAACTCACCTCACTTGCTCTTCTTCACAAGGGTGGGCCAGTTTGATCATTCAAATCCGGCAATTTAGCATGATGGGGCGAATATTATCTATCCATTGCTACAGGGGCTGCCAAACTCATGATTTTGTACATTATCTTACAAAAGTCATGTTTATCAGTATGCTATTAAATCGCTGCCAAAAATGGTAAAATCATCTTTGTTAAATCTGTATCGGAAAATCGAGAAGGTTTGAATTCAATCTTCTGAATTTGAGATGGCATCAATACAAGTCCAATGGCAGAACCGGGAATTTTAGTTAATGGAGTCCATCCATATGTGAGATAATTTTTGTTTGTTTCGTAATCCTAAAAATAACTAGAGTAAGAGGTAAATTATAAGTAGGGTTGGGCATCTGGTCGTATTGTGTCAATTCAGATTCGTGTCACATAACTGTCAACACTAACCCAACCTGTTAAGCTAAACGTTTTCTCATATCGTGCCATATATGTACATTCATGTTAGAAAGAGTCAACCTAACCTAACTTTGTATCGGGTTCGAGTCTTTTTTTTTTTTTGAATGGCAAAAAGAGATTTATTAATTAATCAAATGTAACAGGTATAATATATTAAAAGGGATAAGGCATCACAACAATAAAATAGCATCCCAACCTTTACACAATTGACAATAATATGCCACTCGTGCTTTGCTCCAAGATTCCTTTATATATGACAAAAAAATGGGATGACACAAAAAATCAGCCATCATACTTTGCTCCAAAAAAAAAAAAAAAACTCTGATTAAGTAAAGAAATTAAAAAATCAAATGTTGAGATATAGATTAGTATAATTTTTTGTTATGATTGTAAAAATACATGTAGTTAGGCCCTTGTTATGGACAATTCCATTATCCGCCACTGTGCAGATCTATAATTGTTGTATTACTATTTACTACTAGTACTAGTGGAGGCAGTGGCGACTCTAGGTTTTTTTTTATTAGTGGTGTCATTAATTAAATAATTTTAATTTTATGTTAAAATCAAACTTGTCATATACCATATCGTGCAATATTGATAGAGTTGAAAGCTAAATATACCAAATCTCAAATTATAGACAAAAGGTTTTTATTTTTATTTTTATTTTTATTATATTCTCAAATAAAAATTATTGTTGCATAATTTTTTGACTTTATCTACGCCAAGTTAAATATTTCATTAGTTCTTTATACTTAGTGCAGAAATACTCATTTGTTTCATTCAAGTAATAAAACAAAGGTCTTGGAGGATCACAATGAGCACACAAAATACAAAAAGCACTCATTCTAGTGCATTTATTATATTTTTTAATACATTTACATCTATTTTTTTTATATATATTTCAGCATTCTTTTTCAACCTTAGTAGACACGAACTGGGCACATATTAGTATTTTCCATAAAAGAACCTTTTAAAAGAAGACATGATAGAAATAAAAATGAGTAAGGAATTCGGAAACCGTTGGAAAATACAGTACTAGTACTGTAAAGAAGATAGGTGCCCAGCAGCCTACCTCATTAGATTTGGTAGGTTTTGATCTTTCAATTGCTTTTAGACAAGAGAGGTAGACACGTAGACCATAGATCTATGGGTTCAATGGGTGTTTGAAGTGGTGTCATATTACCATTGGTTAAACTACAAACCTATGCTCTATGCTCGGTAACTTTTGCAAAATTTTTGTTGACTTGGGGTCAGTTGACCCCACTATGCATACATTGGCGTCGCCCCTGAGTGGAGGTTTGATGGTGGAGGTTCCATTGTGTTTTTTATTTACACGGAAAAAATAGAGTCTTGAAATTAACCCTAGAATTTCGATCGACTGAAGAAAAAGATACAGTAGATTCAACCAGTAGATTGAACAGTAGATTCAACCAGTAGATTGATTAAAGACGAAAAAGAAGATAGATACAGCCAATTAAAAAAAATCGCTTCCCTAGGCTGATAAGTTGTCCACCGGGATGACAACAAATTAAAAAAAATCGCTTTCGTATTCTGGGCAGTATGGCCCATTTGGTGAGAGCTTTGGCTCATTTTGGTTGGCTCCTTGCCAATCTTGTTTTGGGTCTCGGTTTACGCATTAAATTCTATGAATTTTTTGCGTTCGCCTTGTCCTATTAGTCATTGTACCTTTTCGATGATTAATGAATTTTTTTGCCGTTCAAAAAAAAAAAGGTGTCCACCGGGATGACACTCTTGGCTCCCTCGTGGTGGCCGGCTACTATTTCACATCCATCCTCGGCGACATCGCCGACAACTTGTCCACCAAGATGACATTCTTGGCTCCCTCGTAAGAATCCGGGGACCCTTTAGTGTCCCATAGCACTACAGGATTGCAGTCACCAATCACAGCCATCCAACTTGGCAATCAATTGTCTGAATTTTTAAACACTTTCTTTTCGGTAATAACGCTCTTTTACCGGTAAGAAAGTATTTGTGAATCCAAACTATTAAAAATACTTTTGGAGGTTGTGATTAGAACTACAACCCTGTAGTGTTTTGGGGCACTACACGGTCCTCTCTCCCCCATTGTGGTGGTCGGCGATTACTTGACATCCATCTTTGGCAGTGTGGAAGAGGCGAAGAGAGGTGGTTTGAACTGGGGGAGGCAGTTTAGAGGAGGGGAGGCGGTGAGTGAATGAAACCTTAATGCTCTGTTTGGAACATAGGGAAAATGAAAGAGAGGAAAGGAAAATAAGAAATTTTCCTCCCTGGTCATTTGGTTCAAGTATAAGGAGAAAAAAAAAATACTGCAAAGGATTCTATGAGGCTGTGTTTGGATGACCAGAATCTTGAGTAAGAATAAGAATATGATTAATAGGAATCAAATTCCCGGAAATTTTCTTGGGTAAGAATAGGAATATGACTACTGGGAATTGAATTCCTAGGAATTTGATACCTGGAGGAATATCATTTCGGTGTTTGGATTAATTCAGTAATCTTACGCTAGAAACAATTATTTTTGAAATTTGTTAAAGTCAATGAGCCAGGAATCTGAGATTCTCATGGGGTAAGGGAGGGATCAGATTCCCACTTAGTCTAGGAATGTGATTCCTGGTTGAATATTTCATCAGGAGGGGTAGTTTTCCATTTGATAAAATGGAAATTTGCTAAAATCAAGTGGATGATTTTAGCAAATGAAGTGGGGAGGAGATTTTAGCAACAATGAATCTGGATATACATATGTCCAGATTCATTATGTCCAGATTCATTGTTGCTAAAATCTCCTCCCCACTTCATTTGCTAAAACCATCCACTTGATTTTAGCAAATTTCCATTTTAGCAAATGGAAAACTAAGCCATCACATTCCTATTCCTGTCTCTGTCAAACATTGGAATCAGAAAAGTCTGGCATCACATTTCTGTTCCTATCTGTTTCAAGCATTGGAATTATGGGTAGAAGACATCACATTCTCATTTCTGCTTGAGATTACTCCTATCCAAACACAGCCTGAAGAAAAGCTTAAGAAACGAAAAGGGGGAAAGAAAATGGAGAGAAAATTAAATTTTAAAAGAGATAAGTATTTAAGATTTTATTTTCTTTCCATTTTCTTCTTGAAACCAAAAGCAGAAATTCTTTTTCCCATTAGTTTTCTTTCATTTTCTTTTTACAATCAAATAAGAGAAAGTAATCAGCTTTCCTCACAATTTTCCTCATCTTTATTATTTTCTTTTCCTTTCCATATACGTGAAGAGTGAAAGTGGTTTTTTTTTTTTTTATGGAATATTTTGCCTATTTAAAGTGAAGGACAAGGAACATTTGCAATCAAACATAAAGACAAGGAACATTTGCAATCAAACCTAAAGACACAATATTTTGCCTATTTAAAGGGAAAGACAATGAACATTTGCAATCAAACATAAAGACAAGGAACATTTGCAATCAAACATAAAGACATTGTTTGTAATTCGAATTTAATAAAAGAGCTAATAGCTAATTTCATCTCGCGACATGCAGGAATCTCACTCTTTCCTTCATCGCTCACTTCACCCTGCAACACAAATCACAAATAACCACATAGACGATTTCGTTAGTTATCCTATTCGGTCTGATCCAAGAAAAATATACGGCCTGGACATGTGCTAATGACAAATTTTGAATGTATTGTCCTACAATTGTTGTTATTTACCTCATGTATAAGTCTCCCACATTAGGCTTTCTAGGCCTTAACAAATATGCATTTTTTTATGAGAGCCATCGTACACATTTACAAAATTGATTTTTTTGATTTTTTTTTGTTTGAAATTCAAATTTTTAAAGAATTAGTGATATTTAACTAATTTTTTTTATCGCCGAAAGTGGTCGGCCAGAGGTGGAGTGGTGGTCGCCCGGAGGTGGGGTGATGATTTTTTGAATTTTATTTACGAAATTGGACTTTTTAAAAATTATTGACGTTTCATGAATTTTTTTATCACCAAAAATGGTCGGCCACAGGTGGAGTGGTGGTTAGCTGGAGGTGGGGTGGTTATTTTTTTGAATTTTATGTTAGAAATTTAAATTTTTAAAAATTAATGACACTTCACTAATTTTTTTGGTCGCTGGAACTGCTTGGCCAGAGGTGGGCCGGTGGTCGGCCGGAGGTGGGGCGGCGATTTTTTTGAATTTTATGTTCAAAATTTGAATTTTTAAAAACTAGTGACACTTCACTAATTTTTTTGGTCGCCAAAAGTGATCAGCCGGAGGTGGGGTGGTGGTTGGCCAGGAGGCAGGAGTTGATTTTTTTTTTCTTCTGTGTATAAAATTTGAACTTTTAAAAATTAGTGAAATGTCACTAATTTTCTGGGTCACCAGAAGTGGTCGGCCGGAGGTGGAATGGTTGTCAGTCAATCAGGAGGAGTTATTATATTGAATTTTCTGTACGAAATTAAATTTTTAAAAATTAGTGAGATGTCACTAATTTTTTTGGTCGCCGGAAGTGCTCAACCAGAGGTGGGGTGTTGATCGGACGGAGGTGGAGTATTGATTTTTTTGAATTTTATGTTAAAATTTGAATTTTTAAAAATTAGTGACACTTCACTAATTTTTTTGGTTGCCGGAAGTGCTAAGCCAGAGGTGGGGTGGTGGTCGGCCGGAGGTGGGGTGGTGATTTTTTAAAATTTTATGTTCGAAATTTGAATTTTTAAAAATTAGTGACACTTCACTAATTTTTTTGGTCGCCGGAAGTGCTCGGGCAGAGGTGGGGTGGTGGTCGGCCGGAGGTGGGGTGTTGATTTTTTTGAATTTTATGTTCGAAATTTGGATTTTTAAAAATTAGTGACACTTCACTAATTTTTTTGGTCGCCGAAAGTGGTCGGCCAAAGGTGGGGTGGTGATTGGCCGGAGGTGGGGTGTTGATTTTTTTGAATTTCATGTTCGAACTTGAATTTTTAAAAATTAGTGACACTTCACTAATTTTTTTGGTCGCTGGAAGTGCTCGGCCACTGGTGGGGTGGTGGTCGGCCAGAGGTGGAGTGGTGATTTTTTTGAATTTTATGTTCAAAATTTGAATTTTTAAAAATTAGTGACAGGTTACTAATTTTTTTGGTTGCCGGAAGTGGCAGCCAAAGGTGGGGTAGTGATTTTTTTAATTTTATGTTCAAAATTTAAATTTTTAAAAATTAGTAACACTTCACTAATTTTTTTTTGTCTTTATGTTCGATTGCAAAAGTTCCTTGTCCTTCCTTTTAAAAATGGCAAATCTTTTTTGTTTTTATGTTCGATTGCAAAAGTTCCTTGTTCTTCCCTTTGAAATTGCTAAATGTTTTGGATTTTTGGCTAAGTGGCCCTTTTTTTATTTGAACTATTCAACTGCGAAGTTTTGAACCGAAAGCTTCGTTTGGGGAAAAAAGAATTGTTAACTTATATCATACATACACCTCTAAAATCTGCAATATTTAACAATGGACCACAAAAGATTTATTAATTACTCCCTCCGTCCCATATTTGTTCTCCGTTTACGGGTAAGCGTGCCATTTTTCAATTGCTTATATCTTTCAATCTATAATGTTGTTTACAATTTTGAAAAATTTGTTCAATAGTACTCATCGAGAACTATAAAACGAGATCCATATTGAATATATATAGCATTATACATTTGAACATATAACTATTTTTTTGAGGTCTAGTGAATAGTGCAACTGGACAACAAATATGGGACGGAGGGAGTACATTTTACCCCAAGTTTGCTAGTCTAACTGGGCTGAACACTATTAGTTTCAAGTTCAGCTTATTTATTGAACGAGCCTAAAATTGAGGTCCAGGTTCAGTTCATTTAGTAGACGAATCGAACTCTAACGATCTCGTACCGAATCAAGTTTCGAATAGTTCACGAATAGCTCAGTTCATTTACAGCCTTATTCTTGGAATATGGGGGCTCTGCTGTGCTTTAGGGTCGGCAGGGCCTACCAATCCCAATCCAAACAATTCAAAAGTGTTTTAGATGGTTCGGATTTAAAATAAAACTCTTCCCCGAAAGAGTTTTATTTCAAAATTTGGACCATTAATTTCCGAAACAGATAGTCGAAATTTGGGTTGGGAGACGCTACCAACCCTAAGGGACAGCAGAGCCCTGGATTCCTAGTCTTGACCATCAGCAAGCCTAGCAGTGAATTTTTTTTTTTTGGCACCTATACCGAAAAAGTTATCAATTTTATTTAATATTGTAATACTATCTAAATCTATTGGTAAGTAAAATTTTATTGCACAAAAAAAGCATAAAGCTACAATTCCCATAGCAACCAAAACAGTAAAAGAACTGCCCAGCAAACAAAGAAAGAGAAAACTATGAACAACTATTAACACTTTAACAGCAAAAATCCTAGAATCAAGTAACCAATTTTTGCACCAAAAATGATACATACACAAAAAAATTACCCACAAATTACCCACACACTCACACAAATGTGTGGGCTCCACACACACTTGCACATTTAGTGTGTGTGGAGCCCACACACTTGTGTGAGTGTGTGGGTTTTTGCACAGCCTTTTATTTTGGGTAGAAAACTTCACAGTAAGTCCAGCTTCATTATGGAAATTTATTCATAGCTGCTTGACCGAAATCCTATACCTAATTAAATGGGTTGCCCCAAGCGTAGGGCGGAGACCAGTGTAGCACAATACCCGGTAAGACCGGAATCGAATCCACAGAGAAGGCGGAGGGTGCTTACTAAGTACTCGGGTTGCTAGTTTAAACACGGCTCTTAGATAGCCACCCTTGTGATTTGATTGGTGAAATTATCTAAACTAAGTGAATTTGATTGTTACTTAAATTAATTAAAAGGAAGTACGGTCGTAGGGGTCATAACACAAGTGACCAGGTCCAGACAGTTCAGCTCAGTTCAGTGTTCTAGAAACGTTTGATTTTAGAGAGAAAAAGGTACCCCGAAAGATGCGAATCCTCGTGGTCGCCGTTTACCCATATACAGCGGAGAACACATTTTGGTCCCCCGTTCCCCGCGTTACATGGGCTCCGACAATGCCCGGACACGTCTGACGGAAGCTCTTTAATAACCTAAAATTGCTTTTTTCTTGGTTAATTTAGAAAATAGGAGCAGAACAGATCCGGGCCTGGCCACGGTGTGTTAATCACCCCGCGACCATACTTATGAAACTACTCACACATAGTAACTGAAACAACTAACAAGATTTCGAAATTAAAAATGCTGAATGTTGATTGAAACGAAGATCCAAAAGTAAAACGCGGACAAACTCCCGCGAAATAAGAGTTAATGAAAATAAACAAGGAATACACGTAGCAATAAGCAAATCTGTGAACAAAACTTCAAAACTTCGATGGAAAAGCCTCCGGAAAATCGAATCTCCAAAAGGGAAGAACGGCTACTACTTGGGAGCAAAAACTAAACAATGTTTGAACCCTAATTCGGCCTAAAATCGGGGTATTTAACCCTTCCCGAAGTCAAACTACGTGGCAAAGTCAACTGGCTGTATAAAGCCCTCGGTATCGATACAGGAGAAGTCCTGTATCGATATCCAGACGTTCTGTTCCCAAATTGGCACACGGGTATCGATGCAGGACAATCCCTGTATCGATACCGGTGCCTCTAAGTTGACTTTTCAGCTTTTTGGTCGTCCTTGCTTGGGTCCCACCGGTTCCCAACATGCCCGGCCGCCATGTGTCCACTTTATGCATTCTTTTCCGACCTGTTCCCTACAAAACAAACAAAGACAAGAAAAATCAAGGACAACACCGCATCAAGTGGAAAATGGAATAAAACCGCGCCTCTAATGCGCTAATTCGCCCTACTTAGGCGCTTATATCTGTGACATTGCGCACCTATCAATAGCATATACTCCCTCTGTCCCCATTTATTTGTCCCTTTTGGAAGTTCGTGCCACTTTTCAATTGGTTTATATCTCGTAATTTACGTTGTTTTACGTGATTTAAAAAACATTGTCTTATAAATTTTATCGAGATTTATCAAACAAAATCCATATTGAATATAACATTCATTACCGATTTAAAATCATAAGTAGTTTTTTATCCGGTTAGAATTGGATGAGGGACCAAAATTTTGGGACGGAGGGAGTAGGTCCTGATTTGCGGAATCGGACTAGTTCCATAAAATAGGCCGAGTTGGAAACCTGTTCGGGCTTAACGAAACTTTATTTGGGCTTCAAACTACTGGATCATGCTTACAAACAGTATCATGGGCCTTAAAGGAACGCAACGGGTAAGTTCAAATTTGAGTCCGAGTCTCATAGGCATTAACAAAGCTACCGGATTTTAGGCTCTATTTGGAAGTTGGAGAAAGAAGTAGAAAAGCGGAGAAAATATTTGAAAGGAAAATTAAGAAGAAAGTTGAGAATTTTCCTTTGTTTGGTTGTGTGAAGAAAATAGAAGGAAAATTAATGGATAAAGTTTTCTCTTGTTTGGTTTCAAGAAGAAATTGAAAAGAAAATAACCAAACAGGGGAAAACTTTGGCGCCCATTTTTTCCTCTCCTCTCCTCCAGGTTTTCACAGAGAATCTTCGAAATTTCCTTAACCTTTTCCCTTTTATTTTCTCTCTCCTCTTACACCAACAACCAAACAGGGGAGAGGAAAATATTTTAATTCTCCCTTTCCACATCTTTCCTCAACTTTCAAACTGAGCATTAAACTTGCAAGTTAGTCTTATCTCCTCTTCCCCTTCGCCTTAAACTTCAATGTATTACGCGGGCTACAAAAGAACTGAGTAGCTTGAGAGCAGCTCAAGCTTGGCTAGTTAAGTTAAACTCGAGAACAAGTTGATTAAGGGATTGACTCAATTACATACGAGCTAAGTATGAACTTGACTTTTAGTCTCATTTAGAAAGCGAGCCGAGTTCTAATAGTACAACACTCGACTCGTTAGCAGCCCTGTTCGTTTCCCAGTTTAGTTTTAGTTTTGATGACATCATCCTTTCCCTCATTTCTCTCTCTATCTCTCTCCACTCATTACACCTTATGACATCATCAAAACTAAACTATCTAACCAAACACAACCATGATGTTTTTTCTTACGCACACGCGACTTTTTTTTTTTGGCCTTTTATATAGAAGGGAATTACCAGACATTATTAAGGATTAATGAAATACTAGTTGACTTTTGGATATGGTCCAACAAATTGAGGCAATTTTAAAATGTAGCCATAAATTCAAAGGACAAGAGAATTCTCATAGTTGCGTTTTCTTTCCGGGCATCAACTCCATCAACGTCAGCGTATTTTTCTCAAGATATAACCGGATTTCGGGTCTAGGGCTACAAATGAACCAAATCATTCGTGAGCTCGGTTTGGTTCAGTTTAAAAAGAGCTCGTTTGAACTCGGTTCGTTAAGTTTTTATTGAGGCTCGGCTCGAGCTCGTTAAAAACTTTAACAAACAAACTCGAACAAAGCAAGGCTCGACTCGATAAGGCTCGTTTACTTTCTAGAGGAATAAAATAATAAAACTTCTTATTTCAATTTAATCTCTTAATGCACTATCTTTTCAACAACTTATTAAATTTTACTATTATTTTGAAATTAAGACTATTTTCCTATAAAGTATATAGATATAAAACATATATACTTGCACAAGTAAAATTCTCTTTGTTGCCTTAAGCCTATGTGAGTACATATACATTTTTTTTTTTGTTGGCTCATTAAGGCTCGTGAACAAGTTAGAGCTTGAGCTAAGCCTAGGCCAGCTTGGCTCAAGCTAGGCTCATTTAGTTTTCACGGAACTCAAGCTCATTAAAAATTTAATAAACAAGCTCGAACATGGTAATACTTGGCTCGGCTTGGCCCGTTGTAGCCCTATTGGGGTCCCCGTAGTGACCCATGTCACTACATCCTCGTACTAACCTCAATTGTGGGCCCTCTAACTTCATTTGAGATCGGAATCGTTCATTTTTTCTATAATGTTGAGCACGTTATGTGTAAAAAAGTATATTGATTGGAGCTTAGTAGATACACAATTGAGACAAATTGCTGGTCACTTTTGAGAATTCCATCTTTTTAAGCAAACATACAATAACTGCACTCAATAAATGCATTCATATTAAACAAATTCATTAATTTCCAACAAATGCCCTTATAAGTCAACTTTTCAATGAAATGATTGTTGTTAGTAAAAAGGTTATTTTGGACAATTGATTGCTTTGACTTTTCAAAAAGGATAAACAAGTTGGAACATCTCAAAATAAAATAAGAGACGAGCAATTTGGAACGAATGGAGTATTGGTTATTCATATAAATGTTATCTGGCCATATGGCTACCAATATTCAATTATTTTGATGTTTTACTCTCTCTGTCCCATTTTAAATGTTCCATACGAATATCCGTGCCATTTTTAAACGTCTAATATCTTTTTATTTGTAATGTTTTCAAAGTTGTTAAAATTTTGTCTTAGGAGTGTATAACTAATTGAGATCTATCAAATAAGATCAATATTGCATATAAAATACATTATAGAATGAAAACTACAAGATTTTTAAAAAGACAAGCCTAACTGTAGGGAGCAATTAAATTGGGGGGGGGGGGGGGGGGGGGGGGGGGGGGAAGGGAGGAGTACATGAATGACCTATTCAACATTCCTGATAAATTGAATAGTTTTGATCCTAAATACAGTTAATAGAGGATCCATGATAAATCCGATATAACCAGACCTTTATAGGCTAGGGTTTTAACATAAAAAAAAATGAAAAAATTCCATAAGAGGGATCTCTTCGTTTCAATTTGAGAGGTGCTTT
>CM037162.1:20997654-21032889 GCA_020921065.1 Vaccinium darrowii | reverse complement strand
AGAGTGATCTCTTCGTTTCAATTTGAGTTGTCCATATCCTTACAAAAATGATATGTGCAAGGAAGATTTGCAAGGAATCACGCAAGGAAGGTCCTACGGGACCCAGTACAAATCCCAAACGGCTGATCCGAACCGCTCAAAAATTTTAAAAACACATTTCGAGTGGGCTAGGGAGAAACCAACTTCATCCGATATGTGTGGATGTTTGATCCAAGCTTTCATTTTTTAATGGCTCGGATGAAAAAAGAAAAAATGAAAGTTTGGATCGAGCACCTAAACATATCGGATGGAGCTGGTTTTTAGTAAGCGCACTCGAAATGTGTTTCTAAAATTCTTGAGCGGCTCGGATTAGTCGTTCGGGATCCGTACTGGGCCCCGTAAAGCCTTCCCTGCGTGATTCCCTGCAAATCCAATCCTTGCATGTAGCATTTCTGTGTCCCTTATAATGTCGCGCATACCATGAACCCAATAAATGTCCCAGTAAAAGAGATATGTCGACTGGACGTGATCATCGACTTCAACTTCAGTTTCGTTTACCAGAATTATGTACGGAAAAGAACTCTCCGTGTGTAATCAACCATTCAATAAAATCTTTTTTTGCCGTGCAAAAAAAAAAAATAGATGTCCAGTTGCGTGTAATCTTATTTATACACTATGTTAAGATATTATATGTACTGATGTACACATTATTGTGCATCACGACCTATGAAATTCAAGTAAAATTTCTCATTTAATGGGTAAGCCGGTAAGCCCCAAAAATAAACAAAAAATTCATATTTGATGAAACCCGTACTGAACAACCTTTCATCATGTACAAGTCAAAACAATTTAGTATTTGGCAACCTAATTTTCACGTTTTCATTTTTGTATTTTTGAGTTTTTGGCTGTTTGGCTGGAAAACAGAAAACTCATTCTGTCAAAATGTGTTTAGATTTTTGTGATTTAAAGAGCAGAAATGACAAGAAAGATAGGAGGAGTTTTTTGACTTTTCGTTTTCTACTTTTTTTAAATTTGGTTAACAAAAAGACCTATAGAAGTATTTTGCCCATAGTTCTCAAACACTACTCCTATTGCAAAATACATTTTGCACATTTCTCCCAAACACGCTACTATATTCAAAATACAATTGCGTTTGGTTGGCCATTTTGAGATGTATTTTTGAGATAGTGTTTGGTTTGATTTTTGAAAATGGTTTTTGAGGTAATAATTGGATAGAGAAATGCAAATAATAATTATTTGGGGAGAGGGTAATAAGTGGAGAGAGATAGAGGGACAAATGAGACTAATGATTGGAGATATGAGTAATGAGTAGAGGAAGAAATGTGAGTAATGATCAGAGAGAAGAATATTAAGTGGAGAAAAGAAAAGTAGAGGAAAATTGTTTTTAAAAAAATTGCCTAAAATAGAAACCAGACAAGGTGGGTACCCAAAATCCAAAAACCCAAATGAAATGCTAAAAATAAGCCTCCCAAGTACTCCATTTTGAAGCGACACCCCCACCAAATTGGACTGCCTTTTTTTTTTTTTTATCAACTTATAATTCGGAAGAATTTTAAATTATGGGGAAAGCAATTTGACATAAAGTTAGCTTTTGCCCTCGTAGTAATCACATACTTATATACCTACACATAATCATTGGGGCCGGTTCGTTAACACTTATTTTTTACACAATTTTTTTTTGGGTTCCACTGCGATATTTCAAATCGTTGATCTTGTTTAAATGAGTAAAATAGGGAGCCTTGCAAATAAAAATAAAAATACAGACTTCTTCCTATGCTGTGATGCAGGTTATAAGGCAGAACTTCATGTAAGTCGGCGAAGACCATTTGAATCAAGGATCAAGTCTTTACTGATATCTGATTGAGCTAATTTTTTGCAGGGCCCCCTATTGTACTCATTTAAACAAAATCAACAGTTCAAGATATCACAGTAGGATCCCAAAAAAATTTGTGTCAGAATAGTGGAACAGTGCCATAATCATAAAATCAACAAATTTGTGGGCTTTACAAAAGGTGCTTGGGGATTGTTAAAGATCCATCGTCATTATTGGCTAAGGTTCTGATGGGTAAGTATTTGTTCAAATGGTGATTTCTTATCAGCTAAGGTCCGGGCAAGTTGCTCGTGGGGATGGCGAGGTATAGTGTGGGGGAAGGCCTTATTGCTCAAAGGTTTAAAATTACTGGAGAGTTGGGATGGTAACAAGATCGATGTGTTTCGTCATCAATGGATTCCGGGAGTTGATAATCCTTATGTAGGCTGTAATAGGGAACAGGTCTTTACTAGTTTCAAGGTGGCAAATCTCCTGAATAGGCATAATGGCAATTCGAGGATGCCTTTGATCTCTATGTTATTTCCAGAGGAAGCGGTGAATAATATTTCAGCAATTTATGTGGCTAGAGAGGATTGTGAGGACGCGTTATTTTGGGAACCAGCAAAGGATGGATCTTTCTCGGTGAAGACATCATATCATTTACAGTTTCAGAGGAATTTTGCAGGTGCGATAGATGCTAATCATCCTTTCCATGGTCTATGGAATAAGGTGTGGGCCTTAAATTCTCCCCCTAAGTTTTTGTTTTTTATCTGGAAAGTAGTCCATCGTATTTTGGCAGTTAAGGAGGCTTTGCTAATACGACATCTTGATGTTGGCCCGATGTGTCCGGTCTGCGAAAGCTGTTGAGAAACTATGGAGCACTTATATTTGGAGTGTGATTTTGCTAAGCGTGCGTCCAATTTGGGGTTTAATTTCGATGTTAGATCTCCTATGAGAATGGAGGTATGGCTTGCGGACTGTATAAAGAAGGCTCCGGATCGAGATGCGATTTGGGATTCAGTTTGCATTTTGTGGACCATTTGGTGTGCTAGAAACGATGTTCTATTCAGGAATGTTCGTTGCTCTTCTGATGAAGCATTATCTAGGTACCTAGTTCTTAAGGGAGCATTGAAGAAGTGTGAGATGGGCGAGGTGCAGAATTGTAGTCACCTGACAGAGGATGTTGTAGTTGCTAATCTTAATGGGAGGGGAACCCCATCAGTTGAGTTTAGACGAGATGGGTCTGAAGGTAGTATAAATAGGCGCCTGACTTTGATTACGGATGGTGCATGGTTGGCTGACTCGTTAGTGGGTGTTTTTGCTGGGTGGCTCTCGATCGGAATGGTTTTTGTGTGCAATCACAAGCTATGAGGATAAGTGCTCAATCGGCAACAATGGCAGATGTGTTGGCAGGTGTTAAAGCTTTGGAGTGGGCTTCCATGCAGGGCGTCTCGAAGGTCACCATTCAGACTGATTGTTTGGATTTTGTTCAGTGTACTAGAAGCCCGGAGTCTGCTCATCCTTTACTCCAACCCCTTTTGTTTGATTTTATGTTCTTATGTTTAAGTGTGTTTTGGGTGGCTGGCTTATTTTTCGTCTTTATTTGATTTTTTTCCCGTGTTTTTTAGTTTTTCATCAACTTTTTGTGTATTATTGGTTCGTCTCGGCGAGAGGAATCAAAAAAGTAAAAAATTGTGATCAAATCATAAATTTTTTTGAATAAAGACAAAATAAGTAAAAAAGACAGCTTTTTACACTTTTTTCGATCTTATTAAAAAAATTGAGAGTTCTAGTCATAATCTTTTACATCTTTGGATTCCTCTCGCCGGGACGAACCAATAATACTAAAAAAAACGATGTAAAACTAACAAACGCAAAAAAAAATCAAATAAAGACAAAACAAAAAGTTAAGTCGGCTTTTTTAGCCAAAACACTTAATTTTCTACTTGCGCGTGTCATGAAAGTTTGTAGAGATGCTGTAAAGAAGGCTGACTCTCTCTAGCTAAGGGAGCTCTTCATTCTACTTAGTAATGATATTGTCTGAGTTGATTTCTTTGTAAAAATAAAAATAAAAAATACAATAGGTGACCTACTAGAGTGGGCCCCAAACTATCCACTTGTTTTTGTGCTCTTATCTAGAAATGGGCTCCACCCAAACAGCTTCTCAACCCCGGATTTAATTAGGCAGTTGCAATTGGGTTTGAGGATTCAGTTTGATGAAGCATAAGCAATGACGATAACATGCTTCACCATCAATCCTATTCCCATCTGGGAAATAGAAAAAAACACAAAAAAATAAAACCTATACCTTAATTCCTATCCTGGCAATATATAAGATAGAAAACCATCTGACCCAATTGCGATGCCATCCAAGGGACTAAGCTCACCTTTGCAGTAGCGTTGTCCAATTATAGATTGATAGCGTGAGGGTGACAGTCGAAACCCCGACAAAAATTTCTCGAGGTTTGAATTGTCGTGTGACTACTACTGAACCAATGATAAAAGAGTTACCATATAGCACTCTAAACAATCTTATGCAGTTCGTTGTGAAAACACAGTAAGTTGGCATTTTTTCTGGAAAAAGTTATCCTTCAATTTAGTCAAGATAAATGACTAATTTCAAAAAAATTAGCCAAAGTTAACAAAATAATTACTTAACACCAAAAATACCAACTAACATCAAGAATGATTTATTGAAGAAAACTTTGCCTAATTTCACTGTCACTTACGTCGATAGACCTATGCTGTGATGATATTGTGTCCCAATACATGCATAGGTAAGTTGACTATCTAACACACACAACATGCAATAACCCGACCCTACTGACTGGCACTTGGCCTAAACACTTGACATTGAAAGATATACCTAAAAATATGACATGTGACTTTTAGATGGGTGTTAATATACCAAGTGAAATTCTAGCTCCTAACTAATGTGGGACTGAATACTCACTCTTCTACAAATCTGTGGTGTTGCACAATAGAAATAATTTTAGGAGTACACATCAACATTTTGGACATAGGTTTAACTTGTGAGGGTTCTACATGGACATAGTTTTGCCAGGTCAACGTCATCAAAACCCAAAAACTCACAATAAAATTGTTTTTTTGTTTTTTCTTTTTTGTGAACAACAAAAAGAACATTTTATTAACATATGTAACATTACAAAGATTAAACAGATAAGTGACACGACGACATCACACTGAGGAGGAACCATCCCAACAAAACCACTCGACAATCATATATCACCCCGAATTCCAACAAAATTGTATATATGCTGGAGAGGTTTGAAAGATATTATTGGCATTACCTTCAAATTGGACAATGTACCAATCAACATGACTAGGCCATGAAAACAAGTTAATTATATGCCAAAGTTGGCTGACACAAGACTATTAATAAAACAGTCAACATTAGGGTATACTTTGGGGTCCCATGCATAGAGTCCAGTGGGGGAGAAGTGAAGAGGCTTTTTTTGGCATCATGCATCTTCATAAGATAAGATTTGGTAAAACCAAATGACATCATGGCTTAAGCAACTTGATTAAGGTGGTGGGACCCAAATCCACTTATGGAAGGACATATGGAACCCCTTTTTTTCTTTTTTGATGACTTTTATTTGATCAAGTGAAGGGTGCAAATTAAAAGCAGGGAATAGATACAAAACAAATCTCATCCTATATTATATTAGACTAGAATACATTAAAAGAATGGACACATAGCTTGGGTGATGAAAAAGAGAGGATTGATTTACATTATATATAAAAAAAAATGGTAGCAAATCACAAGAGTACAAAGTAAGATCCACACACGTCCACTTGTTTTGAGTCTTGTGCTATTACATTGCTGCCATCAGCAGCAGCAACAAAATTCTGAACTTCATATTTGTTATATTGCAACTTGGTTGGCATCTTCCACACATACGGAGAGAGAGAGAGAGCGAGAGAGAGAGAGAGAGAGAGAGAGAGAGGATAAGCATGAATATAACTATATAGTACAATTTTCTTAATGGAACATAACTGTATAAAATAATCGTCCTTCTTGTTGTATAAGAAGGGACTGCAAAAGATTTTCTAATCCTATAATTAGGTCAGGATTGATCCATTGGACTAGAGGGTTCCATCATTTTCACTTCCAATACCATGTTTGGAGTGGTGACTGTAAAGTCATGTTTCAAATAAAGTATGGTAACGGTTGTGGTTGACGCAGCGGAATTCACAAGAGAATAGTTAGCGTACTATTTCAAACGAGATAGGTTCTCAAATCCACGAGAATTCTTGAATCCACAAGAAAGAGAGAGAAAATCTCAGAAATAATATTGATTGAATCAAAGTTGAATAATGATAGAGGTTACAATCCCTTTTACAGGGAAAACTAGCAAACCCTAGCAAAATTTACCTAAAAAATAAAGTATCCTGGAAATTAGGGAAACTCCCAAAATTGGAAACTAGAAAGAAAAATAAGAAATTCCCAATTGGAAACGACATAAACGGAATTACATGCTAAGAGTAATTCGTAATCTAATTATTACCTAAAATAGCAAAAATACTAAATTGAAGGCCTAAACGAATGAATTTGGCCGAATTCCACCATCAGTCACAATTAGGGTTGTGTGTATTGATCGCAGCGTGATTCTGCTTCAGCCTACCAAGTTTGGGCCTATTCCGGGCTCGTTGATAAATTGCCAAAATTGGCAATTTTCAATTAAGACCTGTTTGGGCCTCCTAAGCTTCGACCGGTCCAACTGATCATAGAACTGGGCTGTTACTTGTTCTGCATCAGTGGTGTAAACACAATCAAGAGTATATCAAATGATACGTAATCTCTGATAGCGTGATATGGTACATAACAGCCGATATTCAAACTGTGAAATTCACCCACTTTTTCTTTTTTCAAATTAAGCCTAGGTATGTTCCAGAATGATGGAGAAATACTCAAGAAGACAAGTCATTTAACTTGTAGAAGTATACTACCTTGTACCTCGTGTACTGCCTTTTGTACAATTTGAAGTGGCAGAGTTGCATACCAACAACATATCATTCACAAGATAAGCCAAGATGATAAAATAAAACAAAATCCAATCACTCACTCGATTAATCTCTCATTCCATTCTGTATTGGGATGCTGAATGAATATATTCTTCTCTGAATTTTAAGATCATTATATAAAAGACCCCGTTGTCAAATCTTAGGAAAAACTTTTTACGCGAACGATGTGTTAAATTTGGATTCTTTAACCCAAAAGCTGTACTACCAATCAAGCTTAAAAATTTCCGAAAGTGACAAAGACTATAAAACAAAAGGTTCTGGCTGGGGAATTCCGTATAAACAAATTGCTATGTTTAAGCATCCATTCACTTGTATAAGCTTCTTGTGTGCAAGAAACTTATAGTTTTTGAATGTTGACATATCTAACAGTCCAAAGCAGTTGTCTTTAAATGTGCCTTTTCATTTTGTCTTTTGCAAGACCCTTTACTTAACCAGCTAGGTTTCCTTGGTGTTGAACTCTACCGATCCGTTTTTTTTAATAAGTGAACTCTCTTGGTTCAACTTAGGTAATTAGCCGAAAAAAATAGTTTTTTTGGTTTTTTTTTTTCGTTTTGTCCTTATTCAAAAAAAAATTGCATTTGTTAGTTTTCGGTCGATTTTTTGTGGTTTCTTAGCTTTATCTCGACGAGAGAAATCTAAAAAGTATAAAATTATTAGTCAAACTTAATATTTTGTAAGTAAAGATGCAAAATAATCCAAAAAACTGGTTTATTTTGATTTATTTTTGGCTTTATTCAAAAAATTATTACTTTTGACCATAATTTTATACTCTTTCGATTCGTCTCGATGAGATAAATCCAGAAACCACAAAATCTTGACGAAAAACTAACAAATACAAAAACAAAATTTGAATAAAGACAAAACAAAAAAAAACCAAAAAACTAGTTTTTTCAGATTAGCCAAACATGAGCTAATCGAGTTTTGAATTTATTCAGAAATTTTTTGGGTTGATCGAGTGCATACATATTTATATATTTTATATATGGATGTATATACACCCTCTGTCCCAATTTGTTTGTTCAATTTTGGAAATTCAACTTTTTTTAGGACAATAATGATTACACCTAGAAACATTCTACTTTTCAACATTTATCCTTGAACTTTTTTTGAAAAAGTTTATTTATTCCAAAAAAGAAAGGGCAAAAAGGAAATTTGGTTTATAAGAGCAAGTCCAGCCCTTACCTTTTTTTTTCCTCAAATTTGGTTCAAAAATTTGGGTAAAAGCTCAATTTGGTATCACTCTCTCCAGTCGTTTACTCAGATTTCAAGCCCTAACCGCCTCTCGCCGCCGTACGTCGCCTTCCACCACCAGAATCCCAATCGCCTCCATCACCAAGATCGCCGCCGTCGAGCTCTGGAACCACCGCCTGCCACCACGAACGTCGAAACCACCACCGCCTACCACCACCAACGTCTGAACCCACTGCCGAAGTCGAAACCACTACCAACGTCAACCGCACTAGATCCGAAACCACCACCAACGTCAAAACCACCACCGCCTACCACCACCAACGTTTGAAAACAAAGCCTAAGTCAAAACCACGACGACGACGACAGTGGTGGAAGGTGGTCCGACGAAGACGACGGTGGTGGAAATTTGGTTCAAGGGTGGTGGAAATTTGGTTCAAACCCTTTCTTCTCCCCAAATTTGAGGAAAAAATTGAGTAAAACTTGATTTGGTATGAGTTTGGTTCAAAGACTGGAGGTAGGTTTTGGGGGTTTTAACTCAGATTTTGGGTTTGGTTCAAAAAAAGGGTAAGGGCTGGAGGTGCTCTAACATGATCAGTACAAAGCTAAATAACCAAAAAGGGTTCCAGCAGCTATGGCTTTGTGGTAGTGAAAAAGGCTCGAATTCCTTATAAACAACAAAGTATGAGAGTGAGATAAATCATCTATAGGTCAAGTAGATTCATACCAATTTATGGAAGGTTCTCCTACCTATCGGCTTGGTGTCGTTGCATAGTTCCTTTGATTAATTTGGTTCAACTCATGAGATTCCCTATGCCAATTGCCAAACGAGTTGGTACACCATTTGATTAACACCAAGTACGCACCGCGTTGTGTAAGACTTATTTCGGAATTCCACACAAATAATCGAAGCCATTAAACTTATTCAAAATATGCTTTTAAGGTTTCCTAAAAAAAATCAACTTAGTTGGATATCGGTAACAGTTTGATCGATTCTTACTCAACTTTCCTGTCAAAAAATTGAGCAAAAAACTAATCAAGCCTCTACCGACATCCGATCGAGTTGTTTTCTTATAGAGATCCTTAAAAAAACATTGTAAATAAATTGACAGGCTTTAATTATTTGTATGGAACCCTAAGATGGGTTCCAAACGACGCGGTGTGTATTTGGTGCACACAACTAGTGTGCCCATAGTTTTATTGGGGAAAAAAGGCCCTACATTACTTAGGCCTCAAAACTAAAAATCAATTTCCCTAGAGCGTTACTCCATCCGTCCCCTAAAGTTAGACATTTTAGGGAGTGCGTGCCATTTTTAAATTGCCTATATCTTTTAACTCATAACGTTTTATGTGATTTTCATAACTTTGTTTAAAAAAATTAATTGAAATCTATCAAACGAGATATATATTGCTTATGTAAAATATTACAGATTAAAATAAATAATCAATTTTTTCATAGGACTGGAATAGTAAAAGTGTTTAACTTTAAGGGACGGAGGGAGTATTAAGTTTTGATAATCGCAATTCAAAAACATATAACATGAATACTAAAACAAAAATATTAAAATGTGGACTGGTTATCCATATTTTGAATGACAAAATAAGCTGTCGAAATTGATTTATTAAATCTCTCGCCGTTTGTCGACATTTCCAATCAGCGTCACTCGCGGGGAACATTATCCACTGTCCATATTGGTGATGCGGTGGCACTAGTTGCCGAATAGCCTACAAGTTACCTCACGCGTGGCTGTGCAAGTGTCCATTAAAGATGACTTTGGCTCTTTTGACAAAAAAAACTTAATTCGTTTTTTTGGTTTCTTAATTTTTTCTTTATTCAAATTTATGTTGCATTTATTAGTTTTGTATCAAGATTTTATGGTTTCTGAATTTCTCTCGACGAGACGAATCTAACAAGTATAAATTTATGGTTAAACCAAATATTTTTTTGAATAAAGCCGAAAATACTTGGATTATTGGATTAATCTTGGCTTTATTCAAAAAAATTTGAGTTTTGAACATAATTTTATACTTGTTAGATTCGTCTCGTCGAGAGTAATCCAGAAACTATAAAATCTTGACCCAAAACTAACAAATGCCAAAAAAAATTGAATAAAGAAAAAATGAATAATTCAATAATCCGGATTATGGATTATTCATTTTAAAATCAAAATTGAAAACGAGACGCTTCAAACATTTGTACGAGACTCCTAATTATAAAAGCGTCTTTTATTGGTAGTTCACTGGTTAACAGTGTCATTTACTTAAGAATTTCTTACTTTTTTTTTTGTTCATTTTTCGTGTTGAACATTTTCTTTGATATTTTTCCATATTTTTGGGTAAAACTCATAATTTTATCCAATTTCGATTCCTCTTGTCGAGATGAACCTATTCACCGAAATTTTGGAGAGCAATTTTGTTCACCCTCCCTAAAAGAGGGTGAACAAAACTCCCCATCTTATTGGTTGAAATGGTGTGGGACCTACGCAAAGTGATGTCATACTTACCTCTGTAATACACTAAATTTTGACGCGAAACTAACAAGCGCAAAAAAAAAAAGATTAAATATAGCCAAAAAATCCTTAAGCCAATCACACTGGAACGGGATCTAAGCCAAGAAAAAGACAAAATATATATATATTTCAGTGTAATTTTACACTTTTTAATAAGTATATACTTTCACACACTTTAGTACCCTTTTTAAACATAATGACAGCTCAGTAAGCTAATTTTAGTATTTTTTTCAATTATAAATGGGTCTCACAAAACCATTGTTGCCCAAGCCATATGCATAGTATTTTGGGTAAATTTCACTGACATGCTCAAATTTGATGAATGATAGACACTCCTCTCACATGTTTGATCAAACAGTTCTTGATTAGCTGTCGATGAAATGAACATTGAATTAACAGGGGGTTGATAAAATTAGGCCAAACACAGTTTTAAAGCTCTCAATTTTCAATTTTTTTATGACCCAAAAGTAACAAATATTTCATTTTATGCCATAAATAGCTCTTTCGAGCAGAAAAAAAATTATGGCCGTCTCCATTTTTGGTCCCTACAAAATGTCTCATGTTTCATTTTCATCCCTAGGATTTAATTGTTTCAATATATTGCATCCCTGTAATTTTAATTTAAATCGAATTCGTCCTCGCGTTAATTCCCTAACGGAAATGTCCAATCATTACATCTGCTTGGCTACATTAACTCTCAACCGAAACTGTACCATGATTTGTAGGGATCATTTTTCGTAGTCACATGAATAAACTGAACCGTTCATTAACGTTAACATAATTTTTTGAATGTTATTGAAAAAATCAACTCAATTGGATATGTGTAAAAGGTTGATCTAAGCTTTAAGTTTTTATTCAGAAATTTAGAATTCATGATCCTAATTTCTGAATGAGAATTTGAATATTGGATTACTCACACACACATATCCTAATGAGATGACCTTTTGCAAAGACAATTGAAAAATTATTTTACAATTAATGAATTATTCGGATTATTCATGTGCAACTAAAACATGGGCCCCATAAGCCGTTGTACATTTTTGGGTTAAGAGTCCACATAGGCAAGCAGATGTGAGGATTGGCCATTTCTCCGTTAGGGAATTAACGGCGATGTCGAAATCGATTTGTATTAAAACTTTAGGGATGTAATTGAAACGGGAATTAACGGCGATGTCGAAATCGATTTATATTAAAACTTTAGGGATGCAATTGAAACAATTAAATTTATTGGGACGAAAATGAAACACGGGACAACCCATTAAAATGTGCCTAAGACCGAGACGGTCCCTGCTCCAAAACTCGCTGAGAGAGAGTGGCATTACATCCAACACAACAAGGTGTTCTTTTTGTTCAGCTCCAAGCCTTGCAAGGTGATCTGCCCACTCATTGGCACTTCGGGAAATGTGAACAAGAGAGGCTCCTGTGCGAGTCTTCAAGGCTTTTGATTAAAAAATCATGTTGCTTTGAGGATGACAACCATCAAAATCTTCATTGATTAAGTTGACAGCCACGAGAGAGTCGGATTCTATGATCACATTTTGTATATTTTTCTCCAAAATGATAGTTAAACCTTTGTAAATCGCCCATAGTTTTGCTGCCAGACTTGTTTCCCAAATAAGCTTCCCATAGTAACCCATGACCCATTCTCCATCTTTGTCTCGGAAGAGTCCACCACATCCTGCTCGTTGTTTTGTATCATATCAACTTCCGTCTATATTGAGCTTAAGACCTGTGGGGGAAGGACACCAACAAGTTAATGGAGTTTAATAGGCCTCATGGTGAGTAAGGATTTGAATGCTTCCTCAATATCCCTGGCATAGGAGATAATATTCTTGAAACTTAGGGACGGGGGGCAACAACATTGTCAAAACTCTTTCTGATCTTGTAATCGTGCTCTTTGTGCAATCTACTTGGAGTAGTTTTTATTTACCAAAGAAAGTTGTGGGACACATAATTTTAATTTCTTTCACGTAAATTATTTTCATTAAAATAAATCTTGAAAAAAGGGAGAACATTTCAGTTTTCTCTGCAATTTTTTTTTTTTTGAAAGAACAGACACAGGCGGAAAGTTAAATTTCCTTTGCTAAGGTAGTTCTCATCATATTGGAAATACTCCTGTTGGAAAGGAAAAAGCACTAGAAAGGCCTAGAATTAACTTCCATTTTAAGCCAGTATTTTTCACTACAAGACCTTTGAACCATCACGGTGCTTAAAATTTTGTGGAATTGTAGTCCAAAAGACCTGAGTCGTAATTTCGTTCGGATCCCGAGATGGGCTCTAGGGACAGGGCCACGAATTTAACTACGCACAGACGAATTTTTTTTTTTTCAAAATAATTTGTAGGGGCGAACTTATATAGGAGTAACTCATAGGAAGATTTTTTTTTTTCCCTATAAAATAGAGGGTTTTTATTTTCTTGCAGGGCCGACTGGCTCTACTGGCCCCACCCTGGCTCTATCCTTGGTGGGCCCCACAGAGCGTTTTGTGCGCAAAGGTTTGTGCCCATAGTTTTTCCGAAAATGTGGTTTGTTATGTGCATAGACCGCACACATATAGCTCTGTGGGGCCCACTTAGGGGTCCCACACAAACAATCCAAGCCGTTCATTAAATCTAAAATATTTTTTCGAGTAGCCCTCAAAAGAAAATCACCGAAATTGGATAACTCTAAATACTTGATCCAATCATTTTATTTTTGATTAATTGTTTAGAGTTATCAAAAATTTAAAACTAGATCAAGTATTTAGAGTTATCCGAATGAGCTGATTTTTGTGGAGCCACTCGAAAATGTATTTTAAAAATTAATAAAGGGTTTGGATTCTTCGTGTAATGTTCCAAAATTGGCTCCACAAAGGGATCTGTCTGCAGTGCGCATAGTTTTTTCCCGAAAATATATGTAACCGGCACAACACGAGGGATGCACACGTTTCACTGATTTGTTGTATCAGAGAAAGAGAGAGACCCATTCCTCACGCAAGTTATTTTAGCCTTGTGAAATTCAGTAGTGCCTTCATTTGAAAGTGACAATGACTACATAGCGAGGTTTATTCACAATTTTAGCCTTGGAAAAGGTTGTTCCTCTCGCTTGTCACGGTTACCCAGAAAAACCGGCCGAGGGGTCCCTGTAGTGCAGAAAATGCACTACACGGTGCAGTGCGCACCATTCGCCCATCCATTTCAATAATGAATTTCTCGGATTTAATCCAAACAATGACGGTCGGATTCAATTCACTGCCCGAATTAAATCCGAGCCGTCTATTGTCGAAATGGACGGCCGGATAGTGCACTACACGGTGCACCATCCCCCGAGCCCAGAAAACCTATGTTGAATAAATGATTTTTTATTTCTCATCCTCTGAACAAAATCGAACTCTTGCTAAAGGTTACGACAAAAAGACAAGCTGCAGAACTCACTTGAAGACACTAGCAACACAGCCAGTTACAATTTATGTACACCAGCCTTCCCTGAGGTTTTTAATAAATACATTGTACCTCCAATCTTTTAACTTATTATACGGACCACCCTATAGCGAGGATAACATAGCTCACTGACATTCACTCCGCTAGCCTACAGTTATATATGTGAATTCCAAGAGTACTGGCCTAAATTGAAAAAATGGGTAAATCCAGGGGTACCGACCCCCTGGTACAGATAGTGTACAAACCGGCGCCGGAGACCCCCTTTGGGTCCCACAGGGTCGATCCGAACCGTAAATTTTCGACGAAATGGAGTGACTTTAGATCGAGCACTTAAGAACGTTAGATTGAGTTGATTTCCGCGAGACCTCCTTGGAATTTGATTTTGGGATGAATGAATGGTTCGGATCAACCGTGTGAAACCCACAGGGGGGTCCTCGGGAAATCTCTCTCCCATTTTACCCTTAAGTTTCTCTCGTGAAATCTCTACCAACGAATTAAGACACTTTTTGGGTTGAAGGGTTGGTGCAAAGTATATATTTATAAGAAATCTCACAAGGAGTAAAATTAAAATTATTCTATTTCTTACAATATCTCTAAAGAATATAAATACTTAACTATTTCTAACGCCATGTCAACTTCATCATAGCTTTCTATTATCTACGTTTCAGCGCTACACAAAACAAGTACAAAAAAGAAACGCAAAACAGGTACAAAAAGTGAACGTCGATCTCTTCAATCCATCAATGTAAAATGTGACTCGTACAAATATGGAAAAATATATTAAAAAATGTGTTTATTGTGGCTCAAAAGATAACAAAGATTTCATTATGAATAAAACAAGAGAATTTTAATTAGGCATCATGTACAAAAAAAATATTTATGATTCCATCCTTGGAGATTTGAATATTTATGATTTCATCCTATAAATCTATGATTGGACCATTGTGCCCTTATTAATTCTTTTACATATATGTACGGTTACAATTCCTCCCAAACTTTAGGGATTACGTTAATCACTTAACTATTTTCAAGCTCTGACTATACACCCCATTATCTAAATGAATGCTTCCATAATCGTATTATCTAAATGAATGCTTCCGTAATTGCATTACCAAAGTAATAGTAGAAGAAGAAAACCAAACCCCATTATCTAAAGGAATGCTTCCATAATCACGATGCTCTCATTAAACATGCGATTGAAACTGTTATGAGTTCCCTATAAACATGAGATTTTTCGGGATGATCACATCTCTCTCAAACCCCACAATATAACCTCCCTCTCTCTCTCCAATCTCCCCCACAAACCCAAAAAAATTTCAAACGACCGACGCCCTATCCAATCGTCTTCCTTGGCCGTCCATATATGCTACTTGAAGCAGCAGAGGAGTATGGGTGTAACAGTGAAAAGCCATTAGCAATCTCCTGCGACGTTGACCATTTCGTTAAGTTGTTGATGGAAGTGGACGGCTCCGATGTGATTCGTCAAGGCTTGGGATTTGCTAAGGGTGGATGACTCATATAATCTTCTCAGCCCATCTCGGTTGGTGTCCATGAATAAGATCTAGTTAAAGCTTTGTATTCAGAGGTGTATTATCTTTTGTTTTATCCCATTACGTTTTTTTTTTATTTATATTTTTCTGACGAGAAATTTTCTTTTGTTTTGGTATGTATGGGGTTGTGGGTTCTAGATCTTGCTAATGGCGGCGGTGTTTTTTTTGATTCAGTGGTGGTTTAAAAAAAATTCTTAAACCTATTTCTCCCATGTTTCTTTAAAGTTGAAGGTAGTCGTGTCTAATCAAGGCTCAATAAAAGCCCACGGCCCACCCCAGCATTGACCATCACACCAAAAATCGTACGGGTAAAAAGCACCAGACACATATCTTCACAAGTGTACCTGATAACTCCTCCAGAAAGCAGCTGCCTGCTTTCCACGCCAAACACACGCACATCGTATCCAAAGGCGGCTGACCTAAATTGTTGATCCAGAGAATCAAAACACATACTTTCCACAAACCAACCACCAATCGACACGTGTTAGGCCGATAGCGACAGCTTCCTTACCCTATCTTATCTGCCGGCCGCCGTAGGACCCACCGCCGGTGGAGTTACACGAATCCGGTCAACAATTTCCAAAAACAGAAATTTTAGTACTGTACATAAAGATTTTCCATTTTAGACATCCAAAAAAGGGTAACTTTAGTAGGTAGAGGATAATATGTATAAAGTGTTCAATATCCCAGAAAATTAAAATTAATTCCTTAATTTTTTTTTTTGATATATCCAAACTCGTTTGTTATTACATGAATATTACCCTCTACCTAATGGGTGGAAGTCAACAAGACTAGCCTTAAATTAGTTGTTCATTTTGACCAATCAAGGACCAAAAAGTAGACATTTTCCTTCATTTCTATTTTAAATTTTCAGATTACTACACATAGTAGTACAAGAGTAATTTTGGAAATCAATTTATCTTGAAGACTAATACTAATATTCCCATAAAATGCACAATTCACAACTACAAAAAAAAAAAAAAAATTCAAACTTTTAAGACGGAGGGAGTACAAAATAAAAACTTATATTATTCCAAATTCAATATGGACACCCTCCTATTTCCAAGGAGTTACATATTTTATCATTTCCCATATATTCCACTAAACTACTACCACAAAACTGTATTTACAATTTAACCCCAGACCAGTAACAAAACTTATGTATACCCATTAACGCACCCTACCAAGCACCTGTATATAATATCTTTCCACCTAAAACCTTATTATTTCTAATCCAAATATTTCACCTTCACCCTTCAGTCCTTTCACATTGTCTTCTTCCCATTTTGGCCCCTCCTATTCTCACCACATTCTATTAGCTGCTGCATCTTTGTACAACATATGATATAGATATATAGAGAGAGAACTGGTGCTAGGGTTTTACCCAACACTGGCCTTTTTGGTAAAAGCACAAGCGTTGGTACCTATAAACTGGTGTATATTTAGGGATAATTAAGCAGAAATATTGTGTGGAAGGAGGGCCTTTAATATTCAATGATGAGTCCTCCCATTGGGGCCCTGTGGGGAATTCCCTTCCTTCTCTTGGCTGTTCTGTAATTAACAGAAGTTGGGGGCGGCGTTGACGGTGTGAAGCTTTGATATTTGTTGCTGTTGTTGCTACTGCTCCTTTTCCGTCCATGGCTGCTGCTGCTGTATGAATCCTCCGACTCTGACGCCGCCATAACAGCTGGATGTTTCTTCTCCGGCGAGTACTTCCTCTTCCTTTCGAAATTACCCGACGTCCCAACAATCTGAAACCGATAATTTCATCGATTAATCATCAAAATTGGATCGAATTTGACAGGGAAAAAAAAGAATACAATCCCAATTTCCATGCCGTCGATAACTAATCTGGAATTGGTGATCACCCAAGTGCTTATTCTCTAAAACAATCACACGATAATTAACCACAAAATTCTTCACAAAAAGCTCCATGAAAGTATGTAGCTTTCATATTCAGACCAATGTGATTTGGACCTAATGCCTAATAATTGGCCAATACCCAAATCAATTCCATCTGAATGCATGAAATTGAGGCATTTATTGGGTACTATCCACATAAATTATCTTTAGATTATGTCATGATTATTGTAATAAGTGAGTCTAAACGTAAAAAAAAGTTTCATAGTCGAACCAAATCCAAATTAATTTCGAATCATTACAGATAGTTGACCAGATATGAAAAATCTGGAAATTTCATTAAAAACCAATGAGATTCGATGATTTAATGGTCAATACCCAAACCGAATTTCATCAGATTATAATTAATAAAAAATAATGATTAAAAAAGACACCATCAAATCGCAATAACAGAGTTTTAAAGACATTGTTGTATGATGTTGATTGTAATACTACCTTGCAACCGAGTGAGCAGAAACGGAAGGAATCAAGGAGGCTGCGCTCGCATACTTCGCAAGTGTTGGTGACACCTTTTCCAGGCCTTGGCTGTGGCCGTTCATTGAGGAACACCACCTTTGCACTGTTGATAACGTAGGTCTGAACTGATGTGATGTCCAAATACTTCTGAATCTCTGAAACCCTAATCACATCATGGTACGATGACCTCCTTATCTGCCAAAATCACACAAAAATCAGCAATCAAAAAACCTCAATTCAACAAATTCTTTTATACTACCTATGTATATGTGCCTATATAGCCCCGACTGATTGATTCCATAAAAGGGATTTCTCTAATCAAGAGGAGAGCAACTATTGGAAACCCAGAAAAAGAATTGAGAGAATCTAACGACCCAATTGCTAAAAGTGAACAAGAAAGGGAGATTTTGCAAAAACAATAGAGAAACTGATGGAAACATAAACAATAGTCAAAAATAGGCAAAACCCCAGATGATAAAAAGTGAACAAAAACCAGTGAAATTATGACATTTAAGGCAGTCAACAAGAGAGGAACTGATGGAAACTCTGCCATTTTAGACAAAAATAGGCGAAACCCAGATGCAAAAGAATTAAGGAAAAAAAAAAAAAACAGAAAAATTAAAACAATTGATTCGATTAAGAAACCTGAATGGCGCGGTGGTCCTTGTGGTAGTTGAGGCAGAGAGAACAGAGAGGGCCATTACAGCAATCCAAGCAATACATATTGCATTCACTCTTGTGGGAATCAGCGTGAGGTTTGCATTGGACGAAGAAGCTCTCTCGTAGAAGAGGCTTCAGCCATGGCGGCCACCTGTTATCGTCATCTTCAGGGCCTCCAGCTCCCTATACATTAAACAGAGTCCTTGAATCAGTAAAAATCAGAGCAATAAACCAAAACCCATATCAGAAATGCCCAGAATAATGCTGGAAAATGTGGGTACGTAAAAGGATTAAAGGGAACAGTTATTCCTCACCATTATTCGCCTGTTCTTAGGCTTGATTTCACGGACTGTGGTGTCTTGATTGTCAATCGCCAGCTTGAACTGACAGAGTTGATAATCCTTTGTTTTTCTTTACAGAGAGAGATGGGGGGGTTGGTGTGTGTGAGTGGGGGGAGAAAGGGGGGGCTTTAGAAATGGAGGCGATGAGGAAGAAAGGGGTTCTTGTAGAGATGGAGGCTGTGAAGAGAGAGAGAGAGAGAGAGAGAGAAAGAGAGGAGTGGGTCGTTCTTAGAGCATCCTCATCTGCTGTTGCAAACCACTGTTCTGGACAAACTGGCGATGAGTTTTCAGAAAACCTCCCAGAAATCAGCCTCGCTATATCAACGCGATGGTTTGGCCCTGCTACAGTACATCGGTACTCCACGCGAGTCACTGTTCACCGGCTAGGATTAAGTTAATCATTTCTCACTCCTCCAGTTTTTGCCGCTCCCGCGATTTCGCCGTTCGCGCCTTTTCTTCCCCAGATTTAAGGCGCAGGGTTTCGCACTTTCTCTATCATCAGCCATATCTATCTTCATCTCTTGGTTGTTTGTTGCTATCGTGACCTCTCCAACGCCAATCTTCCAGGTATATTCTCCTTCTTTAATTTCATCCATCCCAATCTGTGCCCTAATTACTCCCTCTATTTTCCTCAATTTTGATATGCGCTCTAATCAATTTGGGTTAATGAATCTAGGTTTTGGTTTATCTTTTTGTTACAATGATAAATGGGTTTGTTCTAGATGGTCTATTTTGTTCTGCAATGATCTGTTCCGGAAGGAATCAGTGCATTTTTAAGTATAAACTTTGTGATCTAGACTCTCTCAAGGTTCATGTAATACCAGTTAGGATTATTCAAGTGTAATCGATCCCACAGCAACTTAGTTTAATAAAGAATTCTGGTTTCTTGATGTGTGAATTTTCCTTTTTTAAAAGAGCACTTTGCATTTTTAAAGTCCAAATAATGTTCTAAATTCTCCACTACTTTTAGTATAGTATTATGTTCTATAACCTTTGTTTAATCTGTTATTCCCATAGCAATTTAGTTCAATAAAGAATTCAAGTTTCATGCATTACTTGATTTTGGTGATTCTACTTCCTAGTCAAAGATGGCCAGTAATAAGTTCTGTGGGTACTTGGCTGTTTCTTTTGTTCTCTAACAATGTTCCACACTAGAATTACATGGCTGTGTAGTCAATGTCTACTTGCCATAGCTTTCTGATTAGTTCCAATGCAGTTTTTGTTCTTGGAGCACATGCGATAGTTTGTTGTATAGAAGAGAGACAATCAGCTTTTGGGTCAATAAGCATCTGTAGGGGACATTGTCTTTTTAGTTGTGTAGTGTTTGTTCCATTTTTTTGTAGCTAACTAAAGGAACTTAACTTCATGCTCTGTCTCTTTCATTTTTTTTGTTTGTGGTCTCATTTGTGAGAGTTTAAACATAGAATTACACAGTTGATCATGGATGAATATGTGCTTAGTTTGCAGGAGGCACATTGTTGCTGTCAGTGGGACTATGATTTTCGTCCAGACTACAAGAATCTTAGTATCTTAAAGATTCAGTTTCCTAGTGTTCCTCTGGTTGCTTTGACTGTATGTTCTTTCACTTAAATGTTCCATTATATGTCTCTTATTTATAGCATTATGTGGACCTCTCATGATTGCTATTTACTTGGTTGAGGTAATTATGAGATGCTTATTTGTTGTTCATATCCCAGGCAACAGCTACTAAGAAAGTCCAAGCAGATCTGATAGAGATGCTTCACATTCCAAAATGCATTAAGTTTATTAGCACAGTTAACAGGACAAATCTTTACTATATGGTATTACTGTTGATTATTGTAACTTTGTTGTAGGAATGGATACACGAGAAGACCCCTTCTTCACCACTCTCTTACAAGAGGGATCCACTCTTGGTAGCCCATACTTCGAGTCTCCATATTCAAGTCAAATTTTTCCAGAGTCGCAACTGAATGTCCAAACAGAACCTCAACCAAAGAAATCTCGTGGTGTCAACTTTACCGTAGATGAAGACAATATGCTTGTTTCAGCGTGGCTCAATACTAGCTTAGATGCAGTGCATGGAAATGATCAAAAAAATCATACCTTTTGGAAGAGAATTTGGGAGTGCTACCACTCGCACAAGACCTTTGTCAGTGAACGCAATGAAGTTTCACTACTGAATCGTTGGCATACCATTCAAAAACTCACTAATAAGTTCTGTGGGTACTTGGCTCAAATTGAATCAATGCATCAAAGTGGTACTACCGAGGATGATAAGGTATAATCAAATGAATAACTCTACACTTTTCTGTTCCCATTATTGCAATGATGCTAAATAGATAGTTGCTTGTGCTTTATGTTTTCTCAGATTACCAGGGCAAAAGAAATGTACCGTGAGTTTAACAAAGGTGTTCCATTTCAATTGGAGCATTGTTGGAACTTGTTGAAGCATCAACCAAAATGGGCAGTGCAATGTGAAAAGAATAAACCAAAAAGAGCTAGAAGTGGTGCAGCACTTTCACCAGAGCTAATTGACCCAGAAGACGACATCCCAAATGATACCGTAGACCCAATGGAGAGACCTACGGGAACGAAGCTTGAGAAGAAAAAGAAAATCAATGAGCAGGCGAGTGCTGCGGTTGTGGTGGTATTGAATGCTATGCAAGAAGAAAGGAAAATCACAAGTGAGAAGAAGCTTCAAATGCTTGACAAGTCTTATGCTCTTCAAGTCGAAAAGAATCGAATTGAAGGCGACAAGGTTCGATTGGAACAATTAAAAGAGGAAGAGAAAATCATGACTATGAATACCATTGGTATGACTCCAATGCTACAAGAGTATTACCATCAACGCCAAACTGAAATCCTTGAGAGCCGAAGAAACAAAAATTGAGTACGTACTCTCTTTGGAAGTTACTTTGTGAAGGCTGAAAGTTCCGTTTTGTACTATTATGAACTGTACAGAAGAGCTTTTTTAGCAGCATGAACTGCTATTATTAGATGCTCTTAGGATCTGCTTGTGTATTGCATTTCCATTAGATTAGGAACTACTTTTATTAGATGCTCTTAGGATCTGCTTTTGTAGCAGCGTGAACTGCTATTTTGAAGTGTTGCTGGTGTATCTGGAAATGATTAAAAAATCTGGGCAGTCCTTTTGGTGATGATCCTAAGACTGAAGTGCTTTTGAAGTGCTTTTGCTATTTTGAAGTGCTTTTGTACGTACTCTCTTTGTACTATTATGAACTGTACTGATATATGTAACCTGTGTTAAAATGTTGACTGATATATTGTATGACTGACTTTGGGGATTTTATTGACTGGATTAAACTACTCATAATTTTCTGAAAATTTTACTGAGAGTTCCTCTATGGGTTCTCTTTGTTCGGTTAAAATTTCGGACTTTGATTCCATATATTGAGCTCTGTAGAAATTCGTGAAGTTGTTGCTGTCAATTTGGATTTCTGCAGGCAGCAGTAACCTATCTTGGTAGAACAGTTATAACTTTTGCTACGGGTATCGAAATCGCACACCGTTTGATTTTTCCGAAACTAGACTCGTGTATCTTTCTATCCATGTAAGGATTGTACCTTAAATTTGACCACGCAAAATCAGTTTTTGCATTGAAGTTCAGACGGGTGCAGTTTCTGAAATTCTGTTTTTTTTGGAATGAACTTGCTTTCTTTAAATTGGTGTACAAGGCTCATTTGACAACTTGACATACATATTAAAACAGGTTACATTATAATAAAACATTCATAATAAAATTTGAAGTCAAATAAAAACTTAAAGCCACATGAAAAACTTAAAATGATCGCAATGAACATTAAACATGAAGTTCAGAATCTTAATGCCCTACGACTGGCTATACAGTGCCCATAGGTGCTTGACGAGGTCTGATTGGAGTTGAGAATGAGTGCCCCTATCTCTGATGCGACGATGGCGGTGAAGAAACTCCGTAAGCTCGATTCTGTTCTCGTGCGACGGTTGTGCAATAGGAACTTGATCACTTTGCTCATAATCCAGTGGTAGATTTTCATCTCGTTCATCCTCAACAATCATATTATGAAGTATAATGCAAGCCTTCATTATATAATTGAGAGTCTGAACATCCCAAGGTCGTGCAGGACCACGCAAAATTGCAAAACGTGCTTGAAGCACCCCAAATGCACGCTCTACGTCCTTCCTACACGACTCTTGAGCCATTGCAAAATATTTTTCCCTTCGCGTTTGAGGACATGGTATTGTTTTCACAAAAGTTGCCCATGGTGGATATATACCATCAGCAAGATAATATCCCATTGTGTAATTATTACCATTAACAGTATAGTTGACTGGAGGAGCACGCCCTTGAGAAAGTTCGCTAAACACGGAAGATCTTTCTAATACATTGATATCATTATGAGAACCGGGCAATCCGAAAAATGCATGCCATATCCAAAGATCCTGTGAAGCTACTGCCTCTAAAATAAGGGTTGGTTCATGAGCATGGCCAGTATACATACCTTTCCATGCCGTCGGGCAATTCTTCCATGTCCAATGCATGCAATCAATGCTCCCCAACATTCCAGGGAAGCCACGACTTTCACCAATTGCTAACAGTCTAGCAATGTCATCGTTATTTGGTGATCTCAAGTACTCGTCAGAATAAATTTCAACCACTGCTTTGACAAATTTTCTCAGGCTTTGCATCGCAGTGCTTTCTGCGATCCTTAAGTATTCATCTATAAAATCAGATGCTATTCCATAACCGAGAATTCGAATTGCCGCAGTCGTCTTCTGAAGGGAAGACAAACCAAGCACTCCAGCATTATTCCTCTTCTGGACAAAATAAGGATCGTGAGCTTCCACCTCTGAGTGAATACGAAGAAAAAGAGATCGTCTCATTCGAAATCTCCTCCGAAACACGTTGGGAGGAAATACTGGTTGATCAGCAAAATAGTCAAGAAAGAGCCTTTGTTGTCCTGCCAAATGACCGCGTTGAATAACAGTGCGGCGTTGCTTAGATCGCCTTGAACTCTCAGCTTCTAATCGTTCTACTTCCATAGCAGCTATTGCAATAAACTCCAAGTCATCGTCGGAATCAGAGTCATTGAGAATCATATTGTCTAGAGACTCAAGATCCATATTTGAAAATGAACAATAGAATGAAAGAAAATGTAGGTGTATTTTTTTTTTCAAGAGCAGAAAATGTATGTGTAGATCAAAGTTAAATGACAAATGGTCTAATTTATAGTTAAGAGATTATGACCGTTACAATATAGCCGTTGGGAATATAGCCGTTGGAATATAGCCGTTGGAAATATAGCCGTTGGAATATAGCCGTTGGGAATATAGTGGTTGGGAATCTAGCCGTTGGGCAAAGTATGAGGGAGGTTTCTTGCCAATTCTGTATATTTGGAGTATTGGGTTATTAGACACTGCCATCACTGGCACCTATGCTGGGCAGTTTATCATTGGGGGGTTTTCCGTTGGGAAAGTATTAATTTAGTTTTTTGTTTGTTTGAAACTAATAAAATGTAAAAATTAGAAACATATTTGAATAGAAAAATAGAAGTGAAAGAAAGAATAGTTTAATACAGTAAAGTTATAATAGAGAGCCTGATTCTGTGAGTTTTTGAAAAAGTGACTTGCTAAAGTATAAAAGGTGTTTTTGAGGTTAAATTTGGCCCAAAATTTGCTGAAGCTGATAAGGATGCTCTTATCCGCACAAAGTCTACAATCCGAACCTAGAACCGAGCCCAAGCCCAAACCAAGAGAGACGTTGGGTACAAGGAACCGACCTCCTTCTTTCCTTTTTATAATTTCCCTTTCATTTTCATTTGAGGGTTTTTTTTAATTATTCATCTTCATGGCGGTCTTATCATATTTTCTATTTTCTTCCAAATCCACGAATTCTATTAATCAAAGATTTTATTCCCATTCATTAATAGTAGTAATTAGTGGAGTAGCTTTTCGATTCCACTATTTTCCCAATCGTGCGTTGTCACATTATCGCTTGGCATATTTGCCACCATTCCTCCTCTATCTCTCTAGATAAAAGGACATAAATGCTTTTTGAATTGCCTTTTTAGTTTTTTTTTTCCCTACTTTTCTTTCTGACATTTGATATTAATTCATTCTTTATACAAAATGTCCATGTAAAAATACACATACATTGACTAATACTTGAAAAGCTGAAGTTAATGGCCCCGCAAACCTCTAATAGCCTCGAAGAATTTTACAATACTTGAGAGATTTTAAAGCGGAAATCTCAAGAAGAAGCATGCTTATTCCACACTTTAATCGGTACTTTTTTTGTAAATGCTCTTTTGGTCATTCATTTTTTCTTTGTTAGCCATTTTATTGAGATTTTCTCCTTAATCCGAGAATGACATAAAGTTATTGCACGTGTTTGATGCGGTTAAAATTCATAACTCATACTATAACTTTTTTCTTTTCAAAGTTGTACTAATATGCTTGTTATACATGGTTATATATTTGGTTTATGTAGGGGAGGTCAGCGCGAGACCCCTCGTTGACCCGAGTCAATGTTGACCCTCCAATGAGATCATGACAAGTGTCACCTAGCTGGCGAGATGTCCGCGCGACACGTGGTACACTCCGCGCATGTCCCCGCGCGGGGGTCCACTAGCGCGGGCACAAGTCCCCGCGCAATGGGGCCACTAAAGCCGGACCCTCTTGCGCAAGGCGCCCCAGTGGTGCGCACCTCAAGGACGGTGCTTGGACAACCGTGAGCCATCTGGACAAGGAGAAAAGCTCGCGGCCCATATGACTGGCGCGGCTCAGAACATGGACGAGAACGCGAGAAGCTAATCTGATTTAGCCCAGGTTAATATACCTGCTGCGGTCTAAAGGCAGGACCCCGGGGGCCCTCTGAGGCTTTACTGTGGTACAGGCACGACCGAACGGGTCACGACCTTGTCCTTACGGAAATAAGGGAGATCTAGTGGCTTGGTGGCTTAGAACAGAAGGATCGTTGCTCGGGGGAATGGCTTGTTGCCGTGCGCGTCAGTCGCGCGGTGACGACGTCACCCGTACGGTCAGGTTATACGGAAAGGACACGTGTTATCATATTATTGGGCGACAGCCTGGCGCCAGATGATTGGTCCAAGGTGCCTATAAATATGGGACATCCCCTTTCATACCCAGAGTTTTGGTGAAATCTTGGCAGGAGCATATGCCATTCTAGAGAGAGAAAAGGGTATCATCGAGTGAGAGGAGAACATTCTCTCTAGTAAGCTCTTTCCCCATCTCCTAGGTCAGCACGGGTATCATGGATTAGACTGAGAGCAATCCACTGCCTTAGTTCTTTCTGTGCACTCCTGCTCTGTTCTTCACCCTTCTTCTAGACCACTCTATTCCTTTCTCCTACTGTGTCTTTACTGTTGACTATTCATACCTCTCCAGCTCATCACGATAGCAAGAACCGTCACCTACAGTTTACAAGTCTAAGAAAATCTTCTTTTTGTTTTTTTCGATGAAGAGATAAAATTTTCATTAAATCAAACCACCACAATACATAGATCTACCAAAAAGAAACCTAAAACTACCAAAAAAACAAATTGAAAAACAAAAACAAACTGTTGGTGCCGTTGTTGTCGTTGTCACGCCATTGCCGCCGCTTGCCGTTGGTGTCGGAGTCTGGTCAGTACAAAAATCAAGACTCTGGCCACCCACACTGATCGGAGAGCGGATCTAGCCATGCATGGGGAGTTACCGGTAGATCCATGAGGGGAAGTAATAAAAGAGAGGAGAGGAGAGGAGAGGGGAGAAGGGGCTGGAAGAAGGTGGAAGGGGGTGGTGGGGGAGGGGACATGCAGCAGAAGGGAGAAATCTTCTCCGGCCAGATCGCACTCTCGGCTCTCTCTCTCTCTCTGTCTACTCTCCCTCCATCACTTGCTTATTCCAAGAAAATCTTAAAACTTAACAAAATTATTGTCTCAAAAAGCTCCATTTTGATGCTCGTTACCTTGCTTTGTTATTCATTAGAAACAATTTAGAACAAACCGAGACGGAGTCGTCGCTTCCCTTTACCCCTTTTTCTTCCAGATCTGGTTCTCCTCCTCCCCCTTCCCTCTGGCTCCCCTCTCTCCCTTACCCCTCAACCTCTCTCCGTTAGTGTGTGCACGCTGCCCATCTCAGTTCTCTTTGGCAGCTTTATTTATGGTACTAGTAGTTCAGTCCTCTTGTCGTCCTTCATTGGCAGTGTTGATCCGGCGAGCTTGGTGCCGTTCCAATGCGGCTGCAGGCGTCTTGGGGTGGCCTGGTGTGACGGCTTGTGGTGGAGCAATAAGGAGGGATTAGAGGAAAGTGGGTCTTTTATCGGCAATTGTCAATCGATTTTTCATACCAGTCTGTTCTCCCCAGATCTAGTGGGTTTAGTGGTGGGAAATAAGCGACTCGTCATTATTCTGGGGTGACTCAGCTTATCTAAGCTTGACTCAGTGTTGCATCTGAGTTGGGTGTTCCGGGTTGAAGATCTGTTTTCTAGGTTTGATTAGTTGTTGGTTATTGGTTTTGTTTTCTGTTGGTTGTTTTGTTTTCCAGACTGGTTTTACTATTTTTTTTTTGTTTGAAGATTTCATCCGGTGTATTATTAATGGATTGGGCCGGGCTCCCCCTGGGGATGCTTTATTGCTGAATCTCTGACGGACTCTACGCCGATACACAATGTTGGTCTGCCTGTGCAGTACGATTCTCTAGAGCTTGTACGCTTATGTGGTTTGTGCTCATGGTATTTGGTTGTTTTGGTTCAGTCCTGTAATCTGTTTGGAATCTTCTATATATGTACGTGGTTTCTTTGATAAAAAAAGAGATAGAGATGGAGTTTGGAGTTGTATTCGGATGGCATTGGAAAAATACCAATGTCTTTAACTGTAACGAAAAAAATGAAGTGTTGTAAAAGGAACTTTTGATGATAAAAAAAGAGAGACAGATTTTCATGGTTTAATCATCCGTAAACATAAAACTGACATAGTTAAAAATCTACTAATTCTATCCCAAAATGTTTGTTCTGATTGAAAAATTTAAAAATAATAAATTTTTTATAAAAATTTCAAACCTTTTAAATAACTTAAAAGAACTCATTGATATCTAGTAAATTATTAAAAAAAAAATTGATTTTTCTTGAAAATCTGGTAATTATTTTTTTAAGTCTTCGTTTGAGGTTTGAAGAAACATTTTGGAGCGAACGGACTATAAATCAACTAGTTTTGGGAATTCCGAAACATACATGCGTCAATTTTATAACTAGACATTTACTCCCTCCGTCCCAATTTATTAGTCCTTTCACGGGATTCGAACTTTATAATGAAACATAATCATTATACTTTTTATAACTTGATTTTCCAATTTTACCCTCAATCTTCTAGTTTTTTTCCCCCTCAAATCAGCCTATTGGGTTTTGATTTGCCACTACTATAATTAGGCGGCAAAATAATGATTGAGGGTAAAATGGGAAATTGATAAAAATAATAGTTAATATAATCTATCTTTATACGTTAAGGTTTAGAACTTCAGATTTGTAAAAAGAAGAATACTAGATGAGGAGTTTGGCAGTTGAAGACTCAATGACAACAACCGATCGGGGACCGACGGACTTCCTTGGTGCGGAAATTGACCAAAATTGAATTAAGAGTCAGAGTGAAATCAACATAGAGCCGCTTACCATTCAGATTCTCGGATTGGGATCTTCATCCTTCACAATCAGATCAAGAGAAGGAGATTAGCTCTTCACAATTTGTCTTGAATGTGATTAGGTGAAGGATTTTCTCTCTGAGCAAACTAAAAAATAAAATCTTTATTGGACTTGGAGGAGTGACACATGAAAGAATTTTCTCTATGAGCAAACCCAAAAATATATTTTTTTTACTGGACTTAGAAGAGTGGGGGTGACACATGCCAATCCCCCCTATTAGGGTTCGTTTGCAACATATGTAAAATAAAAGAAAGACAAGGAAAATAAAACTTTTCCCCTCCCATTGTTTAGTTAAAAAATAAAGTGAGAACACATGGAAAAGAAAGGAAAGTAAAGGAAAATTAAAAAATTTCTCACCTCCGGTTTGGTTTTAGAATAAAGTGAGACGAAGATTTAAAAAAAAAGCCTAATTTTAGTTCCAGTAAATATTTCTTCCGTCCCAAAATAGATGTCCCAAATACTATTTACATCTCTAGAAAAATTATTTATAGATTTTGCTTAGATTTATTAAACAAAATCTTTAAAATCGAAAAAAATATTATAGATAGCAATATATAGATGATTTATTAAACAAAATCCTTTTTTTATTTCATTCCCACAAGTATTTAATGCGAAATAGCAATGAAATCCGATCACAAAAAAAAAAAAAAAAAAAAAAAAACGAGTTGGGTGAAACGTGGTCACTTTTCTTGCAACTTTTCAAAAGGTTAAAAATAAGGTGCCCAATTTCCAAGTAAAACTGTGAAAAAAAGTCAACCGTCATTAATGTTGTTACATTGTCATTTGGCAAGATCTACGAGACAAAGTAAAACCTACCAGCTACCCTAAAACCTACCAGCTACGCAAATTTAGCACCGCTTTCACTTTTTTTTTTTTTTTTTTTGAAATGGGCACCGCTTTCACTTGGTCAGGAAAATTCCAACCCCACTGTTGGTACGACCAAATATGTACCGACTGCAGACGGTTTGCGGGGCCAAATAATTTAAATTGTTTAAAATTTTTAAAATATTTCATCAATTTGCCTTGCAAAAAAAATCAGCCAAAAAAGATATTTGCAAGTACTCCTGATTCAATGTATCAATATTTTATTCAGATTACAAGGCATTATAATCTGAATGAAAATAATTACATCGGATCAATTTGTTGAAAGTATCCTGTTGAGTTGATTTTTTGCAAGGTCATTTGAAAAAATATTTTACAATTTTTGAACGGTTTGAATAATTTGTGTGAGACTTTTTTGCGACTCTCGCAAGCCATCTATACCCTATCGGTACATATATATTCGTTCCCTTAAGATTTTCGAGAAAATAGGGAGTAAAACATAAGCTTTAGTACACATCAGATTCAATTTTTTTTTTTATATTTATAATGATGTCAAAATTGTTTGGGAAAATTTCATTGACCTCCCAGATGTTTCTGAAATGACACTAACTCCCCTACTTTTCTGTAAGAACATAAAGGACCCCTTGTCGTTAATTATCCACTGATGGCATTAAAAATTGCAAAAAAAGTACCAAAATACATTTATAAAAAAGATAAAAAAATTGCACGTACTTGGTTCTTGAAATCACACATCAAGGACCACTAGGCGTAGTCATATTATTTTTCCAAATATTTTTATAGTTTTGACAAGTGTTATTATTATTATTTTTGTCCTAAACAAAATGGACAATGAAATAAAAAAAATAGACTTGCATGAAATCAAATTCATATTAAAGCTGAAATTGTGCATCGAAAATTCATATTAAAAAGTGAATACGTAAAAAAAATACTTTAGATATTGGAAGGAAAAAATGCATATATATGGAGAGGAAATGGAGAGAAAAACATGTATATTTAGTATATACAAAAGAATGGTGTAATAATTTGTAGTAAAATAAGTGTTTGAAATTTTAGTAAAAAGGTTGGAAAATTTGAGTTTGTTTGTAGGAGTATTAGATAATGGAAATTTTGGTACTTTTCTCGCTATTTTTAATGCCATCCATGGATAATTAACGGTATGGGTGTCCTTTTTGTTGTTTTAAAAAAATAGGGGAGGTTAATGTCATTTCAGAAATCTCAGGGGATGTATCTGTTTGTGTCAAAAACCTCACAAGAGGTAAGTGAAATTTGCCCAAATTATTTTTTTTAGTGCCAAAATTCAAGTATGTAAAATTTTTGTACTATGTACAGGTGTAAGATTTTATGCATTGAAATTTTTACATAATCATTTGTGGTGTGATATTGGCACTCCCCCCATTTTTCTGTTTTGGCACATTTTTTTTTTTCTCTAATAGAACTATATTGATAACTTTACCTAATATAGACAAAAAAAAAGAGTGTTAATAAATAAAAACAAAGTGCCATTGTGCCAATATAATGTTACTTTTTTTTTCCCTAATACAAACAAATAATATGCCTACAAATAATATGACTCATATGACTACTTTTTTAGAACGCGTACGTGTTTTACTGTGCATTCGCAATTGATGAGTGTGTTCCTATTTGTCTTTCTTGAACCGACCACAAAAGGAACGGTGCCTCGTGTAATAATACTTACCATATTATTATGTTAATGGGGTGCACAAAGAATGAGATATAGAATCCCCTGAATGAAGAAAATCTACCGAAATATGAGTGAGATATGAAATTCTTAAGATGTTGCTCAAAATATAAATATTCGGTATTTATGTTTAATAAAATATAGTCATTAGAAAATATTTTTTTGTTGTAGCACATGGACAAGAGGGGGAAGTCCTATCCAAATCCCACCCCCATGGAATTTATATCCCGTACGGATTGGGATAAAAATTGGGGATTTGTGATCCATTCAAATAAAGGACAACAAATACCGAATTTTGGTTCCCACGTCATTCTATCTCCTATTCCACCCTCCAAATCTCAGATGACAAACAAGGCCAAAAAGAAAAAATTGAGAGAGAAGAAAGAAAATAGTGAAAGAGGCAAACTCTACAAGAACATCAGAAAGCAGAAGCAATGTTAAGGGGTGTTTGAGAGCATCATTTTTCATTTTTCATTTTTAATTTTTTGGCTTTTTAGATTATGGTCATAATATATTTTGAATCTGGTAAGAGTGTTTGAGAGAAATGTGCAAAATACATTTTGCAATAGTGTTTAAGAGCTATGTGCAAAATACATTTTACAAGTTTTTTGTTAATTAAAATGAGAAAAGTGAAAAATGAGAAGTCAAAATTTAAGTTTCTCCCCACCTACTTTTGACTTCTCCTCTCTAATATCAAATTTTGAGAATGAATTTTCGCTTAATGTATTTTGAGTTTGGGCAGCCAAACACTCAAAACTTAAAAATAAGAATTAGAAAATATGTAAAGTAGTCTACCAAAGCAGGCCCTAAAATTAATTGGATATTTCACTTCTCTTGTATTATTGAAGATGAAAACAACATCCCCGTTGAGGCCTCTATCCTTAAGCTAGTTTTCTAAAAAGATGTATGTAAATTTGGGGAATTTTTTTTTTAAAAAAGGTTTATTTTTGGTTCATGATTCATCCGTGCATGTTGGATTAGGATCGATAAGTTTTGTTTCAAGTCCACCTCATCTTCTTGCAACTGTCAAGGTCAAGGTTTGCAGTTTAATACTGTTACATTATGTTTGGCATAAACCTTTCATTTATTTAATTCAAATTCAAATTAATTTGTTGAAACTTTTATCTAAATTTTTGTGGTTCTCTATAAATTAATCAAGCTTGCATGCCCAGGGGCACTAAGCAGAATTTCATAATGGGGCCTCTTATTTGTTTCTATATATAATGTTCCACATGAAAAATAAGAAAGTCTTGTAGTTTAGTGGTATGTTTGCTTGGAATAAGGGAGTTACACTTTAAAGGTTGTGAGCCTTCGGACTGTCAACTTGAAACTTTTTTTGCAAAACTTGAAAAAAAAAAGGTACACATAAAAATTGACATTAGCAAGAATTGAACCCACATCATAAAGGATATGTAGTAGGATTTCAACTACCACAACTGACTAAAGAATTTGTTAAATTCTTGACCTAAATAATACTTATTATGGTCTTATATTTGGGGTCCCTTATATTGAGTCGAAAAGACTAGGGGCCTTAGGTGACTGTCTTGTTGGCCTATGCCCAAGGTCAGCCCTGTGCATTCCCACTGCGCTCGTAGAGTAGATATTTTCTAAATTCATGACTTAAACTAAAAACTAATTCATTGCGATTTACAAGACTGGTCATACGTGTACGAACAAAAATGACAACACAAAGCCTCCCAATCAATTTATCATTGTCTAGTGGGACAAACTTTATCAAGTTGATCAAATACTTCAAGGAAAACCAAAAAAAGACAAAAGAAGATCGCTTTTTGTCTTTTCACGGTTTTTTATGTAACGTATTGTGAAAAAATGACCTGTTTTGGGAATTGAAAAAAGCTGACTTTTTAACTTTTTTGAGTTAATGGAATGGGGTCATAGTTAACTAAAAAAATTAGGAAATTTCAACCCCAAGAGGTTCGGCTAAATGGTTATAAGAAAGTAACATGTGCAACTCTATGAGGTCCAAGACAGGTCCTAAGGTTCTCGGGGCATAAGACGAACTTGTAAAATGGGACGTTGTGTTTTTTTATTTATTTGAAAAACATAAAAATAAAACTAACCTCAAAAGGATACTTACTTGTCCCATATTTTTTTCCCCATGATTCGTTCTGTTGTTTCAATTAAAACTAGGTTTTGATCATATTATTTTTTGCACCAATAAAAAAAAAAATTCCTTTTGAACTGTGAGTTTGTGAGAGGAAAAAAAAATTATTATGTGAGAAGGAAAAAGGGATGCCCCAAGAATTAAACCATGTACCAATTTGGATAGGGAAACCAAGCTTTTCCATTGAACTAGCTAGCTTATATTAAATTTATAAGCGATAGATTAAATATATATTACATACCTGAGTGAAACTATCCGGGACCGTAATTTTGAGCCAAAATTCGGGGGCTAAAGTCAACTACCTTGCTCGCCTTAGCTCAGGGCAAGCCCTGATGAGGTCATATGTTCCATTCCCAATGGAGGCAAAATATTCCCAACCATGGGTCCACTAGAGGTTTGTCCGGTCATTAATTAACTTTAGCAGATATTGGTTCGAACTTCGGACATCCGGTTATAAAAAATAATTAGGAAATTCTTCCTAATCCCACATGTTGTGGGGATAAGGCAATAAAGAGAATGGTTAATATCTAAAGAGACATTGGCAATGAGGCTAGAGGGTGGCAGTAGGGTAGGTAGGTTTGTGTATTTTTTTTCCCTTTTTTTCTTGAACAAAGCATAACATAACATGGGTTGGGTTTGCATTTGCTGGGCCTTGGAGGATACCAGGTCCAAATAATTAGTATTTTCTTTTTGTTTGGTAGTTTGGATTGTAATTTGCCCCTTTCCTAATCCCCTGTTTAATTGCAGAGACATCATATTATTATATTTAATTGCACGACAAGACTTGCTGGGGGCAACAAGATTCCCCACCTTTTTTTTTTCCAGTGTAATTGTGCTGGATTTTGAAAACTTTTGATAGAATCAAAGATTTTATAATCTAACCATTGTTCGCGATAGATTGTTTAATAGGGTGATTTTAGATTCCGGCGTCTTCAAAGTTGTAGTACTTGTTTAGTATTGTTTTTCATATTTTTAATCTATAAGCATCACAGAAAACTTGCTTGATTGGCGATTATGAACTTATTTTCGAGTACCAAAATGGCCCATTTTCAAAGAAAATACATTTTGCAATTCGGGAAATTCATTTCCTGTCCGCTTGAAAGTGAGCAAGAAATATGAAAATGATGGGAGTTTTATGTTCGGAAACAGGTTTTGAAGTGTTTTAGCAATTAATTCTGAAAATATCAACCGAAACAGGTTTTCGAAGTGTTTTAAAAATTAATTCTGAAAATATCAACCATAGCCAACAAGGACTAAAAGTTAAGATGATTAAAAAAATGTCTAAAATGATGTAGAATATTTTTCTTAGTTAGGTCAGGATGGTAATTTTGAACTAATCATATTGTAATTTTCAGATAGGTCAGTGGAGTGGTCCTAGACTCCACCTGCTTAACTAAAGGGGCATGCAATAATCAAATGGACAAATTCAACTATGGTTTTAAATGCTATAAAGAAAAAAAATGGGAAAGCGATTGACTTCACAGATCAGTCCATTAATAAGATATAATTACACATTAGAATATTAAAGTATCCCTTATTTTCATGTCATCGTCTATTTAAAACTAGATTTTTTCAAAATTACAAGTACCTCCCATAGATTTCGTTGTTGGTTTACCAGATACGGTATCATCTACATGGAAAATGATTTCATCATTATGCACTTCTTTTTTTTGCCTTTATTTATGTAAGCTTCAATTACAAAATTACTGTGTATTTTACTAAGCTTATTTCAACTCTCTGCAAATGAACTGACAAAATTATTCACACCGAGACAAAAAGGAGAATATGCATCGATGATCGTTTCTCTCTCTAATTATTTTAAACAATTTGATTTTCTTTGCCTATCATGTAATTTCCTCAAGCATTATCATTATTGAGAATATAAGAGGGGAGAGATTGCAAGAGATTAGGCAAATGTGGTGTCTAAAAGAACATAAGCACTTAGTAGTATTATTTTGGGAAAATTGCTTAAAAATGGAGGTAGGGGCAA
>CM037162.1:20904808-20997631 GCA_020921065.1 Vaccinium darrowii | reverse complement strand
CCCTTTTATTTTAGTCAAGATAATATGTAGTTGCTTACGTCACTTACCCAAAAGAATATAGAAGAACCCCAATAATTGATGGGGGTTACAATAGAGGTGTCAACACAATTGGATTGGGCCAAGTACAGAATCGAAGGGTTAAAGTGGAGCATCAACTTTATGAGAAGTTAATTATGTGATGTGGTTGGCAAATACATTTTGTCATGTTTTTTTTTTCTTTCTTTTTTTTCCCTACCGAATGTCTGGACTAAGTTGTGTACTTTGATTAACTACGGGGCCCTGGATTTAATGACCGGATAAATCCCCCAATGATTCAAGATTTGTGATGATTGATGTCTGTCATTCAAACGTGTGACCTTGTGAACAAACACTTTGCATTCTTATTTCCACTTAGCCAAACCCTTGGGGTTTGCTAAGTGGTTATTCAACTATTAGATGTATTAGACATGGACATTAAATACACTCCCGACCACTTGAAAATATTGTTTTTTCGTAAGTAAAAGAAGAATTAGTAGCTTTCATTATATAATGGATGGTATCATCATTTATATGTCTTATTTTTTTGTAGTGGGTGTGAGTTTCAAAAAAAATTTGGTTTTTTTTGGGTGATATTTACTTGATAATTCTCCAGTATAGTATACGTAGTAACTAACGTACTCCCATGTCTCATCTCCTCGCTCATACTCTCACTCTGTGGGCATTATCCTAGTTCATAACGACGATCGATTATTGATCTTGTAGAGTTGGCACCGTAGAACTTCTAATTTTCAGAATAAATTTTATTGAACATCGATAGAAATCTAAAATTGAATTATTTAGTCGCCATCCATGCCATCCATTTTTATAACGTACAAAATATGATTTGTTCATGTAATCATCGATTCACTGGATGAAGATGAGAATTCAGTAGTTGTGACAGATACATGGAGCTCAATGAGGAATGTTAGACAGGAGTGACAAGACTCATTACCAAATAAGTACATACAACAAAAAGTTCAAAATTTTCAAGGCATTCATTCCTCGTGTAACTGATTAAGCTGTTGGGGTATATATATATATAGGATTTTCTAGTCCACACCTCCTGTAAATAAGGAAAAAATGTTTTTTTTTTGTGTTGCAAATTATTTTTGGAAAATCCGAGCCGTCCAATGTGTTCAGAAGGTATTTTCAAGGGTCCACACAGGCAATTTTCCAAAAAAAAATACCGGGAAGGGCTTGATCCAAGCAGTTTTAACAAAAACTATATATATATATATATAGTTTTTGTTAAAACTGCTTGGATCAAGCCCTTCCCGGTATTTTTTTTTGAAGATTTCCCGCGTGGACCCTTGAAAACACCTTCTGAACACATTGGACGGATCGGATCGTCAAAAAAATATTTGGATCACCGAGGTCCGGAAGTCCGGAGTCTGGACTAGAAGTGCCCTGGTATATATATATATATATATATATATATATATATATATATATATATATATATATATATATATATATATATATAAGTCCGGAGTCTGGACTAGAAGTGCCCTGGTATATATATATATACACAGTCCACTTCCGGTCCAAACTCCCGGATTTTTTTAAAATCCGAACCTCATTGATCCCGATCGAATTTTGATGATCCGAACCGTACAATGTGTTTAAAATGTGTTTTTTAGGGCCCCCGCGATAAATCAGGAAAAAAAAAATGCCGGGAAGGGCTTGATCCGAGCATTTTTCACAAAACTGCACATATGTAGTTTTGTGAAAAACTGCTCAGATCAAGCCCTTCCGGGTATTTTATGCAGTTTTGTGAAAAATGCTCCGAGCAAGCCCTTCCCGGTATTTTTTTTTTTGCTTATTTCTCGTTGGGGCCCTAAAAAATACCTTTTAAACACCTTGGACAGTTCGGACCATCAAAATTTGATATGGATCAATGAGGTCCGGATTTTAAAAGTTTGGACCGGAAGTGTGGTGTATATATATATATATATATATATATCTAAACCTGTGTGTGAATATTTAATGATAGAGTGGAATTGTAGAAAGAATACCTACATTGATTATCAGTTCAACTACAAATTAAATGGATGTGTTGGACAATATTTAATCCTTTGAGTCAACGAATATATGATTCTTTATACATGAAAGAACAATCAACTAATTTGATGCTCCATTTAGTTACAAGTCTACATTAATATCAAGGTCGCCATAAATTATGAAATAGAGGACCTATCGCATAGATTTAACGAATGAAATATTATGTGAAAAATTACACATTTTTATCTTTTTATGTTAAGCAGCATGAGAATGGCATTCGATGAGTCACAATAATGAGACATTGCACCAGTCATGTCAAGTTCACAACAAATATTATAAATCAAGGTCAATAACTCAATAAAACAAATTCAAGAAAAATAAATGAACAATGAAAGAATAGCTCCTAGACAGAGGAAATGATAGCTGATCAGAACAACATACGGAGAAAAATAGAAAATAATGATAGTCGGTTTTTGAATTCGGTAAAATTTAAAATTCTTTGTAATTCTTAAAAATGGATAACACAATTTCCTTGCATAATTCATCCTGCTCTTTCAATAATTCATAGCAAATAATAAGAGATTAGTGATTATCATTTCTCATGTGCAGGCGAAAAGGGAAAAAAAAAAGAAAAGAAAAAAAGAGCAGAATTCAATAATAATTCTTGAACTAAATTTGGTACTGCCACATCTCACTTGATACTCATCTTCAAAGATAAACGAAACAAACAATTAATTAATTAATGTCCTCATCAGGCAGGTGTTTGTCCAATTGATGAGCTTGGTTGTGATGTGTTGTCATTTCCAACTTCTTTCATGCTTTATAAATTGTTAATAAATTAGAATCTGCCTCGTAATTACACAAAGAAAACTATATAATCCACTTGGTGTATTATAAGAGACGTCTACACAATCACATGACAAAAATATTGAGATGACATGTTCAAACATAGAATAATATTGTATATAGCATAGGTTAAGTGGTACTTGTTAGCCATTCTTGCACTCTTTGCTTAGGGGTGACAAAGAAGTTCTCCATTCTTGTAGTGCGCTAATGCACTATAGGATACTACGAGCGTAGTACGTTTTGATGGGTTTCATTGAAATCTTGTCACAAGGATTGCAATCGTGCAGTTTGTAGAGTTCGCTGAATAAATCATTTAAAAAAACTTAAATTGATCAAATATGATTAGCGACTTGTTAGACAACATTTGTTATAGGAAAATAGAGGGTCAATATAATTTCAGAAATAAACAATAAAACTAATCTATCATTATCATGTAGCTATCAATGTGCGATAAATTTGATTTTCGTACAAATGAAGTTATTAACGAAAAAAATTGATTAGTTCAAGTCATGATAACGAGATCTCTGTAAAAATCAAGGACCACCATTTCCCTGTAATGCAATAATGCACTACAAGAACCCCTTGTCTGCGCTGGGTTAGACGGTTGATTATTGGGAAAGGCAAATTCGGATTCTATAACTACACACATTCTCTTTCACGTGGCCCACACATACTAGTGATAATGAATTTTTTAACAAAAAAACTAATAAGTTCAAGTCATGACAATGAGATCTCTGTAAAAATCAAGGAGCACTATTTCCCTGTAATGCACTAACACACTATAGGAACTCCTTGTCTACGCTGAGTTAGACGGTTGATTATTGGGAAACGCAAATTCGGATCCCATAACTACACACAGTCTCCTTCACGTGGCCATACATATTAGTGATGTAGATAATGTGGAACTCCACGTGAATTTAAGCATTTATGCAAGTGTATGTGGTGGTAAAAAACGTGTATATTTCACCCCAAAGATGAGTTATTTCCTCTGCCTTCGACTTGTCTTTCATTGGTACGTATGATGGTTATTAATTTGAACTGGTAAAATATGTTACCAGTTGACTTGCATTTATAAACCCGTGGCCCATGCAGCGCCCGAACTACAGCCCATATTAGCATTAATTACACATCATGTTACCCAAGAGTGCTCGTAGTCGTATGTTTGTTTTATATAATAGGAGTAATATGGTGTCTGAGACAACTTGCTTGTGTTTCGACTTTTTGAGAGCTCTGACGTTAACAATCGACAAATCTCTGGTGACCCCGAAATTTGAAATTACATTTTGGCCTTTTTGAAATTGGATCTTGCGATCTCATGGGGGCAAGGGCGTTAATTGTTGTCTCACGTCACTCGGCCAAATTTTTTGCGTCCAGTGGAGGCTTAAAAGTGATAGTCAACTGACTTGTACTTACCTGAGAAGGATCATGACTTTGTATAATGTTTGGTAGTTCGTTTGATTACGTAAATCACATACATGTGTAACTCTATAAGCTAGTGTGAGACTCAACCTAAATCTCTCGGTTGACTTTTCTTATGTGTTTCATTTTATTCAATCTTTTTCTTGTGTGCAAATAGCCCATTTATTGAAATTAAACTCAGTAACAAAAATTCAGAAGACAATGCTAAATTGAATTGTCTTTATGGAAAGTCTAAAGTTGGAATTATATATATAATTTCTCCGTCATGCAAAAGTTAGTCAATTACGAAAAATGTGTAGTTATTTGATATATAAAGAATAAAGTAATATCATGCATAATTTTTTATATATAAAAGATGTGTAATAAGATACCAAATACTAGAGAGGAGCCTTGAACGGGACGAAGTTGAGTCAAATGGGTTGGCTTCAACTCCACGGTCTCGGCACACCAGCCATGACACCGTAAGTCAATTGGGGAAGGACCCCCCCCCCACACACCAGGAAATTAGAAAAACACGTTCGTTCATTGATCAGCGTCCACGTGTGCGGTTGACTTCCTTTTTATCAGACTCCTCTCGTGCCCGTCCAATGAGAGGAGGTTTGAATCTATAAAGAGACGTCGAATCCCCTTAGTTGTAAAATCAAAATGCTGAGCATACACATACGTAATTAATTTGGTAATTCCTAAAAAAATAACCCTTGTGGAACCAATAGGCTGTGGCCTATTGGTTCCATTTAACCCCGAGGGTCGACACCCAGTCTCCAGTCCCGATCATCGCCACAGTCATCACCAAGTTGCCTTCCACGGCTCATTTGAAAGAAAAAAATCAAAGAAAAGTTTGCCTTGCACGCCCTACCAAACGTTACATTGAAGTTGCATAATGCTCCTACATTTTTTCATTGGTGTCAATCATTTTTCATTAATTCCCTAAAAAGCATATGTTATAACAGAGTGGTGGAAAAATATTTGTTCTTACAATTTCAAACTGGACTTGTTAAACAAATCAAAACGACTCAAACGGCAAAATTTTGTTAGGGATCGGCTCAAATGATAATTGAATGAGTTAAACTTTGGGCAATAATCGGATCAGTTAAGTCAATGGAACTAGACACTTCAAGCTCAAGTCATGATCGGTCGCCTAAATTTTTTTGAACGGCAAATTTTTATATTAATCTTTGAAGGAGAACAAAGATTAAAAGGGAAGAGTAAGGGGAGAACCAAGCTAGGAGGAGACAAAGCCTCATTTTTTTTTTTTTTTTTTTGAAACGGCAACAAAATATTATAAAGCTCGACAATGGAAGTTAGCAAGGTGCCAACTAACAAAATTCGAATACATCTTTTAGGCTAGCAAAATAGCTAAAGATAGATAACAAAAGAAAAATGAAAGAGCATCCAAAATGCTCCTCATCCTGAATAAGAAATCATCGATTGAGAAGTCCCTTCCACCAAATTTTGAACAATTGGTCTGATCCAACTACCAAATGACTTCCATTTCCAAAAAAAGAAAAAAAAAGAAGAAGAAGAAGAAGAAGAAGTATTAAGCAAGTGCTACAACGTGAAACAATGAAATATCATATCGTATGCCTCTGAAGTTTCCAATGCATTTAAATTAATCCCTACTCTTCAATGGCTATTCTGACACTACTTTGGATTCCCCCTTTGGCAGTTGGTGTGAAGCTTCTTAATACGGACGGCTGTGTCTACGCGACCAACAATAAAGTTGGGTTTGGAGGACTCTTTGGAGATCATCGTGGTCAATGGCTCCTAAGATATTATGGGAAGCTGTCTTGCAAGTCCAGTCTAGAGGCTGAAATCTGGGCAATCTATTGCGGGCTCACAATCACGTCGGAAAAGGTTATGCCAATATCTCAATCAAATCCGACTTAACCATTGTTGTTCAGTTAATCACAGAGGACCCTAACAACGGCCATCCCAACAATTTGGATCTCATCTTGGACGCCTAAGCACTGCTAGTTCACACAAAATCCAATCTCCCTCACATCTTTAGGGAGGCTAATCAAAGTGTAGACCATCTTGCACATATGGGGCGCCGTAACAATCTGAAAACCTTGTGGTTACTGAGGTCTCACCTCAATCCATCAGGCAGTTTGTGATTGAAGACGGATTGGGTATTGGTAGGATTATAGATTAGTATCTCGTTTGTAATAACTTTGGATCTTTAAATTTTTGTTTCCGTAAATTAAAAAAAAAATACACTCCTATGCTTTTGTAGTCAACATTTTACCAAGACAACTGACCAAGTTTCTAACAAAGCTTTTCAGTTGGGAGTTGGAATTTGTTGACCTATCTGTTTTTGAAGATTCATTTTGGTATATACTTTTTGACTTTTTGTGTTTAGATATGTACCATACGTACTCTTCAATTTCTACTAGTTAATTTATTTGGTATTTTTTCCCATCAAATATAAGGGTAAAAGGATGTGGGCCCTATATTTAAGGAAGAGTTTCTTAAATCTTCAATTTTGAAGAACGAGATGAAAGTCTTCAAATTTTAAAAAGTTGACTGTACAGGGGTTGGCTGTACAAATTAAATTTCATATTGCTCTCCAAATTAGATACTACTATAAAAACATAAATTTAAGGGTAGGTGGAGTTGCTCTAAAATCAATAGTTTGTGACATAATTAAACAAACGAGCGACGAATTCAATAGATCTATCTAATTAAGCAAGTGCCATGTCTTCGGGGGTCGTGATCTTCTGATCATTGTCACACCTAAAGTGCCTTTTTTTTTTTTTGTTTTTTTCAAAATCTAATTTTATTGATAGGCTTTTTACATGCACATTTCACAAATAGCGCGGTTGTATGCAGAGAAACCATGTTTGTATAAATGAGAAGACATTTTTTTGATCCATTCATATAAAAGATTTTATATATCCCGGTGAAAATTTATTTTACTTGCACAAAAACAACTTGTTCCATGGAAAAATTGTTCTGGAGATTGGATGTTATAATTACCCCAGTGGAGAAAATTTCCGTGGCTCCACCACTCAATATAATATAAGATAATGATCTACACATTTTTCACGATCTTCCAACAAACATTCTTGAAACTTAACCTACGCGAGTGGTATGGAAACGATTCTAACAATGATCCCTTGACAAGCTATTTTTCTTTATGTGGAAAGAAATTCTCTTGAGACTGTATAGTTCGGTTTCGGTAGAGTTCTTCTACCGAGAGTTGGTGAAGTTTGCGACTTGGCAAAGGAAGAGAAGTTCAAATTATAACACACGCAAAAATATCACCAAGGCCGGCCCTGAGCTAAGGCGAGCAAGCCGCCCATCTTAACCCCCCCGATTTTTTTCCAAAATTAGGGCCCCGGATGTGTACACCCAGGTATGTAATATGTATATATTTAACCTATCACTTAAACAATCAATGAGCTACCTAGTCCAGTAAAAAACTTAGTTTCCCTTTCCAATAGGTAAAAGGTTCCATTCTTGGGCCTCTTTTTTCCTTCTCTACAATAATATTTTTTTCCCTCTTCCAAACTCACAGTTCCAAAGGGATTTCTTTTTTTTATTGGTGCAAAAATAATATGAACAAAAACTACTCTTATTCGAAACAATGAAACGAATCATGGAAAAATAAACAATGGGACCAAGTAACTATCATTTTAAGGTTATATAGTTTCTTTATTTTATTTTATTTTATTTTAAAAGAAAACATAGTGCCGAGTTTTACAAGTCTATCTTAGGCTCTGAGAATATCAGGGCCGGCCTTGAGCATCACTCTCACTAGATTTTCAATCATGCATATATTTCAACTAAGAGAAAAGACAGAGGCACGCACTAACCAATTGCACCAACTCTCTTACATGGAACATGTGAGACCCACATATGAGTGGTAGGTCCCATATATTCCATGTGAGAGAGTTTGTGTAATTGTTGGTACAAGTGTATGTTAGTGCCTATAGCAAACCTCTTTCAATTAAATAGCGACTCATTTCAATCAAGGCAATTTCCTAATTCTCTCTCTCTCTCTCTCTCTCTCTCTCTCTCTCTCTCTCTCTCTCTCTCTCTCTCTCTCTCTCTCTCTCTCTGTCTGTGTGTATGTGTGTGTCTTTTCTGATGAATATTGGGTAAAACATGGACACATAGCGCAATGTAATTGATTTGGAGAAAACTTTGATTTACACCGCCGGTATAAATAATGTTTACTCTTTCATCTTTCTCCTTCAATTGTTGTTTTGAATTGAATTGCGCAATCATCATAGTTACCCAGATTGCATATATTGATCAAACAATCCCTTGTTCTAGCAATTTTTTTGGGGTCTACTTGACAGATTACATATACTGGTATAGAAGCAACACTTATATATTTTGTGTATTCATATACTCTTTTTTTTTGCTAAGCAAATACAATTACCAAATCAAATGTCCAAACTTCTGCTAGAAATTAAATTGCTCTGGAAAAAAAACTTGAAAGGAAAAAATGATCAATTTGTCTATTTGCAAATTCACTCATCAACGCAGAGAGAGAAATCACGGGAGAGAAGATATGATAGAGAGAACTTGGGAGAGAATAGGAGAGTGAGAATGTTAGAGACAGGAGACAGAAAGAAAAAAAAAAAAAGAAAGAAAAAGGAAAAGGAAATTGCCTTAATTGAAAAGTGCCTTGATTTGGTTGAGATGTACATAAATTAATTGGAATGCATTATAGTGTGTGTGATATTGTTGTGGTAAAAAATTTGGACCTCTATTAGAGCATCCACAATGGCCTAACCAAAATTGGATAACCAAAAGTTGCCACATAAACTTTTGGTTATCCATTTAGAAGTTGCTAAAGTAACCAATGTCAAGTCCCATATTGGTATTTTTTGTCCATAACCAAAACTTGCCACATCACTTTTTCAAACTACAAAAAAAAAAAGCTTATGGAATTTTTTTTAAAAAATATTTTGAAATTTTTTTTATAGTACAAAACAGTTTTTCAAAAAGAAAAAAAAATAGTTTTTAAAAATTAAATTAAAAAAAAAACAGTTTTTAAAAATAAACTTTTAGAAAAAACAGTTTTTTAAAATGAACTTTTTTAAAAAACAGTTTTTTAAATTAAACTTTTGAAAACATTGTTGAGAGAGAGAGAGAGAGAGAGAGAAGGGAGGAGAGAATGTTTTTGTCATTTTGTGTAATGGTGGGTGTACTTGATTGGGTAGATGTGAAGTCCATTAAATTTAATTATTGGCAAAAGGTTGCTAGTTTTAGTTATTTAAGCGCCAAAATTTGGTTAGTTGCTAAGAGGTTGTTAAGTTTGGTTATTCTAATGTGAGCACTTTTTTTAACAAACGTTGCTAACCTTAGCAATCTTTTAGTTTTGGTTAGGCCAATGTGGATGCTCTTATATATGTTGTCGAGTCACAAATTTTACAAACACTATCATCGTCTCTTATGTTGTCACGTCCCGAACTTTATTATCTCTATCGAAAGCTTATCCGAGACTGTATTGACACATTTGCCAAAGAGGAGAGCAGTGGTGTAGATGCTTTGGTCATCAAAGATCAGGGCCACTAGTGCACTTATACCTGATTATTACCGTAAGCATTATGAGAAATGAATCATTGACTACATATGTCACGTGTGCTTTTGTTCTTTTCCTTTTCTGTGTGTGCAAAGATCACATTCTTTAATTTGAGATTGGTTTTGGTTGTGAGAATTTCACTATATCATGATTCCAAATCCTATGTAAGCCAATAGACATCCTTTTTCCTCTTATGAATATGATTTCCCTGAAGTTCAATGTATCAGTTAAGAACTCTTTAACTTTTTTCTTTCCCCCTCTTTTGTTTGTGTATGATTATATAGATCGATTCGATTACATCATTGTTTGTGTGTGAATGTGTAGATTGATTAGATCATTTTTTTTGTATATATAGATTGATTAGATTGCCTTTTGGATCTCATTGTATGTGATTAGATCGATTCGTGTATGTATACATGTATGTATATGCCTGTCTTGTGCAGGTTCCCCCCAACCGAACCAATCTCTAAACCAGACCAAACTGGGACAAACCGGAATCGGAACCAAACCGATCTCTAGGAAACCAGTTTCGGTTCCACCCTTACACCGAACTAGTGTTTCCCCGTTTACTTAAAAATGTCCCTGAACTGGACCAAACCGATCCGGTTACACCCCTACCTAGTTTAGCCAGTGCATGTTATGTTCTGATTTTGGTTTGGGCAAGGCCTGAGGAGGCATGCTGTATTGTTTGTTTTTCTATGTTCTAGCATAATCATCTATAGTGTGTAGGTCTTTTTTTGGACTGATGTATTTAGTGCTTGGTTTTTCCATGGGAGACTACTCTTACAAAAAAAAAAAACTTTTTGAAGGAACATGCAGTTAATGCATATCTCCCTCAAAAGTTATCAGATTTTTCCCGAGCTATCCCACATTCTCTACCGGCAAAATCATAAAGGCCCTCTTCGTTTCCCAGTTTAGTTTTAGTTTTAGTTTTGATGACATCATCATTTCCCTCATTTCCCTCTCTATCTCTCTCCACTAATTACAGCTTAATTACGACATCATCAAAACTAAATTAAACTAAACTATCTAGCCAAACACAACCAAAGTATTTTAATCAATTAATCAAGTATGAGAGTTTATCAGTGGAAATTTATACACTTTTTAGGAAATGGCTACAATACACACTCATTAAAGGTGTGTACCATATGCACCTATTGTATAGTCCAGATTATGCCATCTCATTGGCAATCGTAACATTTTTTAGTTCTTCGTAACTTTTTAGCAATATGATTCGTAACATTTTCTATGATTTGTAACATTTTGGTTTGTCTCGTAATTTTTTTAAAAAAATTCGTAACTTTTATAAAAAATTTGTAACTTTTATAGGGGTGTGTATGATACACACCTAAATAAGGGGTGTGTATTATAACTTTTTCCCACTTTTTAATTTAAGTTTTCAAATATGGCAAATATATTGGGACATTCCAACATAGAATAGCGGACAAACAAAAATGGCTTGGTTCAAACCACAGCCACCCCTTCTTCGCTAGGTTAATTAGCTGGTTATCCTCCCGATCAAAAAAATAATAATAAAATTAGCTGGTTATCCAATTCTTGTTGACCTCGTTGTAGAAAAAGGACCAACCGCTTGTGATTTTTCATCACGGTAACGAACGTTATGGATGTTGGCGGGGTGACTTTTGGGCTTTTAATTAACTTGCTATTTGCCAACCTTGTGAAAGCCCAATCCAAACCAGTCCACTCTTTGGGGCACTGACCCAAGACTTATCAACCCCATCCAAACTAGCTCGAAAGGAAAAGGGCCTCTATCTTTTGAATTTTTCAGAGAGAAGTAAAGAAAAAGGGAAGACATGATATAAAAGGGATAGACCTTAGGGTCCCGAGAGCCCATTTGCTTGTCGTACCAGAAGCCCATTTAAATGAAATAACTCCAAAAATGGGAGAAGGAGAACCTGGTATGGAAAGTTTGAAGATCTGGCAAAACTGAACAAGGGCCTGACCAAAGAGAACAAGAAACTGAAAAGAAGACTTGATGAAGAAAAATTGCAGACATACAAAATATTGTGGTTTGTCATGTCTGTTTTTGTTGTGGATGACAAAGAAAAATGTAGTATCTGGAAACATGAAATACCTCCCGTGACAGTGGTATGGAATGTTGTGTACAATGTCAATGTAATGAACTATGTTCTGGTCAAAAAAATGTAATGAACTACCTTTACGTAATACGCAGTTTCTACCAGTTCAAAAAAATAAAATAAAATGCAGTTTCTACATGCAATGAATGACAGCACTTTGCATTGAATCCGTATAGTACGAGAGTAGACGACAGATTAATTACATTTTAAAAATAAGGTATTGAATCCATAGTTGCACTTGCACTCCATCCATTAACATCAAATGGCCATATAGTTGAGATTACACAAATACCAAAGTTACAGAGTACACAAAATAAATACAAAATTCCAGACACTACAGCAGAAATGAGATTTTGGGGCAGTTGAAAATGCACCTTAAAGCTACATGATGGGGTGTTTTTACTATTGACGCAGTTTTAATGAGCTGTCGCATGTATCGATGCTGCAATAGCTCTAGGCGGCACTTTTAGGAGCCCCATTATACGCACCGGAAACTTCTGCAAAAATTTTATGTATTTGAGGCACTTCCTAGTGCTGCTACAGATGAATGCCATGATTAATGGCTTATGGAGGCATTTTAAAGTGCAGCAATACCTTGATTAAGGAGGCACTTTTGACAGCCTTGAAAGGAATTTTTTTCTTCTAAAAAAAAAATATTACTACCTGCATGAACATTTTTCTACCTGCTAGTATATGCTACTCCAATTCATTGCCTAACTACTCAACAATAATCGACAATAAACAACTGAAGAATTGAACATGCCAACAATTTACACTTGCAAAGAATTCATGAATACAAGATCATCTAAATTAGCCTAAGCCACTACCATAATCAAGAGAAATCAGCAACTATTCACAATTCATGGAAGCTATTCGCGATCTCAATTCACTCATGTAAAAAATCATCTCCCCATCTTTACTCCTCTGATACCTGCATCGACAAAGAAGGATATACAATAAGGAACTGTTTCCTATCCGAAAAAATTACAGAGTTCTATTACTATTGTCAAGAATGGAACTAGACCACTGATATCAACAACCAAACATATTAGAGATGCGTAAACGTTTTAAGTTATATACTATCCGCTGAGCATGAAATTTTTACTTTAGATATTGTATCGCCTTCTAGGGTAAAAGGGATAAATACAGAAAAGTAAAGAGTAAATGAAACACTTCTTCGTTTTCTCAATTGAACAAGATATTTTCAAAAGTCTAACTAAATTGCAGCAAGTCTAAGCTTGTGTTTTGCAAATAAGGAGAGGTTGAAACTGTAGAATTTGGTAGCTTGAGTGGTAGAGATTCTTAAGGGAGTGATCATTCTAACTGAAAGAGTCAATCGATGATCGCCTGCAAATTAGAACCTATAGTTATGTTTCTAAAATTCCACACAGAATACTGATGGGAGTGTTTGAAAACGTAAGCAATAGTACCTGGCTACCTGCATGTAGTGTTATGAAGAAAATCAACACATGAACATTGTAATTAGCTTCTACAGCATTTGAAGATCTAATAAGTCATAACAGGAAGACTAGTCTTAACTCCCTGCATAAAACAAACAGATACGTTGCAACGAAAAAATAACTCAAATAAGCATCAAGTAAAAAATGTTGTGATACTTTAAGCCCATAAACTTCTAAAGAGCCAAAATGAAAAGCCCATGTTATGTGTGAAGTGCGAACTGAAATAAGCAATGCACCATTTCAAAAAAAAAAAAAAAATGCAAGAACATTGTTAATTATGGCTGGTAACGACTACAGTGTAAGATGTAGAAAAAGGTGCGGTTCCGTGCTTGCAGATTTGAAGCTTCAATTCTACATCGAAAATTGACACCCATAGAAATAGAATAGAGACAATACCCAAGTATGATTTCTTTCACAACCAAGGGTTCTTCAGACCCCAAAACCAAATGGCGCTTTAGAATCTTCAACTATGCAATTGTGGGTGAGCGAATGAGCCCATCTTTTGCTAATCCTAGGGATTCTTCAGGGGAGTCCCAAAAGTAGTCAACGTTGTGCTTACCTCTAGCTCTTTGAGGGATTTAAGAAATTAACAGAAATCAAGATGAAAAAGAAAGAGATTGGTTCATTATAGAACCCAAAGGTGAGAAACTGATGGGTAACTCGCATGTAGAGTAGGGGTGCTCACGATCCGGATTGGTCCGGATTGGCATGAATCCAATCTTAATCCGCGAGCCATGTTTTTTTGAAAATAAAATCCGTGTCCGATCCAAAAGTCTCACGGTTCAGTTCTAATCCGATCCGTGAGTCACGGATTGGTTCCGAATTTATCCACAGATTTTCAACTTATTCTAAGAAAAAATCGTCAACTCATTTATAAACCCAAACTCTACATTGAAACAAACACTTCAGTAATATAAGTTACTACATGAGAATATAAAGCATCAATAAGAACAGAGAGAGAATAGTCACTGGAAAGAAATAATGAAAAATTATTAAACATTCCAACAAACGCATATAAATAGACAATCGCAAGCACAAAACACAAATATCATTTTAGAATTCTAAACAAAGTAGGCTACAAAATACATATATATTTATTTTTTAAAAAATTTTATATAATAAAAATCTCACGGTCTGGATCGGTTAATCCACGATTTCAAAATCAAAATCCATGCCCGAACCGCGAGTCACGGTTTTTTATTTTTTGAATCCGTGTCCGAACCATTAATCCACGGTTAAAATCCAAAACGTACGGATCGGTTCGGTCCGGACCGGATTCACAGTTCACCGATTTTTTTGAGCAGCCCTAATATAGAGTTCTCGATTGTTCCTGTAACCCCGATTTTCGGACACATTAATTAAAACAAGAGATCTAAAAAGATTCATTTAATAATAGGGTTTTCTTAATAAGCAGTGGAATAACATAAATAGAAAAGTACTTTAGTATGATACAATAAGAAACAGTACTTGCCGGAAAGTTAAATTACATTTGTCCAACACAATAGTAAGGCGATTACAGAGCCTTCTACAGTTCTAGGTTTAGGTCTCACTCCCCATAAGTTCCCTGATTGGCTGCAGGGTCTTGATACTTGTTGCAATGTCCTCCTCTTCCCTCTTCGATACCTGGCATGAAACGCCAGGGCACACAGCACCATGAGTTTTGACACTCAGTAGCTATCTCCTACCCACTAACCCTTACATTACAATTCATCAACAGTTCATATCAAGGAGTGCATAAATAAGCAACAAGCATCTGATTTCCTTATCTTCTTTTTAGCTTAAGTGCTCTCATAGATTATAAAGCTTAGGAACGTCCCTCCAATTCAAAACTGATATACACAATTCCTAGTGGACTTTTCGGTTGGTGAGGCTTTGGTTCCGCTGACCCAATAATTGGGACCTTTCGGTTGACCAGGCTTTGGCTCTGCTGACCACGACTTAATTCCTGGTGGACTTTTCGGCTGGCGAGGCTTTGGTTCCGCTGACCCAATAATTGGGACTTTTCGGCTAACCAGGCTTTGGCTCCGCTGACCACACTCGATTCCTGGTGGACTTTTTGGCTGGCGAGGCTCTGGTTCCGCTAACTCGATAATTGGGACCTTTCGATTGACCAGGCTTTGGCTCCGCTGACCACACATTCTTCTTACTTTCCGGTTTCTTTTAACTTATAAACATCTATGTGATCTACTACGTAAGTACGAACCCAGAAACCTATTTGTCCAATCTAACAATTCAACAATATATCACCTCAAGTTTACAGTAAGTCAATAGAGAACAAAATGAGACCTCAATTAATAACATTCAAATAATTCACATATCACAAAATTTATCCTTTACCAAGCCTAATGAAATTTAACTCCAAGTTTATCAATTAAATCAATAGAGTACATCAAAACAAACATCCATATTATTAACTTTAATTTTGAAAACAAAACAAATCTTATTGGACATGAGTAATCAGCCAAACAACATAACCATGCACATCATCACTTGTTAAACAAATCAAATTTAACCATCTTCAGGCCTTACGGCCATAATTGGTTTGATGGGTTTCTCGACCCATTTTCATCTTTTGGTTTCGTTTCGTTCGAACTCATTGCAAGCCCCAGTATCAAGTCTAAGGCTGCTAAATATACTTAGGGTTAATGGATAAGAGGTTTCTACCTTTGATCCGGACGAAAAGCTCGGTGGTGGAATCCGGTAGAGTTTTGGTTGACGAAGAAAAATTCAATTTCAAATAGAAACTTTGAGCTGTGCTACTGGGTTCAAACCTCAACTGTTTCACGTGATTCTTGTGTTTAAAATGAAGCTCTCAAAGTTCTCTACAATCTTCGTGAAGGAACCTAAACCCGAAATCCGCTTTAACAACAAGAAAGATGGCGATTTGTGAAATGTCAGTGAGCTGCCTGAAAATTTACCCAAGATTTTTGCTGAACTTTGGATGGCTATATCTCACTCAAAACTCAACCAGTTTGGGTGATTCTTGTGTCTAAATACAAGATCTTCAAACCCTCTACAACGTTGGTGAAGAAGAGTCAACTTAAAAACGATTGGAACAAGGAGCAAAATGAAGATTTACAGACAGAGAGCTGTCTGGAAATAGAAACAACATATTCCAACAGAATTTTGGGCAAGGATATTGGGGCCATTTCTAAACCGTTTTGGGTGATTCTTATATCAAAATCGAAGTAATCGACGTCCTCTACAACTTTCATTTCGAAGTCGAATACGAAAAACGATTATAACTCTGAGAAAATTGGCTGTAAAAAGGGGTACGTGATATGGACGAAAATGGAAATGGTGGTGGTGATGTCTCTCTTCTCTTTTTCTCTTCTTCTCCTTCTTTCTTCTTCTTTTCCAAGGCTCTCTCTCCTGGTCTCTCTCTTGTTCTCACACAGAATTCATGGGGAAGGAGAATGGGTGGTGGTATTATAGAGAAGAATGGGATGGAATGAAATGTCATGGTGGTGTAAACCACATGGGGGTGTAAGGGATTGATGGGAGAGTGATGGGAGTGGATAATGGCAGAAAGAGAAGGGAGGAGAGGTCTGATTTTCAGATTTTGGGGTGGTGTGTGGTGTTGGTTTTGGTGGGTGAAGGACTGGAGAGTGGGGAGGAGAGAGAGGGAATTGGTAAAGTGCATAAATATGCATATATGTATTGTGTGTGTGTTTATATACTAATATATACACACACACACATATATATATATATATATATATATATATATATATATATATATATATATATATATATATATATATGTGTGTGTGTGTGTGTGTGTGTGTGTGTGTGTGTGTCATGTCTGTATAAATCTAAAGGTATATGTATATGTATATGTAGTAGGCTTTTGTTAGGGTAAAAAGGGTAGGAACATAGATAATTAGGGTCTTAAACTTAGTTTAAATAAATCATCAAAACTTAACTAGGATAATCATATTTAAGAAGCAAAATAAGTCGTAATAAATATTGTAACCTATCCCCCTTAAAAACAATTTCGTCCTCGAAATTTGGGCGTTCGCTGGTTAAAGTGTATCAATGCTTGTCGTCTTCAGGTTGACTCTCTTTTCTCAATATCGCTAGGGAATCTTGACTAACCGAATGTGTACTTCCTTTTCACAATTCAAAATGCGACATTGTAGTCATTATGATAATTCATCACGTTAGCTTGAATGGCGAGTCGCTATCGATCAGGGCCCGTCTATCCCCCTTAAAAAAAATTTGAAACACGTTCCAACTGAAGACTAGCAGTCACTGTCTCTTGATAGCAGTCAGCAGCAAGGTGAGTGAATTGTCAATCTCTTTAGAAAAATAAGTTCCAATCGACCCTTTCTATGACTCGTAGGTGTAGGTCAAAGTATAGACTAGAGACTTCTAGCTCGCACTGTTTACGTAGGAAACTTACAGAGATCTTGCCCCGACAACTGAGATCACTTTGATGGATATTCTTTAGGGCTCCCGTTCTGGTTCGTGCAATATGTATAAAAAGTTCCATGCTTCAGAATTAAAATAATGCTTGTACACAAGTATTAAATAGTATAAGTGTACCTCGTGTCACAGATGGATTCTACTCGTCATTGTCAGCCTCGTATCACTCCTTACGAATAAAGTGGTAAAAGGTGATTGCATATTATAAATCCAGGTTATGGACTACATATTCCCAAGGTTATCGCTAGTTTCTTGTGAACCCAATGGTACAGTTAGTTTCTGGGAGATTCGTCCTTGTGAGGTAATTGATGACTCCAACTAAGCGCTTAACTTAGTCCGTTTCATATGGGCTCCCGATCAGGGCAAGTAAAGAGGAAGCGGAATCACGAATGACCACTTTTTTGGTGGTTAAATTGGGAGGATTGATTCTCAGAAACGAGAATCATAGATTTCACATAGGTTAAAGGCTAGTAATGAAGAAATGGATTGTTGTGACATTTCTCAGATCATATTTATGCTGCATACCTGTGATGTATAACGGCAGAAGTTTATCTCCCGAGTGTTTCCAGTGCTATTAATGTTGCCCTTGCATTTTATGCCAGGTACTGATGAGGAAAGAGGAAAAGAACAAAATCTCCAAGAGGAGAATCCAATTGGTGCAGACGAGATCGAAGAAGCCTGGAATCCATATTATTAGTGTTCTGTTCCTTATTTTTAAGTAATTTCAATTTGGAGAGTGCAATTTAATTTTCAACATTAATTGCAAGTACTATTTCATTTTGTCTAACTATATACTTCAGCTTTTTATTAGTTAAGTTTCATTAATCCGAAAGAAATCATTTTATTTAAAGTTAACATTTTTTAAAATTACTTAATACATCCGAAATTCGGGGTGTGACCAGTGACACGACAGGCTCCCCGAATCTGTATTGTTGATGTCTATTCTCGTAGAGATATCTTATCTCCATGGAGATAGAAGACGGTGACAATAGGGTTTCTGCACGCCTAAAGCTCCTTTAGAGACTGTTATTTGGTAACCCTCGTGCTCAGTCGTGCAACGTTTGAGCAGGTGCATTCTAGGCTGGGTAGAATTTCGATTTTAGGGCTTGTGATCACTTTTAGTTATCTCTTCGGTTTTAAGATTATAAAATTACTAAAAGGAATATGCTAACGTGTGCCTGTGGAACACATGTTAAGGTTGAAAAATTATATTGAAATGTATAAAAAGTGTATAAGAATATGTGAAAGTGCATTAAAAAGTGTAAAAAGAGTTTTGAAGTATGTGTTTTTTTTTTAAAAAAATTATGTACTTAATGTGTGTTCATTGGATACACGTTAGCAAAATCCTTACTAAAATGAGATACATGAATTCATGAGGAGCAGTTACAAAAAACCATAAAAAATCGTGAGGAGAATCCCTCAATTATGATCTAGCTGAATACAGTAATAAATAGGGAATATGTTGTTCATTTTAAAATAAGCGATTTCCTTCCAAACTTTATGTAGTGCCATCATTCCCGGGCGTTACAATTAAAAACAATACCGCGCCGTTCGCTCCACCAACACTTACCATCCAACTTCCCGTATTCTCCAACTGTCGCATAAACCAAGTAATTTTTAAGTAGTCCGAGAGCACCAATACGTCGTTCTTTGAATACATTTAGTTGTACATATCATGAAAATGTGTGATTGTGAAATGGTCTGGAGCACCACGCGGTGGTGCTCTCGGACTATTGAATAATTTCACCTCATAAACCATGGTTAAAACTCCCACCTTAATCCCCAACCATGGTTTAACATATCCCCCCTCCCATTTTAAGCACATCATCATCACAATTTCCGATACACAAGAACAGACAACATAAAGCCAGAAACTAGAGAGAGAGAGAGAGAGAGAGAGAGAGAGAGAGAAATCGAGCAGAGGGGTTTAACATTTCAATGGCGTATTACGCTTATGAAGAAGAGGAGGCATGGAAATGTCTGAAACACCCTTCCAAGCAGCGGCGGCGCAACGGGGTTTGCCCAATCTGCCTGAACGACCGCCTCATCGCCCTCTGCCCAGATTGCGCAAACGAGCGCCCATGTGCGTGCTGCCCCACCAACACGACGCCGCCGTCTTCGTCGTCCTCTTCTTCCTCCTCGATTTCAGCAGGATTCGGGCCCGCCGGGCCATTATTGAGCCTCATCGACGACGAGCCTGATTTCCGGCGATCGAGATCCGTCGCGGTTCCGGTCCTCCGTTCGAGATTAGCCGGGGATAGGGACTCCGGCGGGAAGGTTGTACCGGCGCCGGGAAAGCGGCGAAATTCGTCGATTTGGTCGGTGTTTAGGACGCAGAAGAACAAGAAATGTGAAGAAGAAGAAGAAGAAGAAGAAGAAGAAGAAGAAGAAGTGGATGATTATGAGCAACGAGTGGTTATGAGGTCGAGATCGGTGGGCGTGGCGGTGGCGAAAGGCAAAAGCTGGCACTTTCCGAGCCCGATCAAAGCTTTCCGCCAATCGAAGACGTGGAAAGTTGTTCAAGAACGGTAGCCTTTGCTCAGAGGATGATTAACTTGCCGTAGGATTATGAAAATTCAGTAATGTCACGTTACGCGCACAGACATTGGGGGTACAGATATGACCGGAACAGGCTAACGCACATGATGTTTTCATTGTTTAGTGACTAAATGTGTATCGAATGGTTCCACACATATCTGTATTAATATCGGGACACGTGCCCTCGGACTTTCTCATATGTGCACAAGTGATATGAGCATTTTATGCCATCTAAGAGTACCAATCTTGTTTTTGAGATTTCTCCACTTTAATTTTGGAGTTGAATGAAACTATGATTGTAGATTTTCCTATTGATTCCATAATTCTTGTAGTGGTTTCTTGTCTTATCCACTTTAGACGTCGTCCGGAGAGTTTGAAAGGAGATTATGATTTTCTATGTTTTCATCCCCTTTCTTTTAAGTTGTTTCGTTCAAAACAATGCCTTGGATTCAGATCGGATTCTTGTAAGAAATATTTGTATCGAGGATCAGGAAATTGTTCTAGTATCTTGTATGCGTAAATGAATGAGTGTAAATCATATCACGTATGCTTACAGTTAAAATTGAAACCTTTCAAGTGATTAACTTTCGTCAAATCAGTATCTACGAGGTTTTACTCTAATTTTAAATGAGCCCCGTCTAGGGGCCGGTGAAATTGATTCCTCAGGACGCCTACATATCAAAATCTTACGTTAATAAGTTGGTAATTTGTATGGATTCTATGGAACAGAGAGGACTGGGCCCTTGCACAAGTTGATATGGGACGGTAAAGAGTACGAAAAGCAAAAGCAGAGTCCTGAAAATGGGCCGTTATTTTGGGATTGGTTAAGTAAATAGTTATGTCGGTATCATGATTGCGTAAATTAGTTTCGTTTAGTGCATTATTGCACGTGAGAGTAGAGAATGTGAGAACCTTGTTGAAAAAAAAATGTAAATTAAAAAAATGACTGCGTACTTCTCATGGAAGCAAAAATTTGTATGATTTTTTTGAGCGGATTCGCTGTCCCGAACTTCCTGTCTTAACTCGTTGTCCCGTCCATCAGAACCGTCTATCCGAGCAATCAACGGCTCAGATTCCATCTCATCCCAAACAAATCTGAGCCATACATATTCATCTGCGAACCTGAGTTGTCGAGTACTCAGATGGACAGTTCGGATGAACGGGACACGGAATCAGGATAGGATTTTCGGGACATCAAATCGTCAACCTGATTTTTTCCCCTGGTAATTACCAAAAAAAAAAAAAAAAATGCAAAAATTTGTATGATGTCAAACCATTGTCTATACTAAGCTTCATATATTTTATTGTTTTGGGTTTGGCGGTGAGGGTGTCTTGATTTTGGCATCTACTCCGAGACTAGAAAATTAACAAGAAAAGTTTTTGAAAGCTGACCTCAATAGTTTGCCATGTTTCGTATGCTTCATAATCTCCTTGAAATATTTTAATTAATGGGTCAAAGTGTGACGACGTAGTATGCAATTGGAAACCATTTTTTAATGAAATTATTCCTAAATAACCATGCAGAAAATTCAAACCATAAAGATTTCGTTTTAGCAATTAGGATCATGGATCGAGTTTATACGTTACCCCATATTAAAATGTCAGTGGAAATTTGACGCAGTCTTCATGAAAGATCTGTCCTGCATGTTGGGCTAATTAATGTCTTCTTTCCGATGGTTTGATTCAAATGGTTTTACAAATGATTTTAGTGAGATCGAGCAGATTCTTTAGTACGCCAAAAAGATATATTTAAGGGTCAGTTTGGGTTAATTTTTTGCGACTTTTCCACACGGTCATTTTGGTATGTTGTTCTCTCTTAATCTATATATAAATAGATTCTAGATGTCCTCTAAAGAACGAATCTTGTTTTGAGATCTGAATATTTCAGTTTCCCTTCTGTATCTATATATGATTGTAAATTTTTGTATTCCGTAACTTTTGTGACGGTTTCTTGTTCTGTCACTATAGAAGTCGTCGGGAGAGTACTTGAAAGGGAAGAATGATATTGTTCCATATATGTTTTCTTCCTCTTTTGTTTAAGTTGTTTCAATTAAAACTAGACCCAAGGACAAATAGCTGCCAAAACGAATCGACCCTGTGATCTTGGGGTGGTAAAAGCCTCACTGAACCAAATCTTTTAACCACTGCGATATGCCTTGAATGTACCCTTTAAAAAAGTTGATATGGCCTAATACAAAAATCTTGACAAGGTTAGCCAGAATAGAGTCCTGAAAGTGGCCGATTATTTTTGGACAGATTTAGTGATTTGTTATATATGTCACTATCATGACTTATTAGTCCCAATGGGGCTCACCACATTAGTATATATGTTGTTGAGTGCATTATTGGGCATGCATGATAATAGGAAATGTGAGAACCTCTCGTGTTTACGTATTTCAATTGAAACGTGAAATAAACAAATGACACTATGACAGTGTACTTCTCGTGTAAGCAAAGATTTGAATGATGTCTACAGTTATTCAATCAAACCACTCTCTTGTGTGAATATATTTTTTATGGGCTCTTAGGCTTTTTCAGAATTCTTAAGGCGGAAACACTCAATTTCATATTAGTGATTTATCGATTTTTGTGAGGGCCCATTTCTGGTCTCAAAAAGATGATTTAAACCGCTAGTAAAATACTTTTTTGGGTTCCAGCAAAAAATTAGCTCAATTCGATATTTGTAAGAGCTTTTTTAGAATTCGTGGGCACCGACGAATTTTTTAAAAGCCCTTACAGATATCGAATTGAGCTAATTTTTTTATAGGAAGCCATGGAAATTTTTTTTACGAATAATGAGCAGTTTGAATCATCTTTGTGGACCCAGAATGACCAAAGAAAAAATTAATTTGCTTCGCTATGCCAAATGGGAATTTAGCAAATGTTTTTTTTTAATTTTGCGATTATTATTTCCTTAATTACACTTAAGACCCTCGATTACCTTAACTCTATACTAAGACCCCTAAAAGTTTCTAAAACCTATCAAATACACCCATACTTTATCTCTCTAACAACAGCATTATACTACCACCTCCCACCATATCCTTTTCCACCATTCACCTTACTCCCTTCCTACATTATCTCTTACACCTACATCATCCATAAACATCTCATCATACAACCATATTCCATCACCTATGCACCATCATTACCACCCTTCACACCTTATATCCCCCAAAATCCAACCCTACATCATCTTCTTCCACCGTACCTTACCCTAAAGGCATCCCATCACCTTACACAACCTACAACCCCATCACATGGCCTTGTCTCCTTATCCATATCCTTCCAAACCACTTCCCTTCTACTCTATAAATACCCAAGGCTGGCCTCGCATCTCTTCACCACTTGAAAGCACTTACAATGCACTCTAAAACACATAAAAGAAAGGAGAGCAAAAGGAGAGATCATCCATGAAATTCTACAAAGAGAGTAAGAGAACAAAAGTGGGTTTCCTTCAAAATCCAAACCACTCACCAAATGAACTAACACACATCCTCATTCACGCCCTAAGATCACAATTCAACCATTCGTTTGAGCCAAAACCAACCAAGGAGCTACCTCCACCACTGACGCTCTATTTTTCTCCAAATTCCTGTTTTAGCTAATTCTCCGAAGGAGAGGTAGTGTAAACTCTCCATCACTCTCCCTAAGTATATTAGAGACCTTAGATGATGTTTTTGAAGGTTTGAAATCGAAAAAAATTCACCCATGCACTAAACAAGCAGTACTATATTTCTGGAGAATTTCTATCCACACACTCAGGACAGTTTCTCTCAGACTCAATTTTTGATTGTTTAATTGCAGTAGCCCCCTTAACTTGTTAGATTCTACGATTTTGACCCCGAAACATGTTTATGTTACGTATTTGACCCTAATTTTGATTGTTTAGTTAAAATTAGTTTATAAATGTGAAATTGGAATTACACTATCTTTTCAGGAATTATTCATTAGTTATTGAGGTCATTAAATATTATTATAACTCAAAATAAAGGAATAAGGGTTTAGTAATTTAACAAATAATCTTAACAATATTATTTAAAAATGTACTTAAGGAACTTTATATTATCATGAATATTAGTTCTTGGAATTATCAAAATATCCTCTATCATTTATAAATTACACCATTTTATGCTTATAAGGTTTATTATGTAAAAACTGGGTAAGGCCTTAGGACCTAATGGTATTCCTATTGATGTGTGGAAAATTCTAGGTAAAGTGGGGGTGACTTGGCTAATAAAATTTTTTAACAAGATTATTATGTTCAGAAGATGCCTGACGAATGGAAAAAGAGCACCTTAGTACCTATATATAAGAATAAAGGGGATAATTAAAGTTGCAACAACTCTAGAGGCATTAAGTTGATGAGCCATATGATGAAGTTGTCGGAAAGAGTTATTGAGCATTGCTTGAGAATTGTGACTACAGTGTCGGAGAAATAGTTTGGATTTATGCCAGAGAGATCAACCATGGAAGCAATCTACATATTAAAGCATCTCCAACCACATTCTTTAATTTGAAGAACGAAAATAATATTTTTTTATTAAAAAGGTGACTTTAAAGAATGTCACTATTCACTTAAACTCCAACCCAATTCTTCATTTCCCTTTATTTCCATCCAAAGCTTCCCCTCCAACCCAATTCAAATTTTATGGTACAAATTCTTTGTTTTTGAATATATTGGATATTGGTATCATTTTAAAGGTAATTTTAATATTTTTTTATTGATACCATTTTTATATAAAAAAAATTGATCAAGAATTTAAAAGATAAACACATTTGAGATAAAATGAATAGCGCAAAACTCATTTGACGGATGTTCTTCATTTTTGAAGCGGTTCCTTATAGTAAAAATCAAAATTGATTCTCCAAAATGAAGGAGGGAAATGAAGCTTGATTGGAGCCCCTTCATTCTTCAAAATGAAGATATGGTTGGAGATCCTCTTATGGAGATTGGTGGAAAAGAATAGTGAAAAGAAGAGAGATTTCCATATGATTTCCATAATTTTGGAAAAGGCTTATGATAAAGTGCCTAGGGTGGGTTTTAGAGAGAAAAGGAGTGACAAAAAGGTATATCGATGTGATTAGGGACACGTATGAAGGTGCCGTCATTACCATTAGATCACCAGCATGGGAAATGAGTAAACTTCCAATCACAATAGGTTTACACCAAAGGTCAGGCTTGAGTCCGTACCTCTTTGCCTTAGTTATGGATTAATTGACCAGCCATATTAAGGAGGAGATCCCATGGTGTATGTTGTTTGCGGATGATATTGTCCTAGTAGATGAAATTACTAGAGGAGATAGTGCCAAGTTAGAAAGATGGTATTTAACCAAAAATAAAAAAAAAAAAGCTAAAAAGATGGCGAGAAGCATTAGAGTCAAAATGCTTTGAGATAAGCAGAAGCTAGACAAAGTATATGGAACGTAAGTTTTGTGGTGGTGGAAGTGCTCTTATAGAACGAGTAAGGATTCAAGATCAAGAGGTTCCACATAGTGATCATTTTAAGTATTTAGGTTCCGTTTTTAGCAAAGATGGTGAGATTACAGAGGATGTGACTCAAAGGATCCAAGTGGGGTGGCTCAAGTGGAGAAGCGCTACTAGTGTACTATGTGACAAGTGGATACCCATGAAACTTAAAGGAGAAAATTCTACAGAAATGCTATAAAACTGGTGATGTTTTACGAGACAGAATGTTGTATTAAGAAACAACAAGTGAGTAAGATGGGTGTAAATGAGATGAGAATGCTGAGAAGGATGTGTGATAATACTAGAAAAGATATGATTAGAAATGAAACTATTCATGAAATGGTGGGTGTAGCACCTATAGAGGAGAAGTTGTGAAAAAATAGACTAAGGTAGTTTGGACGTATCTACCATAGATCTGTAGATGCAGTAGTTAGGAGAGTTGATAAAATAGATTTAGGAAGTAACACTACGAGGAGAGGAAGGCCCAGATTGACATTAGATACTGTAGTCGCGAGGATATGAGTATTCTAAATCTCAGTGAACATGTAGCCCTTGATAGGGCTCAATGGAAAAACACGATTTGTAATAATCCAAATTTTTTTTAAATAAAAATTTGAATTATTTTAATTCCTAAACATGTTTAACTGACTCTAGTAGATTATTAAATTTCTAATTTTGTAGATTACTTTTAATGTCTAAACGTACATAAACATGCATATATATATATATATATATATATATATATCCCAAGCTTCTTATCCGGACCACCGGATTGAAGCTCTTGGGGTATTTTTTTTGTGTTGCCAATTGTTTTAGGACAAATCCGATCCGTCCAATGTGTTCAGAAGGCATTTTCCAAGGTTAATGTGGGAAATCTTCAAAACAAAATACCGGGAAGGGCTCGATCCAATCAGTTTTTCGCAAAAACTGTATATTTACAGTTTTGCGAAAAACTGCTTGGATCAAGCCCTTCCCGGTATTTTTTTTTGAAGATTTCTCGCGTGGACCCTTGAAAACACCTTCTGAACACATTGGACAGATCGGATCGTCAAAAAAATGCTTGGATCAAGGAGGTCCGGAAGTCCTGAGGAGAAGTGGAACCTATATATATATGTACTCTCAACGTACATAAAGTATACATATACATGCACTTATATGTTTATACATATTTTTTCATCCCAATTGATTCACCTCTCTGCTCCCTCCAATACCCCAATTCAATTCCCCACCCTTATCCCTCCAGAATCAACTGAGCCGTTATACCACAAAACCCTTTTCCCTGGACTTGCATTGCCTTAAACACAATCCATGCATTAGTAACTCCATACAACACTCTCTTGTCTCCCTTGGACCTACAACTGTTGCATCTCCTTTCCTTTATTCTCTACACACACTTGCAAAACAAAAAGAGTGAAAGGACGACAGTGAAGTGTGTGAGAGAGAGTGAGGATCCAAAGTACTTCATTTTTTTCTTTCCAGTCGAACAACTCATTTCAAGCCTATCTTTTCCGACGACCGAGTTGCACCACCTCTCACTAATTTCACTCCTAGCACTCCTAAAAAGGTAGATACATATTACTCTCAAATCCTAAGTATATTTAGAATATTTTGAGTTGAAATCAAGGCTTAAACTAAGCCTGAATGAAACCAAACCAAACCAAACCAAACCAAACTTAGAAATTCAGTCAGGAAAACCCATCAAATAGGGCTTGTGAACCGACAAGGGTTCTACCAAAAAACAACTGATCCTATGCGTATTCATTGTTCACAAACAATTGTCAAAGGACAAGGTTGATTTCCAAGAACTTCGGTACACGTGTGAACATTTGTATGTCATATTGCATGCCATTGTTATTTATTGCTATTTTATTATTTATTTTGGTTGCTCGGCATTCTAATAACTGTGGTGTTTTTGAAATAAATCTTTATAAGTAGATTAAGGTGAACCTGAAATAGAATTAAATATGACCAAATTTCATTGCTAAGTATTATGTTTGATGAAGTCATTTCTCATTATTTGATGTGTATTATTTGTACACTATTATTAGTTGTATCGTTTTATTCTTTATTATGTCATTACAAATTTATAACGAGCAAGTTGTTTGTTAGATTGGACAATTAGGTTCCCTGGATTTGTGCACGAATGTAGATGATCACCTAAATATTGAGTTGTTGGAAAAATTTGATAGAATGTTGTTATGAAAGGATTGGGGAGATTATCCTGGAAAATTTGTTGTTATGGTTGGCAGGTAGCCAGATGGTGAATTTAAAATGATTAGCAGTTAGTCAGGAATTGATTAAAATTCGGAACCTTGGAAATAGCGTTGGATGATCACTCCTCACAAATATGGTTCCTGAATGATTGGCAATCAGCCAAATTTATAATGTATTATATACTCAAGTTAAGGGCTATATACTCCAAGGGTTGCAGTCAGCACCTTGTGGGCCCAGTGGTACAGTCAGTCCCTGGGGGATTGTGGACGGTCGATTTCGCAGGCATGTCCACCTATTTTGGTTATGTTTGTGAAAAAGGGCGATCCGGGAAAAAAGGAAAAATTTAGAGTCGCCACCCGGGGTTTAATTTTTGAAAAATGTTAGGTACCCGAGAAACCGTTTAGAAAAATAATGACTCTTATGCCGCTGAAAAAGGGTTTGATTTGTGAAAAGTAGAGATTTGGGTTCGGGAGCCAGGTTACCCGCGGGGAAGGTTTTGTTCGAATAATGCACCCCGCGTGCCCGGAATTTTCCAGTCTTTACTAAATCTTTGTGGGATTTTTCTGAAAATATTTTATTGAAAACTTTGTTTCACATAAACAATGTATCAAGAAATAACGAGCTTTAAAGGAAGCAAATAATGACGATAAATCAAATAACATATAACCAAGTATATAAGTGCAAGAAAATTAACTAAGAGGGGATATAAGTGCAAAGATAGAAAATAAAGGGGGGAAACTGCAATTTAACCCACTGGTTTTACCCAAAAACAGAGCATCGCGACCCAGAAAATAGAGTAGCCAGATGTATCACTAGTGATGCCGTACGGCGTCCAAAATCACATCGCACAGTGTACTTTGAATGCCGTACGGTGCCTCTGTGCACATACTTTTTCAAAAAAAAATTGAATTTTGTCCGATTGAAAACATACTCTATTTTTGGTGTAAAAACCATGTTATTTAGTGATCGGAATAGGTTTTAAAAAAAAGGTTTTGTTGTACGAATGTACCTCATACTTGGGATAGCTTTCCGAGACAATGGATAATGTCCCGAAATACCTATCCGAGAGGTTCGAACTTTGCTGGAATGTTTCTGTTTGGACTCAAGGAAGAGCTACAGAGCTCCCCTCAAGCCCGATGGAGACCCCCTTCAAAAGATTACGGCTTGAAAATGAATTGTTATACCTCGAAACGGAACTGAGCGGACTGGGTTAGTTTGGGTTTTATAGACAAAGGTGAGTCGGCATCATTACCGAATATCATCATTTAGGCGAATATCATCATTGTTTCTGAGCTGCTGGAGCAAACCGGGAATCCTGTCAATGGGACAATGGTGTCGTACAGCATCAAAGATGTGTCGTACGGTGCACATGATAACACCGCACGGAGCAAATAGAATTTCAAGCCGTACAGTTCTGGGTTTTGGGTCGTACGGTTCGGGTAGGTTTGGGTTTTTGGCTCTTTTGATCCATCTGACTCAAGTATCCGTTCCAAGGTATGTTTCGCGCGTTCTGCTCATCATTGGGGATGCACAAGTTATCAAAATTGGGGTGTCTATAGGGATTCATCCTTGTGAGGCCGTTGATGATTTTGACTAAATACATAATTTAGTTGTTGTCATCTGGGCTCCTAGGTAGGGTAAGCAAGGAGGGAGTGGAATCACGAATGGCTATATTCTAAGAGGTTCACTTGGGAGGATCGATTCTCTAGGAAGAAAATCGTAGTTTTCACTTAGATTAAATATTAGTGATGAATAAATGCATTGTTGTTCTGTTTCTCTTTTTTTTTTGGGTTATATTATGCTATAAATGTTATAAAATGTTATCAGATGAAATGGATGACCATCTTGGTGTGTGTGCTTGTATTAAATAGGTTGGTTGTAGTTGAAGCCTTTTTGGCTATATATGTATCTTCTATCTGAGAAGAAGATATACGAGCAAGAAAGAAAGGAAGAAAAGACAGAGAGCAAAATACCACTCTGAATAATATTTGAGTAGTCCAGAAGATTAACTTTTCTTCATATTTGTGTCCAGCAGTTTATTTACTTTTCAGCACTCATTATCTGCTTGGTTTCATAACACGTTATCAGCACGAGACCCTAACCAACTGAGAGAGGTTAAAAAAAAAAAAAAAAAAATCTCGTACTCTATTCCTACACATTTGATTTTATGTACTGTTTTATATTTTTTCATTCTAAATATCAATGTATAAGGGATACTGATCATATGAATGGAAAAAAGAGGAAGTACCTGAAGTACTAATCAATAATGAATCCGGAAGCGTTCTACTCTTAAAAAAAAAAAAAAAAAAGAGGAAAAATTATTGTACCAGAAGTACATATCAACTATGAATCTTGAAGTATTCTAGTTATGAAAAAAAAATTTAATTTGGAATCTTGAAGTATTCTAGTAATAAAAATAAATACCTAAAGTATTTTTAGCAACAAGGTGGATGGGTTTTCAAATACTGAATCCACCACACCGCCTCGAACCCGTGACCTTTCGTAAGGGAAAGCACGAGCTTGGCCACTGAGCTAACCCCAGTGGTTAATCTTATCTTTACAAATTTATTTATTTAAGATATCTTCTCTGTTATTCTAATATTTCGATTTGTAGTTGTAGACGTCATAATGTTATTTCATGTGAACACTGGTATTCCTCCCTTGGGCAGTGGCCCATTATTAAAACGTTACCCGTAGATATTATTACAAATGATTTTTTTTTATATTTATTTTTTGCAAGTATATAGAATGATCTTCTATATATAAGTTGGAAAGGGTTAACGTCATTAAAGATTCTTTAGATAGCAAAGGTGTTTTTACTGTACCAAGTAATCTACTGTTTCTTTTATGTAAATATTGGCATAAGGCCATTAACGGATGAAGAACCCGTAAATATTTTACCGTCTCTATACATATTTCGTAAGAGCAAATAACAAGTACATGCCATTTTGAAAGTGTGGGTTGTTTGCCTCATTTATTATCGCATAAAATTAGTCTATCTCTTGACTCTGTATTGTTTTATTTTTAAGACGGAAATTATTTATCTGATCAAAGTATCTTGTTTTATAGACAATGTCGAACTACACAAAATTGGAATTTGCTGCCCTTGACATTTCGGGAAGAAATTATCTGTCATGGATCCTTGACATAGCGATTCATCTCGATGCAATGGAAATCGGGAGAACGATCACAAATGGTAATAGTGCATCCCTGAAGGATCGCGCAAGGGCCATGATCTTTATCCGACATCACCTCCACGAGGACCTGAAGTCCGAGTATCTCACTGTCAAAGACCCACTAGTTTTGTGGAACAACCTAAAAGAAAGATATGGGGACCAAAAGACAGTCATGTTGCCTAGAGCTCGTTATCATTGGATGCACCTAAGATTTGAAGATTACAAATCGGTTAGCGAGTATAATTCTGCCCTATTTAGAATTGTTTCACTTATGAGACTGTGTGGGGAGAAAATTACTGAAATGGATATGTTAGAAAAGACATATTCCACGATTCACCCCAGAGACATGAATCTGTCACAAACATATAGACAGAGGGGCTATGAAAATACTCGGATTTGATATCCTGTCTCCTGGTAGCTGAGCAAAACAATGAATTATTAATGAAAAATCACGAGTCTCGTCCAACCGGATCTATACCGTTTCCAGAAGCAAACGGAGTTTCATTCCACAGTCAGGGAGGTGGCCGCGGCCGTGGCCGAGGTCATGGGCGTGGACGCGGACGAGGGCGTGGTGGCCATAACTACCAAGTCCGTGGAGGACACATCAAGAAGCCTAGCAAGAAAACTGATTTTCCCCGGAAGTGGAATAAGTGGGATAGGTCGGATGTATCCCAATGAAAGGGAAAGGATTTTCAATCTAAACCTTTTAAGAATACAGAAGATTCATGTTACAGATGTGGAGTGAAAGGTCATTGGTCGCGTACCTGTCGTACGCCAAAACATTTAGTTGATCTTTTCCAGGCATCAATCAAGGGGAAAGGAAAAGAAGTTGAAACCAATTTCCTTGATCAAGTTAACCAAACTGACCCTTTTGAACCTTTTGATTTTTCATCTTTTGATATGTCTGATTTACCTGCTGGACCTAGTGGGACAAAAGATGATTTCTTTGATGATGGAGATGACTACCCTGATTGGTCCATGCATTTTGACTAATAAGTATCTTTGCTTGTGTTTGAAATAATAGTCTAAGGACTAATCTATCTTTTAATAATGTTGTAAGAGATATGTCATGTTGTATTTGATTTTGGAATAAAAGTTTTCAAGATGTGTTTCAGTTACTTATTTGTGAAACCTTTAAATTTGTATTTTTTGCATTTAGGAGCATGGATACTAATGGGACATTATCAAATGCAAAGATAAATAGTGAAGATATCTGTCTGGTAAACAGCGGTACGACACATACTATTCTTTCGAGATAAAAGATATTTCAAATATTTGTCAAAGATAAAAGCTTATGTCAATACAATATCAGGTTCTGCAGACCTAATTGAAGGCTCTGGAAGAGCAAATATTGTTCTAGCAAATGGAACAATTTTAAATATTGACAATGCTTTGTATTCTACCAGATCCAAAAGAAATCTGTTAAGTTTTATGGATATACGTTGTAATGGTTATCATATTGAAACCACAAACGAAGGCAGAAAAGAATATTTGTATATCACTTCTAATGTATCTGGCCGGAAGCTAGTATTAGAAAAATTTTCTGCATTGTCTTCTGGATTATATTATACGACGATTAGAACAATTGAATCATATACTGTGATGCACCAGAAGTGCTCCAACCCAAAACTTTTTATGCTATGGCATGATCGCCTTGGGCATCCGGGTTCAATAATGATGCGTCGTATTGTTGAAAATTCACAAGGGCATCCGTTAAAGAACCAGAAGATTCTATTACCCAAGAATTATCCATGTAATGCCTGTTCACAAGGGAAACTGATTATTAGGCCATCAATCTCCAAAGTGATTGTTGAATCACCATCATTTTTACAAAGAATACAAGGAGATATTTGTGGGCCGATACACCCACCATGTGGACCATTTCGATATTTCATGATTCTAGTTGATGCCTCAACTAGATGGTCACATACCTGTTTACTGTCTACACGAAATGTTGCATTTGCTAGATTCCTTGCTCAGATCATTAGATTAAGAGCACAGTTCTCAGATCACCAAATCAAAACAATTCGTCTTGACAATGCTGGAGAGTTCACATCTCAAACATTTAATGATTACTGCATGTCAATTGGTGTTGATGTTGATCATCCTGTTGCACACACTCATACCCAGAATGGTTTGGCGGAATCTTTCATTAAAAGACTTCAGCTAATTGCTCGACCATTGCTTATGAAAACAAAATTGCCAGTTTCTGCTTGGGGACATGCTATTTTACATGCTGCATCTTTGATTCATGTTAGGCCAACTACATATCATAAATATTCACCCACACAGCTTGCTCTTGGTCAACAACCGAATATCTCTCACTTAAGAGTTTTTGGTTTTGCTGTGTATGTGCCTATTGCACCACCCCAACGTACTAAAATGGGTCCACAACGTAGGCTTGGGATTTATGTTGGTTTTGATTCTCCATCCATCATTAGATACCTCGAACCCCTAACAGGCGATGTGTTTAAGGCTTGTTTTGAGGATTGTCATTTTGATGAATCAGTTTTCCCACCATTAGGGGGAGATAAGTCGAAGCCAGAAGCTCGACGTGAAATTACTTGGAATGTTTCGGCATTATCTCATCTTGATCCTCGTACTAATCAATGTGAACTGGAAGTTCAAAGGATCATTCATTTGCAAAGTATTGCAAATCAGTTACCGGATGCATTTACAGATGCAAATAAAGTAACCAAGTCTCATATACCAGCTGCAATATCCCAGCACGGATCGAAATTCCTATAGGACAAATTACTGGTACAACAGCTGACGAATCGAAGGCACGCCAGAAGCGTGAGAGACATGTTGGTGCTAAAGATAAACTTCCCCGGAAGAGGAAAATCCAAGGCAAACAAATTGAAGTCCCAGAAATAGCTGATACTCCTGAGGGGATCAAGCTAATAAATGTAAAAGCTTATGAAGAGGCTAAACTCGCAAATGAAAGAATGAATTTATCAATATTTCCTCCTACTTCTGAATCTCCTGAAGAGAAATCTCCCGAAGAATTATTTCCTGAAATGGAACAGGTACCTGAGAATAATGAGATCTCAATACATTATATGAGTACGGGAGAAATGTTGGACAGAAATAAAACCGTTGTCAACAACGCGTTTTCATTTAAGGTTGCTCTTGACATTACTAGAAGTGATGATGAAAGTGAACCACAAACTGTCGAAGAATGTCGACGCAGAAATGATTGGCCAATGTGGAAAGGAGCAATTCAAGTAGAGTTAAATTCTCTTGCAAAGACAGAAGTATTTGGACTTGTAGTTCAAACCCCTGGAGGAATACAACCGGTGGGATACAAATGGGTGTTTGTGCGAAAGCGCAATGAGAAAAATGAAGTTGTGCGATATAAAGCACGACTTGTTGCACAAGGTTTCTCGCAGAGACCTGGAATTGATTATGAGGAGACATACTCTCCCGTAATGGATGCTATCACATTCAGATTTTTGATTAGCTTCGCAGTTACAGAATGTCTGGACATGCGTCTGATGGACGTTGTGACAGCATACTTGTATGGATCACTAGATGCTGACATATACATGAAGGTCCCCGAAGGATATACTATGCCTGAAGCATGCAGTTCAAAACCTCGAAGTGCTTATTCACTTAAGCTACAAAAATCTTTATATGGGTTGAAACAATCTGGTCGTATGTGGTGCAAACGCCTTAGCGACTACTTGTTAAAGGAAGGATATGAAAATGATCCTATTTGTCCATGTATTTTTACTAAGAAATCAAACTCTGGTTTGGTAATTATTGCGGTTTATGTCGATGATTTAAATCTCGTGGGAACACCGGAAGAGCTCATAAAAATCGCCGAATATTTAAAGAAAGAGTTTAAGATGAAAGATCTTGGCAAAACAAAGTTTTGTCTCGGCCTGCAAATCGAGCATTTGCCAACTGGAGTTCTAGTACACCAGTCGACATATACAGAAAAGGTTCTTAAGCAATTCTACATGGATAAAGCACATCCATTGAGTACTCCTATGGTTGTTCGATCACTTGATGTGAACAAAGATCCATTTCGTCCCCAAGAAGAGGGAGAGGAAATTCTTGGTCCGGAAGTACCATATATGAGTGCCATTGGTGCACTTATGTACTTGGCAAATTGTACACACCAGATATTGCATTTTCAGTCAATTTATTGTCTCGATATAGTTCAGCTCCAACTCAACGGCATTGGAAAGGAATTAAACACATATTTCGTTATCTCCGAGGAACGGTTGATTTGGGTTTATTCTATTCAAATGGACCAAAGTCACAATTAATCGGATACGCAGATGCTGGTTATTTATCTGATCCACACAAAGCTCGGTCACAAACAGGATATGTGTTCGCTTGTGGTGGTACTGCTATTTCATGGCGTTCCGTGAAGCAGACGTTGACTGCTGCTTCTTCTAATCACTCTGAAATTATTGCAATTCATGAAACAAGCCGTGAATGTGTTTGGTTGAGATCTATGATACAGCACATTCGGGAAAAGTGTGGATTATCCTCGATCAAAGATAGCCCGACCATATTACATGAAGACAATGCCGCATGTATTACACAGATTAAAGCTGGTTATATCAAAGGAGACAGAACTAAGCATATTTCACCAAAATTCTTCTACACCCATGATCTCCAGAAAAATGGTGATATTGATGTTCAGCAGATACGTTCTAGCGACAATCTGGCAGATTTATTCACTAAGGCATTACCAACCGCAACATTCAAGAAGCTGGTTAACGGTATTGGAATGCGCCGACTTAAAGACATATCATGCAAAGTTGAGGGGGAGTAATTGGTTTCAAAAGATAGACAATTGTACTCTTTTTCCTTCGTCTAAGGTTTTGTCCCACTAGGTTTTTCTCCTTAGCAAGGTTTTAATGAGGCAATCTGTAGATAGTTTTTCACTATGTACTCTTTTTCCTTCACCTAAGGTTTTTCCCACTGGGTTTTCCTTGGTAAGGTTTTAATGAGGCATGTTTTTAGTTTTCAGTCATCCAAGGGGGAGTGTTATAAAATGTTATCAGATGAAATGGATGACCATCTTGGTGTGTGTGCTTGTATTAAATAGGTTGGTTGTAGTTGAAGCCTTTTTGGCTATATATGTATCTTCTATCAGAGAAGAAGATATACGAGCAAGAAAGAAAGGAAGAAATGGCAGAGAGCAAAATACCACTCTGAATAATATTTGAGTAGTCCAGAAGACTAACTTTTCTTCATATTTGTGTCCAACAGTTTATTTACTTTTCAGCACTCATTATCTGCTTGGTTTCATAACAATAAATGCTTTGTCATGTATTGTAAGGGTTAATGGGTAAGAATTATCTATTGAGTGAACCTTATCACTCACGGTATGGTGTACCCTGGCTCTGTGCCAGATTTTGCAGAGAATCAACAGGGTGAACAGTACCCTAATGAGACAGGAGGAGATGAACAGAATCTCCTAGAGGTGAACCTCGTTGCTGAAGGAGGAGAAACAGAAGAAGCTTGGAACCCCTCTTACTATTAGAGCTCTGTCCCCTTATTTTCTGTTGAATAAATTTGATTTGAATTTTCAATAAAGTACGTTGTCTCATTGTAATAAAACTAAGATCACTCGACTATTATGTATTTCTGTTGTTTGATTAAGATAAACCTATTTTAATAAATGAATCTTTTTAATAAATGTTTTAAATAATGCTTCCGAAAAATCGGGGCGTTACACGATTCATACCGCCGACCCCAATTAATTGGGACTTAAGGCTCGGTTTGTTATGGTAATAATGCCTCCGGAAATTTGGGGCGTTACAAAACTTTCTATAAAAAATTTGTCTGGTTTGGATTCCAAGGAAGGTTTTTTGAGTAATGAGTGGAGATATATAGATAAAAAAAAAAATGAGAGTAATAATTTGAGATAGCTTATCGGATACGATGCCCGTAGGGAGGCTGGTTCTGGAACACCTAAGCGAAATGATTTCTCATCACAGGTGTTTAATTGGTGGTGTCAGGTGTGTGTTCAGTGTTCTTGTGCTTAGTCATTTTTTTTTCCAACCAAATAGAATAGGTTTGTGTCTGTTATGTAAAAGCGGGTTACCGAATTTGTGGATTTTTTTTCTGTGACTACTATTACAATACTGAATTTGCGAAAATTAACATTAGGCTCCCTTCAACCATGACTTTCACTTAACTTCTCTAAAGTTAAAAACTCATCACTTAACCCCCTTAAATTATACGAATGCTAGATGTCAAAGATGACATCAACGAAAAATTACAATTTACACTCGTGCCTGTCAATCATTAGCTCACCATGTTCTTTTCACTGAACCTTCACCCATAACCTCCATAAAGTGATAAAACAATTAAATCAAATACCAAATCTAGTCACCACGCTCAAACAAAAGCTATTCCAACCTCAATCATCTCCTATCCTGTTATTACCCGCGCGCGATTTAGTACCCTACCTTAACAATTGGGTTCCATCTCCAACCACTCTTAGCAAATTACCTTCCGTTGAAGAGAAAATGGTATTTTAGTCATAAAATCACATTTACGGGTTCTTCAAACCTCATAATTGAAGGGACTGAAGTGTTGAGTTTTAAATATTAGTGAGGTAGAGTGTTGAGTTTTAAACACTAAGGAGATGAAGTGAAAAATAGCATAGTAAATATTCTAGGTAATTTTTTGGGTAAATATTCTTAATACCTAACATTGTTGTTTGTGCTTAGCTTATAGTTGGACTTCTGATAAGCTTTTATCTGCTGTGATACAGCTCGATCTCATGATTTTGTAAATTATCGCTTCCTAATTTTCTAGTCCATTATAGAACTGTTAATTAAATATTCTTCCAGCCTCTTCAGAGCATGCAATAATGTACGAATAAGAATCATTTAGTATAAGAATCTTCTGTGTAAAGTGCATTACAGTGTCAGTACCTTGTTTGTTTGCAGATGATTAACATTAAAATTTTGGATTAACAATCATTCGAAAGTGGTTCTTGTGACAATAATTCAATCCAATAATTGATCACATTGGAAATGGAAAGCTATAGTTCACGATTTTTTAGTTGTATATTCACGAGACAAGTCTAGAGTTGTTATAACTGTTCTAACCATACTAATATGATAATCAAAACCTTTAAATCATTCTCAACCATGTGTTCTGACATTAATAATGAGGAGCCAAACAAGATATTTAATCAAAACAAATTATAATGCCACTAAAAATTTATCACCAAAATAAATGCCGTTTAGTAGTCTGCTACAATACGGAGTATCATATCCCGTCACCCCACAATACTTACAGAGTATCATATCCAGGGGCGGTACCACGGGGGTACTAGGGGTACCCCGGCCCCTGCACAACTCCAAGTTTTTCCACGTATTATACTAGTTTTTTAGGTTAATTAAGAAAAATTCTACGGGATTGGCCCTTGCAAGTCCCTTGAGTGAAAAAAAAAAATCTTAAAATTTCTATTTGTGTGGGTAAAAAGCTCCAAAAATTTCAAATTATCAATCATTTTTAGGTTGCTTTTATAAAATTTAACGGTGGCTATGCACATGCACACAATATATATCATCTCTTATTCAGACCTCACAAGTAGCAATAAATGCTTACAATTTTTTTATTGAATATGAAAATATATGTGATTGGCTCATGGTTGACTCCAATTCTACCTCTGCTGCTAATCATATCCCGTCACCCCACCATACGGAGTATGGTATCCGTCCGGTCTATCTGTGCGGAGAAAAAAATAGTGGTGAGAAAAGGTGATCCGCTATGTTATCCGTTTACATAATCGCCCTACTTATTTTTAAGGGACATACCTGCTACTAAGTAATTTCAGCGCAATTGATTTTGTTGTTAGGATCACTTTCTTTATATTTTTAGGTCGATGGAGGTGGCGGCTTCTGTCATTAACGCATCATCAAGCCCAAAAGGCTAATAACGAACATAACGGCTGCAGCTCAATTAAATTACATTATTTACTTAATTAGTATTCTCCCAAATATGCACAAATGATTGGTGTATATAACATACATTGCAATTAATTATAAATGTTGAATTTTAATTGCATTACATTATGGATGAATTATTGCCTGAGGCTGGCATAATAGTTGCTACTAGTTTTCTATTTTTAGGATAATCTAGCTACAGGACAAGAATCAGATACTTTCTTGTTTGGTTAGCATTTTTGGATAAACTTTTCAAAAATACTTTTAGGAATAATTTTCTAAATCATTACTATCATTTCTCTCTCTATCTCTCTCCACTTATTACTCCTACATCTAAGGGCTTCTTTGATAACACAGATTCAGCATTTAAAACTGAATCAATTAAGTAATAAGTAATTAAGTAGGTTTGATAACCACATTTTATGTTACTTAACAGATTAAGTGCTATTTAATATGTAGGCTAAAAAATTGATAAAAATTAAGTAGCTTTGAGCTACTTAATTCTAACTGAATTCCTATGTGCTTACAATCAACTATCACACCGCCACCGCCGCTGTCATTACCACTACGACCATTCCACCACCACTACCACCACCACCACCACCACCACTGCCACGCCGCCTGCACCACCACAACTATCACCCCCATTGCCACACCGCCACCGCCACCATTATCACCGTTACCCATATACCATCACCACTATTGTCATGCCACCGCCATCACTCCACCACCACCACCACCACCACTAGCATTCCACCCAGTCCACCACCACCACTACTACGCCATAACCATCACACTACCACCACTACACCACCACCATTGCACTACTATATATTACTCTACTGTCACCACAACTCACCATCATTCCACCACCACCATTACTCCATTGCCTCCGCCACCCCGCCACCACCCTCACCACCTCCCAATCATCACTCCATCACTACCACAAATACATGATGACCATTAGCAAAATTAAGAGACAATTAGAACAAAAAAAAATTCATTTTTTTAATTCAGTGCTTAATATGTTTTATCAAACAGCTTTTCAGTTTAAAAAATTCAGCATTCAGTTTTCAGTACTTAATTTTCAGCTTTCAGCTTTCAGTTTTCAGTTTTATCAAACAGCCCCCTAATTATAACTCTCATTTCCCTCTCCCATCATTACCCCAACAACCATTTTCAAAAACCAAACCAAACACTACTAATTTATCTTTCCAAAAATGTTTTTCAGGTTGAGTAAGTGCATCTTATTTTTAGGTACAAAAGGTTTGAAAATAGCCTAGTTTTTAGAAAGTTCCAAATAGTTTTTAGAAAGTGGCCGGAAAAAAATGGATCTGCCTCCTCTCCAGTAGTCGGAGAGGAACCTCCCATTCAGTCCCTTCATTTTCCATTTTCGATACCATACCAGGCCTACATCGATGGTCCAAATCGTACATTACTTAGATCTTGTGAGTACTTCAAACATGCAAAAATTTGTGTTAATCGGATACGGTTTTAAAACTAATTGGATCACATTAACCTTGAAAAAAATGTACCAGACACACTGGATAAAAATTGTTGTTTCCCTCATTTTTCAAGATAAATGCTTTTCAATTAGGTATCCAATGGTATTTGATCGACGTGAATTTTTACATTGTTGAAATAATCTACGAGACTTACGTAATGTACAAATCAGATCATCGATGTAGGCCCAATATGAGCCCAAAAAAGGAGAGACTAGACGGGAAGCTTCTCTCCTGTAATGGGAGAGGAACCAGATATCCATAAGGAAAGTTAATGGAGAATATCTCAATAAGCTTTTAATTGAGTATAAGGATATTAGGGCTGTCCAGCGGATTGCCCTATCCGTTCGATCCTCCCAAACCGATCCGTCCGTTTACTCCCCCAAGGTATGTTACGGATGGATACGGATCCTAATATTTTTATTTTGACGGATACGATTCGGTTCGGATCGGGTTCAATCCACTTGATCCGCCCAATAATCCTTCTTTGATCCGCCGGATCCGCTCAATCCGCAACCGAACCGATCCATTCGTATGTCACCCACGGACGGTGGCGGATCTTAAAAATAACAGTCCGTCACGAGAAGATCGGATCGAGAACCGAACCGATCTGGCCGAAACCGATCCGTGGACACCCCTAAAGGATATAGTCCAACGGAGGTCCACCGACTTTTTAACAGTCAAAGCAAAGGACATGAAGAACTTTTGTGGACAAGATTGCCTTGCCTTCCATCACTAACATCACTCTCTCTCTCTCTCTCTCTCTCTCTTCCCAACTCCCGTAATCACATCGACATGGGGAGAAGAAACTCGCTAAGTTTCTCTTCCAAACTCTTCATCTCCTCAAACGTCAAACCCTAACTCCATGTCACATCGACATGTGAAGAAGAAACTCGCTAAGTTTCTCTTCCAAAGTCCTCACCTCCTTAAACCTTAACTCCAAATCCACCTTCCTTTCCTCATTGACTAATGACGATCTCAAACTAGGGTTTTCGAAACTGGATCCAATTTAGTCATTCAAATTTGCCTCTTCCACTACAGCCATCGATGCGGGTGGACTTGGCTCGACATTACGGGCGGTGTTATAGGAATAGTTAAATTTGTTTTGTGAATTTTGAGATGATGATATTTGAATATTAGTGAAATTAATTTAACTAATTTGCTGCCGCCAACCTCCTATCCCTCCAAATTTGCCTATCCTATCCGTCGACAGTTGACTTTGTCCATTGTCGTCGATTTGAACTGATTGGAGAAGAGGATCAAGTGGACAAAGAAACCAAGAGAAACTAGGAAATCTGATTAGTGAGATTTCATTCATGTCGTGTTAGCTAGTGAGGTTTCACTAGTTTGAAAGCAATTGTGAAGGTTGATCTATTATTATGCATTTTATGATGATTAGTGAAATTTTAGTAGTTTAGAAGTTTGATAAATTGATATATTATTATGCATTTTATGATTATTAATGTGGTTTCACTAACTATGAAGTTTGATCTATTATCATATATTATTAGGATGATTAGTGAGCTTTCACTAGATTCAGGAATTGGTAGTTGATTAGTTGGTTGATTTTGAATTTTCTGTATGAATTCAAAGCTTTTAAATATTAATTTTTTGGGTCGCCAGAGTGCAGTCAAAGGTGGGGTGGTGGTTGGCTGGAGGTAGAAGTTCAATGGAGATGATAAATAGTTGATTTTTGTTATTAGTGAACATTCACTAGTTTTGCAGAAGGGTATTCTAGTAATCATGTAGTACCATTGTCTTTATGTGGGATTGCAAAACGTGTCTGTCTTTGAGCTCAAAAAATGAGAATTTGAGGAATTTATGGCTAAGTCTCCCTAAAAAATGAAAGTGTTTTAGTAAGTGTAGAGAAGACGACAGTTTTTAGGATTATCAAAGAATTGGATTTGATAGATTAGTTGACAAGGTTCTTAAAATTGATGACCGAAATTCCTTGTTTTATTAAAACGTGTGAATTTTATTAACTTTACCGAACACCGACAATAAGGAATGGCACTACAAAATTTTGGGTCACTTTTGTCCAAACATCGTCATCAACATTAAGTAGAGCATTTCATCCAAAAACAAAAATAATTAAATAAAAATTTGATGTGCTAACGAGGTAATTAATTCTCTATTTGAGGAACAAAATGGTAGTCTCTCTTCCTAAATAAACTTGATTCTTGTTGGATTAATATTAACATTCGAGTTGGAATGAATTACTTCGATCACTTCACTCGAATGCCCTTCCAAAATGATTTCATGAGCCAAAGTTAAACCCCTACACCTCATGAATTGCTTCTTAGCTGCCTATAGAATTCCAAAAATAACACAAACAACCACCTGCCCCGCGGGGTCACTCGCATTGGACCCCATTTTTATTTTTCAAATAAACCAAGCACAAAATGACCAACTTCATCGGACGATCTAATAAATTAGTCACTTATATATACATCATTTAATGTGTCAAAATCAAAATTTTGCAAAAAAATTTGGTACACTGATGCTCCATCAATAAGCCAAAGTAGCTGCTAAAAATACGAAAATCATTTTATTGTCAAATTAAGCAACAGTTTTACTTTGTCAATTTGTGACACCGTTCAAGCCAGATGTGTATGAAAAAGTAGAGTACTTATTAATCCAGAAGTATTTAAGGTCGTGCTAAAATGACATCAAATCAGGCCGATAGCTAGTCAGTAGATCGGCCCAACAAGACATGTAACACGTGCATACCACTCAAAAGGTGAAAGGCCTTTCTTTCTTAAAGAAGAGGTATCCGGGCCGGATTGGGGATCCTATATGACATTTTCCGTAGTGCATCCTGTAGTACACATCCGGGTTGTTTATCTCCGCAATTGATGGATCAGTTTCGCAGACGCACTATTAACGGTAAGAGTTAACTCTTAGCGGTAACAGTTAACAAACACATCTGAAACATTGATTGTAGAGATGAACGGTCCGGATGTGCACTACAGGATGTGTTGAAGTCATCACCGCCTCTCCTGATGATTCCAGAAATCTCCGGGTTACTCTAGAATGTTTTGGATCTCGCCGGAATGTTCCGGACTCCACTAGAAAGTCCCGGGTCCCTCTGGAACCTTCCGGATTACAATGGAAGCCTCCGAATTCTGTCGGATACATCCGGATTCTACCGGAAAGTTCTGGTACTTGAAGTTTCTAGATTCTTCACCATCATTCCTCACTCTCCACATTTGTCTAGAATCTTCTTGTATTATCTCTAGGAGTCCTAGTCTAGAGTGTTCTAATGTAGTCTATAAATAGGAGTGCGTGTCATTTGTAAGTATGTGTTGGAGAGAACACCGAGTGAGTGGTGAGAGCACCAAGTGAGTGTACTTGTGTAATCTTGTATTGTGTACAAGTGAAAGTATCAATAAAAGTGTATTGTTTAGTGTGTCCAAACTCAACAGGATGCCTTGGGCCAGCTTGCATGCACATCAAGTAATCCTGAGCATCTAGAGATATCAAACCTGAAACCTTAGAATAAAGCAAACTATTAGTCCCCACACCTTGACTAGCAGGCCAATCCGTTTGAATTAAGATAAAGGGTTGTTTGCGATTGAATTAAGATAAAGGGTTGTTTGCTAGCGGTTAAATTCCATGGACACCCCCCCTCATCTATTTCATTTTTCCTTAAACACCCCCTAACCTTTAAAAACATCTAATAATACCCCCTCATCTATGAACGTTATCCAGTTTGACCCCTTCTGTCAAGGGCTATTAAAGTATCAAGGACCAAAAGTATGATTTGGACAAAAATACCCCTTCTCTCTCTCCCCAACCCTTGCACTTGGGCTGAGAAAACAGAGGATGAAGATCCCTAACTTCCTTCACCATCGTTTTCGCGGCCTCATCGTTCATGTATACCAAATTTGTTCATGTTCACGATGAAGATCCCTAACTAAGCCATAAGATTGAAAACACAATGAAGATACATAAAATTACAATCAAAAAAATTACCTCCGTCTCAGAACCCCCACCCTTTTATCAATCAAATCAAGAAAATCGAAAGACCCAGAATCAGAAATTGAAAAACCAGAGGTAATTTTTCAGATATTAATTGAGAACCTGCTGCATCTTTGATTGGAGTGAGGAGGTGATGTGATCAACCAATTCACCTTGTGCCTGCTGCATCTTTCATTTTGTCTTAAAATGAGACAAAATTACCTCTGGAGAAACAAACGGGTTGGGAGTTCATTGAATATATAGTAGGGATTGACCAACGGGTTGGGAGGGTAATCTCATCACCAACAGTCCTTTCCCATTTGCCATATATACTTAGTAGGGTTTGAAAAAAATTACCTCCAAGTATCCGAGCATAGGTAATTTAAATGGACTTTTACCATCATCATCATCATCAGAGGGTGAAATTTCTCCTAAGTGCAACAGAAGGCTCATTTTGATTTTGCTTATGATTTCATGGAAGGCTAAAGTAGCCGACCGGACTGTGTTGATGATATTATACAAAATCAAAATCAAAATCACAAACTTTTGGATTTTGGCGGAACATCTTTTGCATCATCGAGTCGGCGAGTCGAGATCATGTCCACCAGTATCCGTTCTTTCCTAGTGGCGACTGCTCTTAAGCTCCGTGGACCCTTTGATGATACAAAAGTCTTTGATTTTGATGCCACCAAATACATATATATAAAGGCATGCCACCAAATAACCTTGATCTGCGTGGTCGCCGTCGTTGTAAATCTGTGTGGTTGTCGTCGTGAAGAGAGAGAGAGAGAGAGAGAGATGCTGAAACCCAGGTCCAGAGAGAGATGGGTTTGATTTTGATGCTTTCCCTTTCTGATGCAGGTAAATGGGATAGAGAAGAGGTTGTGTTTGCACTTGGAAAATTTTACTAGGGTAAACTTGTCCTTTTCTTACTTCTGTTAACGGTGTAAAGGGTTTTTTCAATTTCGAATAGATGAGTCAGTGTTATTGGACATTTTTAAAAGTTATGGGGTGTTTAAGGAAAAATGGATTAAATGAGCGGGCGTCCATGTAATTTAACCTTTGCCAGCCGGATAAGTTTTGATTTGATATAGTAGGAGATATGAAAAAGGGGCATATTGCGGGGATGTCTTGTTTATGGTTTGTTTCGGTATTTTGTAGAAGATGAGACATATATGTGCTAGCTTATTTATTGGCAGGATATGAGTAGATGGATATGAAATAAAAAGGAAATGTGACATTTTCGAGCCCCCCAAGAAATGTTAAAAAAAAAGTCTCCCAAATTAATAAGCCCATTTATATAGTAGGTCTAGAAAAATCGTAACTTTTATAATAAAAAAAATCGTTGCTTTTATAAAAAAAAAGATTGTAACTTTTGTAGGGGTACATATTCCTTATTTGGGTGTGTATCATACATAACACTACAAAAGTTATGATTTTTTTATAAAAGTTACGAGACACACCAAAATGTTACGAATCATATTGCTGAAAACTTACGAAAAACTAAAAAATGTTACGATTATCAATGAGGTGGCACAATTTGGACTATACAATAGGTACATATGGTACACATCTTTAATGAGTGTGTGTTGTAGCCATTATATATCTTTGATTGAGAATACTTGTTTAGTTGTTAATGAGTCTTCCTAAGAATTAATGATTTTTGTGTTTTATATATGCACAAAGTATACATGTTTCATTTTTGGAAAGTTCGTTTCCCACGAACATGTGTCTTCTATCACCGCTAGCAAACAGCCTTTTAAGGTCTCCTCCCCACCCAATCCCGAAAGGCGGGCCAAAACGGGAAGGAACAAACATCTGATCATGTGTGAAGATGCACGCTGGGAGGCTTCGTCCCAGGTCTCCAAGTACTGTACACGTGAATCTGTCGTTTTCTGGTTTGCACACGCTTGGTTGCTTTCCCACCAAATCTAGAGGAATATATATCTATATCATGTCGAATTGAAATGTGACACTTAATCAAGCTCTTTTAATTGAACACAATAGTTAAATTCGTCGGAGTAAATCTGTTGATGCTTGCCAACGTAGCTAGCTGGAGATGTTTTGTAATCCCAAGAAATGGTCCTACCCGGAAGAAGGGGTGCTGGAGAGCGGTCCTGGTGTGTGGCACTAGAGCTGTCGAATGTGTTTTCAATTGTTCGGGTTTCACCTCGGCAATCCGAGCCGTTGAAAAACACATTAGATGGCTCTGATGTCGCAGACTCGCACACCATGAAAGGCCGCTCTCTAGGAGTGCTACCCCGGGTCCAATTTACCCAGGCACTTCTTTTAGTGTCTGGATTCTTGTGTTAAGAAATATTGACCCACATTGCCTAGGAGTGGAATTGGTGATCACTTAATATATGTTGGGACCTCTCCACTCATTGTCAATTGATTTTGAGTTGGATACAAAGTTTCCACATGGTATCAGAGCGGGGCTCATTCCACTCTACATTAAAAAAAAAAAAAAAAATCCACACCCCAGGATGACAGACCAGCAAAAAAGGCTGCACGTTGATGGGACCAAAAAGTGGCCACACGTGACAGATCTCAAATGCGGCTACACGTGAGGGGGGATGTTAAGAAATATTGTCCCACATTGCCTAGGAATGGAATGGGTGATCACTTAATATATGTTGGGACCTCTCTACTCATTGCCAATTGATTTTGAGTTAGATACAAAGTTTCCACATCTTGCATATCCTACCTACCATGCATGAATTTTGCGAAGACAAATTGGTTAAGAAACAAACACATGAACAGGTTCTCTGCCATTCCTACCTACCATGCATGTTAATTGTTCAATTCGAGTTTATATTTTTTTTTTTTGGGTGAAACTGCAGAATCATCATGAAGTACTTCTTCTTCCAATTTTATGTGTAAATTTAATCTTAGTGAGATTAGCTCGGTCGTGATAAGTCTCTCAAGAAGTATATTCACAATAAAATGAAATAGAAAGCACCTTTCTTTCAAGGTCCAAATCTCGTGAAGTGTCTGTTTTGGAAATTATCAATCATGTGAGAGACAGACTGCATGCACATCTGAATTAAGAACTAGCAAAAATGCTAGAACCACATAATTAGTCGTGCCGAAATTTAAGTAATTCTTAGTACTTCAAAGGAAACAAATATCTTTCCAAGTATTTCCCATAATTCTGAAGTAATTCATCTTTCTTGGACAACCACACCCATTTCCAACTCCCAACCTTCTACATTAATTTTCCGATTGAGATTGATGCATTCTTAAAGCGATTCCATTATAACCCGGCCAGCATACCATCAAATCACTCTGATGGCTAGAAAGTAGCTACAACCTATACTGAAAGTCTGAAACTATTTTTATTGTTTTGGTTCAAAAAAAAAATTCTTTCCTTCCCATCTTCCTTCCTTTAGGTATGTAACACGGTCATTTCCCTGCTTCCCGGCTCCACCATTAGCAAAGTGTAGCGGGCCGAAATCTAGCAGGTCAAAGGGGCCACAAAGAGAAAAGGCCCAAGTTACCAAAGCCCGGCAGAAGCAACGCCCAATGACGAAGCAGACCAGCGTAAGCCTACCGAGACAGTCTCGCCCGAGATGAGTCGGCATCTCAGCCGAGTAAGACCCTGATCAGGACAAATCATCCAAGACGGATGAGATCTGAGATGACTCGGAGGGAGATCCGAGATATCGGTTGATCAGAGCAACATTCTTGTGAAGGCTTGTGTGCATGCTACAGCTATCCCTACGTCATGGTGACAGCAGTCGAGCCATTACGCTACATGTCAATACCTGATCTGAGACTTCCACATGCAATGATAACAGATTTGGCTCGTGACGTGTCAAGACGTCATCCGAGACAAATGACTAATTTACTCCTGTACTTGGAGCACAAGTCAAGAGAAGGCTATAAATAAGAAGAGAAGGTACACTATTCATTCTCTCTCCTCCAAGGTCAAGCTAGACTCACTCCGAGTCCAGACCCTCAGCAACTCATTATCCAGCAACTCACTCAAACTTGGAGGACCGAGACGCCGAGATGGCTGCCATGAGAGCTCAGATAGCCAAACTATCTGAGACAGTAAAGAAGAAGAAGGCAAAATAAAAAGGAAATGTGACATTTTCGAGCCCCCCAAGAAATGTTAAAAAAAAAGTCTCCCAAATTAATAAGCCCATTTATATAGTAGGTCTAGAAAAATCGTAACTTTTATAATAAAAAAAATCGTTGCTTTTATAAAAAAAAAGATTGTAACTTTTGTAGCGGTACATATCCCTTATTTGGGTGTGTATCATACATAACACTACAAAAGTTATGATTTTTTTATAAAAGTTACGAGACACACCAAAATGTTACGAATCATATTGCTGAAAACTTACGAAAAACTAAAAAATGTTACGATTATCAATGAGGTGGCACAATTTGGACTATACAATAGGTACATATGGTACACATCTTTAATGAGTGTGTGTTGTAGCCATTATATATCTTTGATTGAGAATACTTGCTTAGTTGTTAATGAGTCTTCCTAAGAATTAATGATTTTTGTGTTTTATATATGCACAAAGTATACATGTTTCATTTTTGGAAAGTTCGTTTCCCACGAACATGTGTCTTCTATCACCGCTAGCAAACAGCCTTTTAAGGTCTCCTCCCCACCCAATCCCGAAAGGCGGGCCAAAACGGGAAGGAACAAACATCTGATCATGTGTGAAGATGCACGCTGGGAGGCTCCGTCCCAGGTCTCCAAGTACTGTACACGTGAATCTGTCGTTTTCTGGTTTGCACACGCTTGGTTGCTTTCCCACCAAATCTAGAGGAATATATATCTATATCATGTCGAATTGAAATGTGACACTTAATCAAGCTCTTTTAATTGAACACAATAGTTAAATTCATCGGAGTAAATCTGTTGATGCTTGCCAATGTAGCTAGCTGGAGATGTTTTGTAATCCCAAGAAATGGTCCTACCCGGAAGAAGGGGTGCTGGAGAGCGGTCCTGGTGTGTGGCAATAGAGCTGTCGAATGTGTTTTCAATTGTTCGGGTTTCACCTCGGCAATCCGAGCCGTTGAAAAACACATTAGATGGCTCTGATGTCGCAGACTCGCACACCATGAAAGGCCGCTCTCTAGGAGTGCTACCCCGGGTCCAATTTACCCAGGCACTTCTTTTAGTGTCTGGATTCTTGTGTTAAGAAATATTGACCCACATTGCCTAGGAGTGGAATTGGTGATCACTTAATATATGTTGGGACCTCTCCACTCATTGTCAATTGATTTTGAGTTGGATACAAAGTTTCCACATGGTATCAGAGCGGGGCTCATTCCACTCTACATTAAAAAAAAAAAAAAATCCACACCCCAGGATGACAGACCAGCAAAAAAGGCTGCACGTTGATGGGACCAAAAAGTGGCCACACGTGACAGACCTCAAATGCGGCTACACGTGAGGGGGGATGTTAAGAAATATTGTCCCACATTGCCTAGGAATGGAATGGGTGATCACTTAATATATGTTGGGACCTCTCTACTCATTGCCAATTGATTTTGAGTTAGATACAAAGTTTCCACATCTTGCATATCCTACCTACCATGCATGAATTTTGCGAAGACAAATTGGTTAAGAAACAAACACATGAACAGGTTCTCTGCCATTCCTACCTACAATGCATGTTAATTGTTCAATTCGAGTTTATATTTTTTTTTTTTGGGTGAAACTGCAGAATCATCATGAAGTACTTCTTCTTCCAATTTTATGTGTAAATTTAATCTTAGTGAGATTAGCTCGGTCGTGATAAGTCTCTCAAGAAGTATATTCACAATAAAATGAAATAGAAAGCACCTTTCTTTCAAGGTCCAAATCTCGTGAAGTGTCTGTTTTGGAAATTATCAATCATGTGAGAGACAGACTGCATGCACATCTGAATTAAGAACTAGCAAAAATGCTAGAACCACATAATTAGTCGTGCCGAAATTTAAGTAATTCTTAGTACTTCGAAGGAAACAAATATCTTTCCAAGTATTTCCCATAATTCTGAAGTAATTCATCTTTCTTGGACAACCACACCCATTTCCAACTCCCAACCTTCTACATTAATTTTCCGATTGAGATTGATGCATTCTTAAAGCGATTCCATTATAACCCGGCCAGCATACCATCAAATCACTCTGATGGCTAGAAAGTAGCTACAACCTATACTGAAAGTCTGATACTATTTTTATTGTTTTGGTTCAAAAAAAAAAATTCTTTCCTTCCCATCTTCCTTCCTTTAGGTATGTAACACGGTCATTTCCCTGCTTCCCGGCTCCACCATTAGCAAAGTGTAGCGGGCCGAAATCTAGCAGGTCAAAGGGGCCACAAAGAGAAAAGGCCCAAGTTACCAAAGCCCGGCGGAAGCAACGCCCAATGACGAAGCAGACCAGCGTAAGCCTACCGAGACAGTCTCGCCCGAGATGAGTCGGCATCTCAGCCGAGTAAGACCCTGATCCGGACAAATCATCCAAGACGGATGAGATCTGAGATGACTCGGAGGGAGATCCGAGATATCGGTTGATCAGAGCAACATTCTTGTGAAGGCTTGTGTGCATGCTACAGCTATCCCTACGTCATGGTGACAGCAGTCGAGCCATTACGCTACATGTCAATACCTGATCTGAGACTTCCACATGCAATGATAACAGATTTGGCTCGTGACGTGTCAAGACGTCATCCGAGACAAATGACTAATTTACTCCTGTACTTGGAGCACAAGTCAAGAGAAGGCTATAAATAAGAAGAGAAGGTGCACTATTCATTCTCTCTACCGCATCTACTCTTTTTGGTACTTCCTCTCACTTCCAAATCCTCACTAGACCGTCGGAGTGCCTTCCCTAGACAAATTTCGGCCAGTTTGGGTACTAACGCTGGGTGCTCAGTGTGCAGGTGTGCCAAGAAGATCCAGCTTGTCACTCACAGAGGTCAAGGAGGGACCAAAAGGTTCATCTAAAAATCAGGACACCATAATTGGCAAATCCACTGGGGAGGACGAACACAGAATCTCCGATGTTCGCCTTCTAGATCTGCCTCATTTCTCCTTCCTTTCTTTCCTCTCTTGACTCACAACCATGGGTGGCGAGCCAACTCACCCAACCCTCAACGAACCAACCCTTCTACATCCTAAGATCCTAAATCCACCCCTCACATCTCCATCTCTCTCCTCCAGGGTCAAGCTAGACTCACTCCGAGTCCAGACCCTCAGCAACTCATTATCCAGCAACTCACTCAAACCTGGAGGACCGAGACGCCGAGATGGCTGCCATGAGAGCTCAGATAGCCAAACTATCTGAGACAGTAAAGAAGAAGAAGGCAAAATAAAAAGGAAATGTGACATTTTCGAGCCCCCCAAGAAATGTTAAAAAAAAAGTCTCCCAAATTAATAAGCCCATTTATATAGTAGGTCTAGAAAAATCGTAACTTTTATAATAAAAAAAATCGTTGCTTTTATAAAAAAAAAGATTGTAACTTTTGTAGGGGTACATATCCCTTATTTGGGTGTGTATCATACATAACACTACAAAAGTTATGATTTTTTTATAAAAGTTACGAGACACACCAAAATGTTACGAATCATATTGCTGAAAACTTACGAAAAACTAAAAAATGTTACGATTATCAATGAGGTGGCACAATTTGGACTATACAATAGGTACATATGGTACACATCTTTAATGAGTGTGTGTTGTAGCCATTATATATCTTTGATTGAGAATACTTGTTTAGTTGTTAATGTGTCTTCCTAAGAATTAATGATTTTTGTGTTTTATATATGCACAAAGTATACATGTTTCATTTTTGGAAAGTTCGTTTCCCACGAACATGTGTCTTCTATCACCGCTAGCAAACAGCCTTTTAAGGTCTCCTCCCCACCCAATCCCGAAAGGCGGGCCAAAACGGGAAGGAACAAACATCTGATCATGTGTGAAGATGCACGCTGGGAGGCTCCGTCCCAGGTCTCCAAGTACTGTACACGTGAATCTGTCGTTTTCTGGTTTGCACACGCTTGGTTGCTTTCCCACCAAATCTAGAGGAATATATATCTATATCATGTCGAATTGAAATGTGACACTTAATCAAGCTCTTTTAATTGAACACAATAGTTAAATTCGTCGGAGTAAATCTGTTGATGCTTGCCAACGTAGCTAGCTGGAGATGTTTTGTAATCCCAAGAAATGGTCCTACCCGGAAGAAGGGGTGCTGGAGAGCGGTCCTGGTGTGTGGCACTAGAGCTGTCGAATGTGTTTTCAATTGTTCGGGTTTCACCTCGGCAATCCGAGCCATTGAAAAACACATTAGATGGCTCTGATGTCGCAGACTCGCACACCATGAAAGGCCGCTCTCTAGGAGTGCTACCCCGGGTCCAATTTACCCAGGCACTTCTTTTAGTGTCTGGATTCTTGTGTTAAGAAATATTGACCCACATTGCCTAGGAGTGGAATTGGTGATCACTTAATATATGTTGGGACCTCTCCACTCATTGTCAATTGATTTTGAGTTGGATACAAAGTTTCCACATGGTATCAGAGCGGGGCTCATTCCACTCTACATTAAAAAAAAAAACAAAAAAATCCACACCCCAGGATGACAGACCAGCAAAAAAGGCTGCACGTTGATGGGACCAAAAAGTGGCCACACGTGACAGACCTCAAATGCGGCTACACGTGAGGGGGGATGTTAAGAAATATTGTCCCACATTGCCTAGGAATGGAATGGGTGATCACTTAATATATGTTGGGACCTCTCTACTCATTGCCAATTGATTTTGAGTTAGATACAAAGTTTCCACATCTTGCATATCCTACCTACCATGCATGAATTTTGCGAAGACAAATTGGTTAAGAAACAAACACATGAACAGGTTCTCTGCCATTCCTACCTACCATGCATGTTAATTGTTCAATTCGAGTTTATATTTTTTTTTTTTTTGGGTGAAACTGCAGAATCATCATGAAGTACTTCTTCTTCCAATTTTATGTGTAAATTTAATCTTAGTGAGATTAGCTCGGTCGTGATAAGTCTCTCAAGAAGTATATTCACAATAAAATGAAATAGAAAGCACCTTTCTTTCAAGGTCCAAATCTCGTGAAGTGTCTGTTTTGGAAATTATCAATCATGTGAGAGACAGACTGCATGCACATCTGAATTAAGAACTAGCAAAAATGCTAGAACCACATAATTAGTCGTGCCGAAATTTAAGTAATTCTTAGTACTTCGAAGGAAACAAATATCTTTCCAAGTATTTCCCATAATTCTGAAGTAATTCATCTTTCTTGGACAACCACACCCATTTCCAACTCCCAACCTTCTACATTAATTTTCCGATTGAGATTGATGCATTCTTAAAGCGATTCCATTATAACCCGGCCAGCATACCATCAAATCACTCTGATGGCTAGAAAGTAGCTACAACCTATACTGAAAGTCTGAAACTATTTTTATTGTTTTGGTTCAAAAAAAAAATTCTTTCCTTCCCATCTTCCTTCCTTTAGGTATGTAACACGGTCATTTCCCTGCTTCCCGGCTCCACCATTAGCAAAGTGTAGCGGGCCGAAATCTAGCAGGTCAAAGGGGCCACAAAGAGAAAAGGCCCAAGTTACCAAAGCCCGGCGGAAGCAACGCCCAATGACGAAGCAGACCAGCGTAAGCCTACCGAGACAGTCTCGCCCGAGATGAGTCGGCATCTCAGCCGAGTAAGACCCTGATCCGGACAAATTATCCAAGACGGATGAGATCTGAGATGACTCGGAGGGAGATCCGAGATATCGGTTGATCAGAGCAACATTCTTGTGAAGGCTTGTGTGCATGCTACAGCTATCCCTACGTCATGGTGACAGCAGTCGAGCCATTACGCTACATGTCAATACCTGATCTGAGACTTCCACATGCAATGATAACAGATTTGGCTCGTGACGTGTCAAGACGTCATCCGAGACAAATGACTAATTTACTCCTGTACTTGGAGCACAAGTCAAGAGAAGGCTATAAATAAGAAGAGAAGGTGCACTATTCATTCTCTCTACCGCATCTACTCTTTTTGGTACTTCCTCTCACTTCCAAATCCTCACTAGACCATCGGAGTCCCTTCCCTAGACAAATTTCGGCCAGTTTGGGTACTAACGCTGGGTGCTCAGTGTGCAGGTGTGCCAAGAAGATCCAGCTTGTCACTCACAGAGGTCAAGGAGGGACCAAAAGGTTTATCTAAAAATCAGGACACCATAATTGGCAAATCCACTGGGGAGGACGAACACAGAATCTCCGATGTTCGCCTTCTAGATCTGCCTCATTTCTCCTTCCTTTCTTTCCTCTCTTGACTCACAACCATGGGTGGCGAGCCAACTCACCCAACCCTCAACGAACCAACCCTTCTACATCCTAAGATCCTAAATCCACCCCTCACATCTCCATCTCTCTCCTCCAGGGTCAAGCTAGACTCACTCCGAGTCCAGACCCTCAGCAACTCATTATCCAGCAACTCACTCAAACCAGGAGGACCGAGACGCCGAGATGGCTGCCATGAGAGCTCAGATAGCCAAACTATCTGAGACAGTAAAGAAGAAGAAGGCAGTGGAGGTCACTGTGTAGACACCCCAAAATGAGGCTCCCATACACGTTTTTGTCCCCGATGATGAAAAGAAACGCTCGGAAAGCCTCTCGAAACAATACCCTCTCAGTCAAAGGAAGTCAACAAAGTCAATAGTGTCGCACAGCACTCATCTTTCTCGTACAGGACTCCTTCAGTCATGCACGGTGTTCTTTTTGGGCAATGGCGGTGGAAAAATGTCGCACGGTAGAGTTACAGTGTCGTGCGGCACTGTCAGGCATCAGATCTACTTTTGCAGAAGACCCAACAACTCAAATTGTTGACGTGTCTTCCCCTTTTTATCATGATTATGTATGAGCAGTAAAGCCTACCATTCCTAGCCCACAATCTTTGACTGCACACCAAGAATACTTGGGGACCAAGTCCTCCCCATGGCTATTTATACCCGATCGGTTGAAAAGGAAAAATCAATGAACTGAAAATCATGAAAAACCTCCCCAAACCTTGTTCCTAATTCTACCTACATCCAAAATCACCTACTGCTAAATCTCTCTAGCTCCAGAAACTATCCCCATACTCTCCAAGAAAACCCAATTGCAACCCGTAGCCATTACTCCGTTTTCAGTCCATAACCTCCACTGATCATCACCAATTCCATCAAACCGGAGAACCAACCATCCTTGCTACCATACCAAAGAGGAGTTGGAAGCCAGAGGAGGTCCGAGCCGTGCTTGAAGGATCAAGAAGGTGTTTCAATCCAAGAGTTTGCAACCAGAGGTATAATCTCGATTCGCCAAATCTCTTAGTTTTGGTATCCTAAAGGGAGGGATACCAAATGTGGGATGATCTTCTATATCATTTTCACATTTGGTAGGCCCATGTAACATCAAAATCAGTCTAATTTGAAACCTCCCGGTTGCGTCGTACGAGGAAAACATCGCCTCGTACGGGGTAATTTAGTGAGGAGGAACATATTCTACTTGAATACATCATTTTCCAAATCAAAATAATCTGTTTTAATTAGGTTTTGATGCTTCATATGTGCTTCATTCCAATCTTTTCGAAGAAATAAGTTTCAAACTATCTGTGAAGAAAACAATGTTGCACGGCACTCCTATTGTACCGCACGGTACACTTGGAATGCTGTACGGCATACTTTAAAAATATGACCGTTGGGATCATGAACAGAGCCACATGACACACTTTCTGTACCACATGATACACTTAGTGTGTCGCACGGCACACTTTTCGAAAATTAAAATTTTAAATCATCTTCTTTGCAAACCAATTTGAGACTATTTTTTTTTTTTGGTTTGATTGTTACTGTTTTGATAATTTGCATGTTGTTTACTTTTTTTTCATTATTATCATCTGCTTTGCATGATTAGTTGTTTATTTGTAAAAGTTTAGCATTAAAATGTTTCTAAAAATCCCACAAATGTTTAGTAAAGACCGATTTTTAATCGGGTGAGCAGGGTGCATTAAAACCCTTCCCCGTTCGTAACCTAGCTCCCGAATCCAAACGAATCTCTGGTTTTCAAATTGTTTTCTAAATCATTTTCAAAATTGGTTTCTCGGGTCCTAAACCATTTTCTAAAAACCCGGGTGGTGACTCCTATTTTCAAAACAAACAATACCTTGTTTTCCCAAAACCAGTGTGGAGCCGACCGTCCACAAAATGGCGACTCCGCTGAGGATTCTCAAATTAATCTTTGGTTTGGTGTTTTTATATTTATGAACTTCTCGAAAGCTTGTCAAAATGAAAATACCTAGCGCTATCGCAAGGAAGGAATGGCGGACTAACAGGGCCTCGCCCGACCATCATGACTAGAGCTTTTTGGGTTGTTTATTTGTGTAAAGATATCAAAGAATAGATTAATTTGGAAAGCCAAGCTTGAAAGATATTTGTGGGATTTTTGAAAATAATTTTATTGCTGAACTTTTGTATCATGTGCATCGATGTTGGATAAGCCCCGTTGCTGCATCTTGTTACCCTACCTAGTTCACTGGTGTTAGGACATCCCCGGATGCTCAGCAACCCTTGGACCGTGATGAGTCAGCCTGCCGCTTGACCTTTGCCATGCAGTACACTTGGCACTGGGAGACAAATATTGGCTCTAGTCTGGAGGACCCCCTAAACCAAAACCGGCCTTTGCATATAGTAAACCTAGAACCTTCCAACCTAGGACAGGGACCCACAGGTTAGGATTACGTGATATATCCTGTTATGTGTTTACTGCTTTCTATATCCTGTCATCATTTTGCATGCATTTGTATTATCATGTTTAGTTATACCCCATGCTGTCACATTTTCCCACAGTCATAAGAGGTTGCCCTGTCCGATGAAGAGTCGTGCATTCCAATGCACGTTGTTCAGATTAATTCAATCCTTAGAATAACAGGACTTAGGAAAGTCAAATCAATTTGATCCTTGACGATTCCTTGGCAATGACCTAATAGAAACCCAAACTGGGGCAATCGTCCCTAAAATCAAAGTTAGACCCTTGAAAAGGAATCATTGAGAACCAAGTTGGTTTAATTTTTCCAAATCCTGCTATCCTAAATAAAGGATACAATGTCAAAAGAAACACTGAGGACCAGGGCAACCTTTCGAAGACCCATTTTCCATAGTCTAGGAGACTTTAAATCTTTGGAGTTTGAAACACCTCCAGTGTCGGCCGTGCTCGAACGGCTCCTTGTGAGCTAATCACATTACTATCCAGATTTCAACAACCTTATTGTTCTGCCTTGGATGGTCACGAAAGTTGTCTGGCTTTGGTTCCAACACACAAGAACTATTCCTACTGAGTAGTCAACCTACCCAGGGTTGTTGAAATCTTTTTGAGACTTAGGTTTGCATACATGACGACGTAAATACAACATTCCCATTTTTCAAAATAATACAAACAGGGGCATTTCTGAGTTCTGCTTTATTGTCAATTCTTAGTCATTCAGCCAAACAAAAAAACCATCCCCCAACTCCACAAACAACAATTCCAAGAACACAAGCTCAATGCTTAAGCCAACCAAATCTCCCTTAACTCCACTCCAAATGAACAAAGCACCACAACCCAAAATTCCACCCAAGTCATACCTGTGAATGAGATCATAGCTCAAACCAACCACTCTAAGAAGCCACAAAGAACCATTTCCCAATTCTTCAAACCTCTATCCTTGATTTATGAGAAGTTCCTCAAAACCGGCCATATTAAACCACTCCTTCCAACACCTCTACCTCAGAAGCTTCCATCTTACCATAACCCTGATGTCGTCTACAGCTTCCATCAAGTGCCTGGTCATGCTACCGATGAGTGCCACTGCCTCTGTCATGAAATGCAAGATCTAGTTGACAACGAATCCATCTCTGCTCCATTGATGAAGCCAAACCAATGAACTACCAAGGACCATGCAATGGACCAGTCTTCCACGAGTTTTGGGAATTTTCAAGTTTTGAGTCTTAGTCTTCTCTTTTATTGAGTCAGTTTGTATTTCTATTTCTACTTTGATGTATGTCTTCTAGTTCGAGTTTGAAATGTCTTGTTATTGTCAAGAAAAGAGAAAAACCAAAAATAGAGTCAACGTTGTAATCGCGAACTACGTCACGACCTGATTCCTTGCACATGGATACGTAGGCAACCCTCAGCGGTTTGGTCGCAACTATCGAAAACCGATGTCTCGCTTTTGTGTTAGAATTATCATAATAAACTTGAGTTTTTGCAATAATCCTTCCAGATGAAATTGTTCTCCAGCATCATTTGAGATTCATGATAATCACTTCAAAACACGAGATGATTTTTTATTGAACTCTCAACTCTCACACGAAGAAGGAGTTCCAGGCGCAATTCTCCAACATCATCAAGAAGCAATGCTTTGACCAAAAAAAAAAAAAGCCTACTAAGTTGAAAACTTGCAAGGGCGGCCTAGGCAAAAGTTAAAGCAAAAAGCTCGCTGGATCCAAACTTTGAAGTACGATCCAGGCAAAAGTTAGAGCGTGTACAGATTCTTTCTATCAAGTTGTGCAATTCAAAATGAAGAAAGGCATTCTTTGTTTTCATTCCCTAGATAAATATATCCCTTGATAGCCCATTTTGAGCCTGAATCATCCTCTTTGAAAAAGAACCCAGCTAGACAGCTATCCCCCACACTGAGGCGAATTAAAAGAAACGAAAGTGCCAAGTTATCAGTAAGATGTCTAGATGGAAGTGCCAAGCACATGATTGCTAGAGAAATGCCAGATTTTCAAAAGTACCAAATACATGGTTGCTAGTAGCACGTCAGAATGAAAAATGCCAAGTTCTTGAGCACAACCAAATGTGAAGCACTAAAAAGGAAGAAAGAAAGAAAGTTCCTATCAAAAGCCAAAATGGGGCACAAAGGAAAACATTGAAGAAAACAGAAAGGGCACACAAAAAAGAATTCAAGATAGCTGCTAGCTCTAATAACCCAAAAGAAAAGTGAAATTTTTTTAGCCTTTACTCTTTCTTTGTCAAACCCCAAAGCCTTGGCCCCCGTTATAACCTAAATATAGTCCTTTCAGATTGAAAAGCATAGCTTGATAGCGAGAATCTTGTGGAACAGTATCATTAAAGATCAAAAGTCAAAGCATTGCACAACACCAGCATCTGCTAGAAGCAAAAGTCTAAACAAGGGCACCTCAGATCCTCATCAGCAACCCAAGGGGAAAAAGTCAAAGCATTGCAAAACACCCACATCCGCCAGAAACAAAAGTCCAAATCGGGGCACCTTAGATCCTCATCAACAACCCGGGGGCAAAAGTCAAAACATTGCACAACACCAGCATCTGCGAGAAGCAAAAGTCCAAACCGGGGCACCTCAATGAAAAATTAGTGAATCAGGATCCCGGGGGCATGGGTTCACAATAAAGAAATCTTGTGTTTTGATAAAACAATCATCATTTAATGGATTGAAACAATTTCAAAACCAAAAATACTCAGGTTCATGACAATTTCAATATCAATTGTGGGGCACGTTTTGCCATTTTCCAAATTCTCGAGTCAACATAGTCTTGTCAGAGCCCATTTCTTTGTCACAAGGTCAATCCAGTAACAGAATAACCCATGTCTGCCAAATTCACGAGTAGTCATTCTCTGCCCAGTCAAGGGCACCTTCAGGAAAGTCACTCTTTCGAGTCCGTTGAGTCAGCCTAATCTTGTTTTTGATCAATGAGTATGTCATATCCACCCAAATCAGGGGCATTTTTGTAAAATCATCTGAGCCTTGTCCAAATTCACACAAGGTCTTTTGTCTAGTCAACCCTTGGTAGTCTTGATATTCTTAAACTCGTGGAGGACGATTTCAAATGCATGGAGGAGCCTATGTTTGCATAAACAAGTCATGGGTTCAGAACTGAAGCTTGTCATCTATTTGGGCACATTTTCCTGAGACTGGGACACATCAGCTCAACACCATCTACTGGAAGAAACACAAGATTGGGGCATAAAGGCCCAAAAGGCTCAAGCGTCATAGAAAACCAAAAAGCCTAAAAGGCTTTATCTTGACGGCAATGAATTCTCTGCTTTGGTTAACTTAGATCAACACAAGAGATATTATCCCTGAGAGAAGCTCGCTGGACTGAAAACTGCAAGGGCGAGTAGTTCCAGGCAAAAACAAGAGCAAGAGCCTGCTAGGTTGAAAACTCGAAAGGGTGGCCTAGGCAAAAGATAAGGCTAAATAAATCAAAGCTCGATAGACCGAAAACCCAAAAGGGCGGTACTAGGCAAAATTCAGAGCACAAAAGGAGAGTGAAAATACCCGAGTGAACCCTAACCCCAAATTTGTAGTCCTGAACTACGTCATGACCTGATTCCTTTAACAAGGATACGTAGGCAACCTCACCTTGAGGTTTGGTCACGATCTTTTGAGTTGATTCCAAGTCGTTGTGCGCATTTCATATCTCACCAATGGAGCCGAGAAAAGAAGTTGGGAGGATGTTGGGGCAGCCTTCATGGCCCAGTATAATTACAACATTTAGCTTGGAATGACTATTTGGGAATTGAATTCAACAAAGATGGGGGCGAATAAGTCTTTTGCTGGAGAGGGAAGGCATCACAGATGATAGATCGGCCATCGGAGAAAGAACAGATGAGGATCATCACAAAGAACTTGGCACCAGATTTTGCAAAGCACTTGGTGGTTTTTCAAACCACTGAGACCGGCCTTGCTGTTGAAGATGCACTCAGAACTGACATATTTAAGAAAGGAGAATCCACTAGATCCAAAAGCTTCTACCCTGGCAACAACAACACCCTGTTCGGAACCAACCAATACTATCAAGCTCAAACCAGCTCTTTAAATTCCAAACCAGCCAAAGCCAAACCAGTTAACCAAAAAGCAACCTTAAACCCAGACCCTGTCCAAAAAAGGAAAGACAGTAAAGTAAAAAAGAGATACGCTGTTGTGCCACCACGTTTCTAAAGATAGGAATGTTGTCATTATGTCGTCAAATGTCAAAACTTGAGTCTCACACAAGAGTCCTCATGGACAGTTTATCAATCAATCGTCCTTCAAGACAGTTTTTCATTCATCGTCCTTCAGGACAGTTTTTCAATTAATTGTCCTTTGGGACAGTTTTTCACTCCACCATCCTTTGGGACATGTTTTCAATCAACTATTCATCCTTTGGGACATGTTTTCAATCAATCGTCGTTCGGGACATGTTTTTAGCTAACCGTCCTTCGCGACATATTTTCAATCAACCGCTCGTCTTTCGGGGCATGTTTTCTTCGGGACATGTTTTCAATCAATCGTCCTTCGGGAGATGTTTTCAATCAATCGTCCTTTGGAACATGTTTTTAGCTAACTGTCCTTAGCGACATATTTTCAATCAACCGTTCGTCCTTCAGAACATGTTTTCAATTAAGCGTCCCTTGAGACATGTTTTCAATCAACCATCCCTCGAGACATGCTTTCAATCAAACATTTTCCAATCACCGTACCCAGTTGCAGTTTTTCAATCAATGTTTTTCAATCAACCGTCCCCAGTTGCGGTTTTTCAATCAACCGTCTCTCGCTATGATTTTTCAATCAACTATTTCTCGTTACGATTTTTCAATCAACGTTTTTCAATCACCCATCTCTTTTCAAACCACGTTTTTCAATCCACTATCCTCAGCGGTAGTTTTTCAATTTTTCGATCAACTTCAATCAATTTCAATCAACTTTAATCAAATTCAATTTCAACACTAGAAATGGTCAGCTTTTTGATCAACCGTCCTTTGGGTTAGTCTTTTAGTCAAGCATTCTTTGGAACAGTTTTTCAATCAATTGTCCTCCAGGGACAACTTTTCAATCAAATTAATTTTAAGGCCAGTTTCTCAAATCAATCTGTCTTCTAAAACAAATTTTTCAAACCAATCTCTAAACTCAATTTCAACAAATCAAGTCAATCAAACCACTCAGTTCTTCACGAGACCTCGTTGGTCTCGCACTACTCACCAAGTTTTTTGGGTATCCTCACCGGTCTCGCTCGAACCACCTTTTTTGGGGACCCTCACTAGTCTCGCCTGAACCAAGTTTTTTGGGGACCCTCACCGATCTCGCCCGAACCAAGTTTTTTGGAGACCCCCACCAGTCTCGCCCGAATCAGTTTTTTTGAGAACCTACATCGGTTTCGCTGGAGCCAGTTTTTTTGGGGACGCTCACCAGTCTCGCCCGAATCAGTTTTTTTAGGAACCTTCATCGGTTTCGCTCGAACCAGTTTTTTTGGAGACCCTTACTGGTCTCGCCCGAACCAGTTTTTATGGGAACCTTCATCGATTCCGCTCGAACCAGTTTTTATGGGAACCTTCATCGGTTTCGCTCGAACCAAGTTTTTTTGGGACCCTCACCCGTCTCGCCCGAATCAGCTTTTTTTGGGAACCTTCATCGGTTTCACTCGAACCAGCTTTTTTGGGGACCCTTACCGGTCTTGCCTGAACTAGTTTTTATGGGAACCTTCATCGGTTCCGCTCGAACCAATTTTTATGGGATTCTTCATCGGTTTCGCTCAAACCAATTTTTATGGGGACTTTTACCGGTCTCGCTCGTCAACAGTCTCATTGCTTTGTCTTAGATTGTCACGAAAGTTGATTGGCTCTGGTTCTCTAAGAACTTAACCAACTGAGTAGTCGACCTACCCATGGCTGTTGACTCGCTTTAATCACCTTTTAGGGGACCTCGCTGGTCTCGCACGAATCCTTTAGGATTTTCACCGGTCCTGTTCAACAACAACCTCATTGCTTTGTCTTGGATGGTCACGAAAGTTGATTGGCTTTGGTTCTCCAAGAACTTAACCTACTGAGTACTTGACCTACCCATGCTTGTTGCCTCACTCCGAAAGCCCATTCTTCAATGGCACCTAAGCCCATTCCTCAACGGCACCTAAGCCCATTCTTCAATGGCACTAAGCCCATTCCTCAATGGCACTAAACCCGATGAGGGATCTCACTCGCTGATCTCACTCTAATCCAACTCAGAGAGGGATCTCACTCTCTGATCTTGCTCTAAACTAACCTAAACCCGGAGAGGGATCTCACTCGCTGATCTCGCTCTAATCTAATCTGGAGAGGGATCTCACTCGCTGATCTCGCTCTAATCTAACCCTGAGAGGGCTCTCACTCACTGATCTAGCTCTAATCTAACCCGGAGAGGGATTTCGCTCGCTGATCTCGCTCTTACTCGCTGATCTAGCTCTAAATTAACTTGGAGATGGATCTTACTCGCTGATCTCCCTCTAATTCTCGCTCTAACCTAGACAGAGATCTCACTCGCTGATCTCGCTCTAATTAACCCGGAGAGGGATCTCACTCGCTAATCTCGCTTTAATTCTCGCTCTAACCCGGAGAGAGATCTCACTCGCTAATTTCGCTCTAATTCTCGCTCTAACCCGAAGAGAGATCTCACTCGCTGATCTTGCTCTAATTAACCCGGAGAGGGATCTCACTCGCTGATCTCGCTCTAAACCTTTGGGAACTTTCACCAGTCTCACTCGTCAACAGCCTTATTGCTTTGTCTTGGATGGTCACGAAAGTTGATTGGCTCTGGTTCCCTGAGAACTTAACCTACTAAGTAGTCGACCTACCCATGGCTGTTGACTCGCTTTAACCATTTTGGGGACCTCACTGGTCTCGCTCGAATCAAGTTTTTTTTAGGACCTCGCTGGTCTCGCTTTAATCACTTGTCACCGTTCACGGAGCCTCACTCACTGGTTTCGCTAACAACACATTGTCTCACTGTAAAACAAGGTGGCCACCTTCACAATCCAAATCAGGTATGTTTTCTATAACTCTTATAGTTGCATGATCCATCATTTTGCATATGTGTTTGCTCCGACAAACTACGCTGGTCTGATCCCTACAATGGAGTACTTAGGCAGCTCTTACGAGCGCGACCACATGCATCATATTTTACTTGTTTTTTTCCGTACGAGGATGTCCACATCGAGGGCTGTCTTCTATCTTTGACGCGACTTCTATCACACAATGATTATAAGCCTCATCAAAGAGGGGCAACTGTAGACACCCCAAAATGAGGCTTCCATACATGTTTTTGTCCCCGATGATGAAAAGAAACGCTCGGAAAGCCTCTCGAAATGATACCCTCTACGTCAAAGGAAGTCAGCATGGTCAACAGTGTCGCATGACACTCATCTTTGTCGTACAAGACTCCTTCAGTCACGCACGGTGTTCTTTTTTGGCAATGGCGGTGGAAAAATGTCGCACGACACAATTTATGCACCGCATGGTAGAGTTACAGTGCCGCACGGCACTATCAGGCATTAGATCTACTTTTGCAGAAGACCCAGCAGCTCAAATTGTTGACGTTTCTTCCCCTTTTCATCATGATTCCGTATGAGTAGCAAAGCCTACCCTTCCTAGCCCACAATCTTTGAGTGTACACCAAGAATACTTGGGGACCAAGTCCTCCCATGGCTATTTATACCCGATAGGTTGAGAAGGAAAAATCAGTGAACTGAAAATCATGAAAAACCTCCCCAAAACCTTGTTCCTAATTCTACCTACATCCAAAATCACCTACTACTAAATCTCTCTAGCTCCAGAAACTATCCCCATAGCCATTACTCCGTTTTCAGTCCGTAACCTCCACTGATCATCACCAATTCCATCAAACCGGAGAACCAACCATCCTTGCTACCAAACCAGAGAGGATTTGGAGGCCAGAGGAGGTTGGAGCCGTGCTTGAAGGAAGGTGTTTCAATCCGAGAGTTTGCAACCGGAGGTATAATCTCAATTCGCCAAATCTCTTAGTTTTGGTATCCTAAAGGGTGGGATACCAAATGTGGGATGATCTTCTATATCATTTCCACATTTGGTAGGCCCATGTAACATCAAAATCAGTCTAATTTGAAACCTCCTGGTTGCGTCGTACGGGGGAAACATCGCCTCGTACGGGGTAATTTAGTGAGGAGGAACATATTCTACTTGATTACATCATTTTCCAAATCAAAATAATCTGTTTTAATTAGGTTTTGATGCTTCGTATGTGCTTCATTCCAATCTTTTTGAAAAATTAAGTTTCAAACTGTCTGTGAAGAAAACAATGCTGCACGACGCTCAACCTGTACCGCATGGTACACTTGGAGTGCTGTACGACATACTTTTAAAAATATGACCGTTGGGATCATGAACAGAGCGCACGACACACTTTCTGTACCGCACGATACACTTAGTGTGTCGCACGGCACACTTTTTGAAAACTAAAATTTTAAATCATCTTCTTTGCAAGCCAATTTGAGACTTTGTTTCTTCTGTTTGATTGCTTACTGTTTTGATAATTTGCATGTTGTTTACTTGTTTTCATTATTATCACCTACTTTGCATGATTAGTTGTTTATTTGTTAAAGTTCAGCATTAAAAAGCTTTCTAAAAATCCCACAAATGTTTAGTAAAGACCAAGGTGCATTAAAACCCTTCCCCGTTCGTAATCTAGCGCCCGAATCCAAAACGAATCTCTGGTTTTCAAATTGTTTTCTAAATCATTTTCAAAATTGGTTTCTCGGGTCCTAAACCATTTTCTAAAAACCCGGGTGGCGACTCCTATTTTCAAAACAAACAACACCTTTTGTTCCCAAAACCAGCATGGAGCCGACCGTCCACACACCGCAACATCTTGCAGTGGAGTCTCTACCCAACGGTGCTCGGCCAAAGACCGCCTCGGTAACCCTAGTACTGAGAGGGCTCACAGCAAGGCTCTCGTGCTTCGGCACACGAGCCAGTCGACCGAGCACCTCTCAAGGGGGGACCGAGCGCAAACCTCTCGACACCGCTCCTCGCAAATTTTTTAGTCTAGTGCTCGGTCACCATACTCGCAGTTGTCCGCAACTCACGAGATGGTGTTCTTCTACGAGGATGGCCAGTACAAGCCGATCTACCTCTGAAAGGATCCAAAGGAGCTTGTCTGATAGACGTCGTCATAAAAACCCTCCCCCTTAAACCAGATCTGGCGATCTCCGAGAACAGGTGGAGATTTTGAAGAAAACCCCTCCTCAAGCTGCGAATCTAATAATTATCCAAGATGGTGGTATAGGGAAGCGTCACGCCTACCAGGCTGAGGACAAGGTGGAGAAAACCTGCCATAATGACACTAGGGGAAGAGGAAGGAGATGGAGTACCGAGAACGTTCTCATCACCGAGACGATGACACGATGAGACATACTAAGTGTCATCACGTCGAGCGTCATCACACTTACACCGAGAAGCGTACTCACACGGTCGATGGATTCATTGTTCCAACCCTCCCCCCCTCTTCCAAGCGTCGATGAGCTCTTAAAGCAGTTCTCCAAGTCTCCATTCACAAAGGAGATCTCCTCATGACATTACCTGTTGGATTCACGCTCCCGAAATTCAACCATTATGATGCATTCACTGACGCATACCACCATCTGATCTACTACAGGCAGATCATCTCCCTCTACACTTCTGACCAGGCGATCATGTGCAAGGTGTTCCCTAAGAGCCTCGAGACTCTCAGGTCCCTATGGTTCAATAAGCTTGAAGAAGGGTCAATTGGAAGCTATGAAGCACTGGAGTGAGCCTTTCTATCCCGATTAGTCACCAGCAATGTTTAAAAGAAGGAAGTTGATTCTCTTCTCGGGTGAAGAAAGGGCTTGGATGAAACTCTGCACCAGTACGCTGCAAGGTACTGGGAGATGTTTCACCAGATCCAGGGCTATGACTAGACCATTGCCTTAAGCCACTTCAAGCACGGTCTCGAAAGCAAGAGTCTTGTCTTCACCGATCTGATGCTACACCCACCGAAGAACATGAACATGCTGATGGAATGGATAAACAAATACATTGAGTTGGAGGAGCTTCTGACCGAGCATGATGCTCCCTCCTCCACCTCCACCTCCACCTCCATTGTCCAAAAGGTCATCCACGTCTCGGGTAATCAGAAGAAGGCGGTGAACACAATTAAAGCTAGTGCTAAGTGGGCTCCGAAGGCAAGTGACTTCATTGCCGAATGGACGGTTTCCGCCTAGCCAATCTACATGCTTCTGAGGAAAATTGAGAATGAAGCATTCTTTCGATAGCCAGACCACAAAATGGGAACCCAGGACAAGACAAAGGACAAGACAAGAAGGTGTATTGCACGTACTATTCAGAATAGGGCCATTATACTACAGCATGCAAACCGTTCAAGGCGTACCTGGAATCTCTCGTCTCAGCGGGGAACTTGGACGGTTATATCGACCAAGATAGAACCTTGGCTCGGGCTCAAAACCCTGGAGCCGCCGCAACGCGAGGCAACCAAGAGGAGGTTATCATTATGCACGTGATTCATGGCCTGGTGAAAAAATGGAAGCACGGCTGCACAAAAAGATTGACCAAGCAATGGAGGTCCTCTCAGTGAAGCACCCACCAAAGTGCAAACTCCCAACCAAGGATTCTCGGTGGACTATTACGTTCACCAAGAAGGATTTAGGAGGGGTTCAATTCCCCCACAATGAAACTTTGTTGGTGACTCTCCGAGTTGGAAAGGCTTCGGTGGAGAGGATTTTGATCAATCAAGGAAGCGCAGTTGAGGTGATGTACTATTCACTTTTCAAGCGGTTCAGATTTACCTCGAAAGACCTCATGCCTGCCGAGGTCCCACTCATTGGGTTCAATGGCACACCTGTGTATCTGCTTGGTTTAATAACCTTACATGTCCGAGCCGGTTCCATAGTCCAGCAGGTTGAGTTCATCATCGTAAACTCTCCGAGCCCTTACAACGTCATTCTAGGAAGAAATTGGCTCCACTCCATGAAGGTTGTTACATCTACCTATCATTAAATACTACGGTTCATTAGAGCAAATGGACGACAGGAGGCCATCCGAGGCAATCAGATCGCCTTGGAAAAGTGTTACATCTCCACATGCAGTCGGAAGGAAAGAGTAGAAGAAACTGAAGTGTAGACACCTCGATTTTGACCCGAGAAACTTATCAAGCATTCCCAATGATGAAGTAGACCAACCGTGCGTACCTCGAAGCTCAGATCAAGGGCTTGAACTCACCAAACCACCCTAAACCCTCTTTAAACAACCCCAACCAATCCAAAAGACCAAAATACCCCTCAAACTACCAAAATAACCCTAGAGAAACCACTATGCTCAAGACCCTTCTAACCCTATCCAGTTTGTTTTTTATAGAGAACCTAATGATGATATTCTGCTGACGTGGGGGCGTATAAGCCATCATAATGTTGCGTATATACGTATAGTGTCCCCTAAAATGGCCCCTGTTTAGCCTAAAACCTATTTTTAATTCAAAACCCATTTTCCCTCCGTTCTCTCTATAAAACCCAACCTCCACCCACTGTTTGAGAGCTTATGATCAACACCTCACTCTCACTCTAAAACTTCATTTCTAGTATCTCTCTTCCATTTTCGTCCATCAATTGAAGCTCAATCATCCCACACCTACAAAACTCACTTGATCATCATCCTTTCACCCTCATATACACCACCATCCATCCAAATAGCACCTAATCAGACCCATATTATCATTTCTCTGTCCAAAACGACCTACATTGTACCCATAATCCATGCCATTGTCCATCCCTTCATCAATACACCAAGTTTAAGCCTTGATCATAGCCAAAAGATAGAAAAATCATGTGAAGTGTTACGAGTTGGTCATCCTGAGGGAGACCAGTGAGTTCATGGAGGTCCTCTATACCTTCTATGAGCTTACAAGGTCTTAGATGATAAGAAAAGCAACTTTCAAAAATATCAGTTCAAGACCCTTTAAGTGCTCAAATTGTTTTGATTACTCTCATGTTTTTGTGGTTTCTGGTTGTTCTTTATGTTGATACCATCATTCTCATGGCTCTTGTTGGTTTAAATAATATCAAACCAGTCTGTTCTTCTCTTGATCATTGATCAATGAACCTAAAAGCCATGGAAATGATTTTTGATCATCATCTACCCACAAATAACAATGTTTCATGAGGAAAACAAGTGTATCTCACTCCTCAAAACAATGATCAGAAGGTTGGGGTTCATAAACCCATCAAAGAATGGCCAGAAAAACCACAAAAGCTGAATATCCTTTGGATAGGGTTTTAACGCTCCAATCCTGTGCTTTAAGCGCTCAAACTCGGTTCTATTTCATCTTTGCTTCTTCAATATTACAGCTTTGCATTCTGTTTTAAGCTTGTTAAAGTGTGTGTGTGTGTGTGTGTGTTGTTATAGAGTTCATATCAGTCTGATCCTCTTCTTCTCCCACTCAATCCATGCTTGTGTTCGATTTATGGTTCATTTTCTACACATGCAAGCCATTTTGTTAATGTTTCCAGGGTATCAAATGCACTTACATTTCATGCTATCTCTAGGTTGTTTATGGTCTAAACAAAGGCAGGAAGGCATTAGAATACTCAAACCTTGATGATGGTTTGAGCGCTCAAACCACCCCCTTTGAGCGCTCAAACTGTTTTTTGGTTCATCCAATATTTCCATCATCCAAGCTTCCTCATAGTGTTTTAAGTATTCTGGAATGTCTCACTGTGTTCTACTCTCACCCTTTTGTACCTATTGCCTTGTTTGGTTCATTAACAAGTCTCAAATCCATGTTTGCATGATTATGCTAGTTTCTTTATTCATCATAGTACTGTTTTTAAGCAAATAACAGTGTATCATCCATGTTTTCATTACGCCGAGATCATCAGAAGCATGAGTAGTTGGGTAGGGTTTGAGCGCTCAAACCCCCCTCTTTGAGCGCTTAAACTCCTAACAGAGAATCAGATTGGTTTCGTTCTATAACAGTCTGTGGTGGTGTTTTCTCAATTGTTCGTAACTGTTTATCTCATACTAACATTATTTCTTGTTGTTTTGCGCCTTTACTAGTTCATATTAGATATTCTCATCATCACTCATGTAGATCACGCGACACAAGCATACACCGTTATCCATTGTTGTGTTTAACATCGTTACTTGGCTCCCATTCCCCATCCCCCATTGTCTGGTCAAAGTTGGATTGCATTCATTTTATACGATCCCACAAAGGTTTTGTAAAGACCGGTCTTCGAACCGGCCGAGAGGGTGCCGTAAAACCCTTCTCCTCTCGTAAGTAAGCTCCTGGACCTAAGATAGTATGGTGATGACGGGCCGATTTAAACCTTATCCTAAGAATGAGGCACGAGTCAATCGAGTTCGGTTCCTTGGGGACAATTCGCAAAAACCCGGGTGGTGACTCCGAATCGATGAGAAATCCTCGAAGGGGTGTCCACACGAAGCAAGTGCAATGGGTGGAAATGCCAGACGCACCAGTATTGGAGGACATCAGATGCCCTCCCGAGGCAAAATCAGGAGAAGACCTCGTCAAGGTCCCAATTGATGAGGACGTCAGCCGTTTCTTCCTAATCGGATCCTCATTATCCGAGACCGAGAGGGAGGAGATGTTTGCCTTTCTCAAGGCAAATATCGAGGTATTTGCCTGGACACCGTACGAGATGCCTGGGGCAGATCCAAACTTCATCAAACACGAGCTCAATGTTGACCCATTAAGGCATCCAGTTATTCAGAAACTAAGAAGATGATCTGCTACTCATTCTGAGGCAGTCGAGATGGAAGTGGAAAAGCTTTTAGAAGCCCAAGCTATTCAGGAGGTACAGTTCCCAACATGGCTCGCAAATACCGTGGTGGTCCCCAAGAAGAACGGTAAATGGAAAGCTAAATGTATAAAAATAATAATAATAATAATAATAATAATAATAATAATAATAATAATAATAATAATAATAATAATAATAACTTTGACTAGGCAAAAGAGATGTGTAAATATACATTACATCGGTTGATAAAAAAGAGACTCAGAGAGAGAGAGAGAGAGAGAGAGAGAGAGAGAGAGAGAGAGAGAGAGCTTTGAGATGGATATTGCGTCAGTGTTGCTTCGAGGTTGAGTCTGGCGTTAGGCATCAGGTTTTCGTCTTTTTCCCACTCTTCTTCAATTTCTTCTTCGTTTTACTCTCTTTTCAGTGCTTCAAAACCCAGAGGGCGGCTCTAGGATTTTTATCCAGAGTTGACAAAAATACGTAGCCTGTCTATGATGAAAAGCTAAATGTAAAAAAATAAAAAAAAAACTTTGACTAGGCAAAAAAGATGTATAAATATACATTACGTCAGTTGATAAAAAAAAAAATAGGCTCCAACATAGTATTACAACATCCCATGACGAGTCTTCATATTTTGAAACCGTCAGATTCCCTTTAGGCTGTGCTTGGATGGCTTGAATCTTGAGTAGGAATAAGAATATGATTACTAGGAATCAAATTCCAAAGAATTTTCTTGCGTGAGAATATGAATATGATTACTGGGAATCTAATTCCTAGGAATTTGATACCTGAAGTAATTTTATTTCGGTGTTTGGATTAATTTAGTAATCTTACGTGGGAAACAATTATTTTGGAAAGTTATTAAAGTCCACATTTCCTTTCCTTAATGAATGGGCCTAGAATCTGAGATTCCCATGGGATACGGGAGGAATCAAATTCTCACTCAGTTTGGGAATGTGATTCCTAGTTGATTGTGTCATCAGGAATCACATTCTTATTCATGACTGTTCCAAACGCCGGAATAAAAAATACATGGAATCACATTCCTATTCTTGTTTGTTCAAAATGAAAAGAAGACATCACATTCTCATCCCCCCTCGAGATTGCTGCCATTTATAGGTGTCAAACGAGCCGGGTCGGCACGGGCACAACACGTTCGGCGGAGGCACAGTAAAATCCTAGCACGGCATGGTGTAAGTTGGCACATGGCACGGCACGGGCACGGGGCACGAGGCACGGCACGACTTTATTCTAGCACAATACAGCACGACACGGGCACGAGCACGGAAGTTAGCCTGGCACGGCATGGCACATAAGTAGGACGGGCACGGCATGGCACGAGCACGACACAACACGATTCTAGCAAGGCAGTAAAAAAAGGCACGGCACAAGGCAAAAGAAAATTTGTTAAATAATTTATTTCTATGTATTTTTTTATAATCACAAAAAAAAAAAAGAATTTTTTTTTAGTTGTATTAGTGAATTATATATTTATATCAAGTTAAAAAAAAAAAATGAAGTCATGAACAAAAAAATAAACAAAAGGGAAAAAGAAGTTACAAAATTTTTATTGATTTATTTTATTTTTTATTTTAGAGAGAGAGAGAGAGAGAGAGAGAGAGAGAGAGAGAGAGAAAAGAAAATAGGCTTTTAAAATATTTTATATGATTAATAAATTTTGAATCAAAATTCAAACATGAAAAAAATGTATATTTTGAAAAAAAAAATATCAATTTCTTTTGGTGAAAAATATTTTTTTTGTTTGTGTTAGTGAATCACTGAATTAAAAGGAAACATGAATTTTGATTCAAAGTTACATTTTTTTTTTTTTTTTTGAGAGAGAGAGAGAGAGAGAGAATTTGCACAAAAGAATAAGCTTTTAAAATATTTTATATAATTAATAAATTTTGAATCAAAATTGAAACGTGAAAAAAAAATGTATGCAACTATACCACACATATTACATATATTGATATACATTGCCTTATATGTAATAAAGATTTTGAAAAAAAATATATCAATTTATTTTTGTGAAAAAAGTAAAAAAATAAAAAATCAGTGTTTTGTAAGTAAGTCTAAGTCATGAACAAAAAAATTTTAAATTTAAATTTTTTTAAAAAACTAATAATCATTTTTTAGAGAGAGAGAGAGAGAGAGAGAGTGTGTGTGTGTGTGTGTGTGTGAGAGAGAGAGAGAGAGAGAGAGAGAGAGAGAGAGAGAGAGAGAGAGAGAGATGGACAAAAAAAGAAAAAAAAGTTACCAATTGTTTTTATAAAAAAAATGATAGAAATTCAAATTATAGGAATTAAATTCTTTTATTAAATTAGATTATAGAAATTATTAGACGTTAAATTATAGAAATTATAGATTTTTTTTTAAATTCGATTATAGAAATTAAATTCGATTCCTTTCTAGTTTCTACTTTGTACGTCCTGAAAAATATGTGCAAGTCAGTGGTGAATCTGGGAGTAATTTGGCAGATTTTGTTTATTCGAAAGAACAAATGAGAGATGGACTGGCCCGTTACGTAGCTGCAACTGAACAACCATTTACTTTTGGTGATGATATTAGATTTGAATATTTTATGCAAAATTGTGTGAAACCTTCATTTGGTAAAGTTTCTAGAAATACCACCCGTAGTGATACAATGAAAGCATATAATGAAGTTAGAAAAGATTTGGTGCAATAGCTTTTACTTCTGATATGTAGTCTGGTATAAATAATCGTGGTTATATGTGTGTGATTGCTCATTGTATAGACTCTATTTGGACTTTGCGAAAAAAAATTATTGTTTTCCGTTTAGTGGAGTTTCCTCATGATGCTGATCAGGTTTTTTAAAGTATTATGGGTGTTTTTAGGGATTATGAAGTTGTTGATAACATTTTTAGCATTACTTTTGAATATGCAAGTGCTAATACTGCATCAATGCTGTTGTTTAAAAGAAATTTGACTCCTTATTTTGGTGAATTATTGCATGTTCGATGTGTGTGCCATGTGATTAACTTAGTTGTGCAAGATGGTTTGAAACATATAGCACCACAGATTACAAAATTTAGAGCTGATGTTCTTCTTATTGGTACTTCCCCATCTAGGTAACAAGAATTTGATAAATTGTGTTACATGTTACAATGTGAAACCAAAAAGTATGAACTCTGATGTTGTGACTCGTTGGAATTCGACCTATCTTATATTAAAGTCTTGTAGGAAATATAGTGATGTGATATCTGCTTTTGTTAACCAGAGGTATCGTGGTGATCCTTTAACTCCATCTGATTGGAAAATTGGTTTTGAGTTCATGAAATTTTAGAAAGTGTTTTATGTTGCTACCTTAGCTTGTTCGGCTATTCGTTATCCTACTTCTTGTGTTGTGCTTAATCATCTCTACAATATCAGTCTCAATTTTTCGTAATCATAGGGCACACCCAAATTTTGTAAATGCTTGTACAGATATGGAAGGAAAATTTAGAAAAATGTTTCAAGGAAATGCCACCACTATTTATGTTAGGCGCAGTAATGGACCCTAGGATTAAGGTAGCCGGTGTTTCAATGCTCCTAAGAGAGATTGGTATGAATTTAAGTATTATTACTTTACCTTCTTCTGATGTTGTGACTGGTTTATTGAATGTCATGTATGCTAGATATGAATCTAAGTTTGGTGCAATTGCTACACTTACTGCTGCCTCTTTGACCTCTTCTACAAGTAATGATGCATCTTGGTCATTACTTAGTTCAAGTTTAGGATTAGGAAGTAGCACTGTAACTTCACGCACTGAACTTCTTACATGTTTGGACCTAGAATCTGTTAGTGCGAATAACTTGATTAATTTTGATATCTTAGCATGATGGGAAAAAAAAAATGAAATGACGTATCCAATTATTTCAACCATGGCACGTGATCTACTAACAGCTCTTGTGTCTTCAGTGGCTTCCGAATCTGCTTTTAGTGCAGGTAAAAGAGCGTTGGATGATAAGAGGAGCAGACTAGATCCATACATTTTGGATTGTCTCATGTGCTTAAAGGATTGGGAGGATGCATGCCTTGGAATTGAAAAAAGGCTCAAGTAAAGATGAATTTAGAGGTTATTTTGCAGACTCTGATATAGATAGTGATTAGCCTAATATTCATTTATTATGCGGGGCTTGTGTCTATGGCTTATTCATTTCAGTAAGTGGACTGAGGTGGGTTGGCAACTTATGTTTGCCTTAAATGGCAACAAGATGTTGCCCCCGCTTCAGTTGTTGTTCTTGTGTGCGTGTGTGCTTGTAGGGCAGTGTGTGTGTGTGTGTGTGGCACTGTGTGTCTGTGTGTGTGGCAGTGGCAGTGGCAGTGTGTGTGGGGTGTGTGTGTTGTGTGTGTGTGTGTGTGTGTGTGTGTGGATGTTGTGGAAAATTATGAAGGCCTTACATGGCAATGATGTTTTCCCCACTTTAGTTTTGGCTATGATGTATTCTCAACAAATATCTGAGCCTAAGTGGGGATTGTGTATTAATTTGCATGCCTTGTGACTTGTGGGCTGTGTGTGTGTGTGTGTGTGTGTCTCCTTTTAGTCTAAAATGAATAAGCCACAAACACAACCCCTTATGACGATGTTAAAACTTACAACTTAGCTGAATTGTGATTTGCAACTTATGAGGGTCTTAAATGGCAACTTAATGTTGCATCCATTCAGTTTTTGGCTATGATGAAACATACCTGAGCCAATGATGATTAGTTTAAAACTTTAAACTTCAGTTTTTGGCTATGATTATGCTGCTGCCTTGCTTATTCAGTAGTTGGCTTAGTTTAAACTATAGTGATTTGTGAATATTTATGGGGTGTTATGGCTGCATTTATGCTTTATGGGCAGCGAGCCGTTGATAATGCAAGTCTGAGCCAATTTTGGGCTGTTTTACTCATTTGTTGTTGCTTGTGGGCAATCTGTTGCTTATTCAGTTAGTTCACTTAGTTGCATTTATGCTTTATGGGCAGTGAGCCATTGATGATGCAAGTTTCAGCCAATTTTGGGTTGTTTTACTCATTTGTTGTTGCTTCTGGGCAATCTGTTGCTTATTCAGTTAGTTTAGTTAGTTGCATTTATGCCTAATGGGCACTGGGCAGTGATGATGCAAGTCTGAGCCAATTTTGGGCAGTTTTACTCATTAGCTGTTGCTTCTGGGCAATCTGTTGCTTATTCAGTTAATTCACTTAGTTGTATTTATGCTTAATGGGCACTGGGTAGTGATGATGCAAGTCTGAGCCCATTTTGGGCTGTTACACTCATTTGTTGTTGCTTTTGGGCAATCTGCTGGTTATTCAGTTAGTTCAGTTGGTTGCAATTACGCTGAATGGGCACTGGGCAGTGATGATGCAAGTCTGAGCCCATTTTGGGCTGTTATACTCATTTGTTGTTGCTTCTGGGTAATCTGATGGTTATTCAGTTAGTTTAATTGGTTGCATTTATGCTTAATGGGCACTTAATGGGCACTGGGCAGTGATGATGCAAGTCTGAGCCCATTTTGGGCTGTTATACTCATTTACTGTTGCTTCTGGGCAATTTGTTGGTTATTCAGTCAGTTCAATTGGTTGCATTTATGCTTAATGGGCACTAGGCGGTGATGATGCAAGTCTGAGACAATTTTGGGCTGCTTTCTTACCAAGATATGCCTATGATGGACTAGTCTGAGGACTTGGTAACTCAGTTACCTTCATTGAATTAGGTACTGCATGCTCTCTGTGTGGCACGCCACGTTTGGGCTGTTTTACTCAGGTTGTTGCTTCTGGGCAATCATTGTGTGTGTGTGTGGGAAATACATGGGATGGATTGTTCTTGGGTGTGGATTCCTCCCCATACGGTGCAGGTCTCGGCTTCAATCTTTACCACTACCGTGATCTTGTGGGATATTTAGGGCTCAAATCTTTACCACTACCCTGATCTTGCTTTTCCGTGAGTTTTGTTTTTAGTTCACACAGTTTGTTCTTAGCTGCTATTAGATAGGTTATGTGTATAACTTGTGCATTGCTTAGAACTGCAACTTAGTTTTAGTGGTTCATGTCATTGTGCCTGCAGAGTTCGGGTATATTTCTGCTATGTAATATGGGTTTGTAAGGTTAGTTGATTAGCTTGCATTCCATGTATATGGTAGGTAGTTTGTATTTGTGGAAATGTAAGCGGACATTTTTTGTCCGAGAATAGTTTTGTTCTTTCTCACATTTTGATGGCGAGATTATGTTGCCCAGAGCTTCATTGAGCAAGTTTTTTGACAGTTTACTTCAATGAACCATCTGCATCTCTGGCCACAAGATATTTTTCCATTTCAGATTACTTCAAAGCATGGGTTTTACTTATGTTGAACATTTAATATTTAAGTTGGTATTTAGGGTTAGTTTTCTCCAAAACTATCTTAAGGATTTGAAAAGAAATGGTGGTCTTGTTCTTCCTTAATCTAATTTTGTCTTTAAATTGCGTGAGACCTTCAAATTGAAAAAAAAAATTCGAAAAATGCTTGGGCACATGTTTCTAGTGTTCAATGTATAAATGCTACTGGCATCATGTGAGACCTACGGGCGTCATGTATTCAAATATGTGTTTCCACTGGTGGATATGTTCTTGATGCTGGAGCTGATGCAAGTATGCAATTGATATGATCTAGGCATCCAGCATACTTTCTCATCCCCTTGGGCTGGGACAGAAAATTTTCAATTTACCTTATTTAAACATCTAGCTTCCCTTAACTCGCATTAACATGTTCCTACTATCTACTTAGAGTCAGAGGATATCACAATTACTTCAAAATTTTCTTCAAGTTCATCTTCCTCCAAAGTTGAGCTGACATCTAGTACGAATAGCCATTGTATTGAAAATATCTACTATATACTTTCTCATCCCCTTGGGCGTTACAAATAACCATTGTAGCCTAACTTTATTTTTTTTTAGCCTAACTTCATTTTCAAAGCCTGGATTATGCTTGTGTAATCGTAAAATTGTAACATTTTTTGGTAGCACTTGAGATGTTCCTTTTCTTTTCTAATTGCAAATTTTATTTTCCAATCCTTTTACTTTATTAAGGCTGATCCAAAATTCCAAATGAGTTCTGAAATACAACTTGTGGCAAGTCTACTGTTTTTTTCAAACTTAATGGGAAATAGTGATATCAATTATCAACTGACAAGTTGGACCACATTCCTCCATTTTATTTTATTTTTTGACATATGACCCAACAAGCTTCTTTAGTTCTTGGGTAAATTTCACCTACCTCCCCTGAGGTTTTTGACAATTACAAGGACCCCTAAGGTTTCTGAAATTCCACTGACCTCCCCTACTTTTGAAAGTAAATGTCACATACCTCCCCTCCATTAACTTCCATTAGAAAAGCTAACAGAAAAAGCTGATGTCAGCGCCACCTCACTCTCCTATTTCTATTTTAAATCTTAAAATGTTTATAACTTTTGTTTTACATATTCACTTTTTATGAAATTTATATATTTAAAATCTCCTCGAAAAGATCTATAAAATGAGATCCATATTCAATGTGAAATTATGAAAAAATAAAATCTTAATTTTCAATGTGAATTATCATGCTACATAATTTAAATTTTTCAATGTTTAACTCAAACCTTTAAACCTCAAAATTCTTATAACTTTTTTTGTAAGATTCTGAGGTCGACTCCTATAGAGAGGAGGTCAACCCTTGTAGTTTACTAACATCTAACAGCTAACTCTATTGATGAATATCGAATGGCAAAAAAAAAAAAAGACAATATAATTAAAATTTGCATTGAAAATTTAAAATTTTATTGGGACAAAATCACTATTAAATAGAAAAATGGACTTACAAAGTCACTATTTTATTGGGACAAAGTCACTATTTTATTGGGACAAAGTCACTATTATGTGATTCAATAATTCATGCAGAAACATGATTAAGTAAACTGTAAACAGCACGATTTAAAAAGGGGTGGCACAACACATGATTAAGTAAACGATCCAGCACAACACGACACGGTTAAAAAAGCATGGCACGGCACCGCACGGCACGATTAAAAAAGAATGGCACGGCATAACACGATAAAAAGGCACGACACGACAAAAAAGGCACGGTACGACACGATAAAAAAAAAAAAAGACACGACACGACACGACTTCAAAGAAGCATGGCACGATGAAGTAAATGGGCACGGCACAGCACGACACGTAGCACGGTAGGCACCGCACACCATGGCACTATGAAGTAAATGGGCACGGCACGAAGCACGGTTGGCACGGAAGTTGAATGGAACGGCACGGCACGCACGTTTGACACCCCTACTGCCATCCAAACATAGCCTTAATTTTTTAGTGTTTCCACGTTAAACCAAATGTCAGACAACCACTATACTTGAATGTTTACATATATTGGGCTCTCATAATTGGGCTAGGCTTATTTTATTTTGTTGGGCTATAATAATTTGGTTCAATTTTCCTTAGAAACATTTATTTTATTCTCGCACAAGTAATCCAGCGCTGACAATACTAAATTTTTTTCCAATGCATTTTTTGAAGAACCCGCGAAATCAAAAACCTCACAGGCATATTTTTGATCGATTTCTACTTCTTGTTTTTTGGGTGAGTGGATGGCGGTGCCCACCCATTATGTTTCTTTTGTTCGTAACACAAAAGTCACAAACAATGCCGCTCTAGAAGATTAAAAAGCGTCCACTAGCCAAGGAAAACCAAATGATCAGGGTCCCACTATTTGCGACAGACAAGAAGGAGGGGTTTCTCCATACTTCGTAGTAATCATTTTCCACTTGAACAATCAGAAAAGCTATGTGCACAGCAAGCTGTGCACAGCAGCTGTGCACAGCAGCCCTTTTCTCCCGCCTCGGGTCGCACAAAGATGATCGGAGCCGCTCATTTTGTTCAAAATATGTCGTTTAAGGTCTCTGTAAAAAATGAGCTTCGTTCGATATCGTTAGAGGCGTTAACAAAACACCAAAAATCACTTCAGAATTTAGGCTAAATTCTGAAGTGATTTTTGGTGTTTTGTTAACGCCTCTAACGATATCGAACGAAGCTCATTTTTTACAGAGACCTTAAACGACATATTTTGAACAAAATGAGCGGCTCCGATCATCTTTGTGCGACCCGAGGCGGGAGAAAAGGGCTGCTGTGCACAGCTTGCTGTGCACATAGCACAGCTCTTGAACAATATACACAAGGCCCACAACAACACGATAACTTATGTGCCATTCTCTTTATTTTATTATTATTATTTTTTTATCAGCATATGTGCCAGTCTTTACGGGCTAGCAGAGTCGCAGACAGTTCTTACATAAACAAAACAGTTCATGGGAAGCTTTGCAATGGCTTTAATTGCCCCCGTTAACATGCAATGGAATTGATCTCTTAAAATTGATAAAAGTGTGCATAAACTAGTTCCGATCACCCAAGTTAAAAATAAAAAAAAAAGAAGAAGAAGAAGATAGCTGACTATCCTTTGCTCGAAGGAGAAAATGTTAATTGGAGGGAAAATTGGTTGTCTAGGATTTTTCTCACCCTCTTTTCGTAAAAGCCGTTTACTCAACATAGAGATAATTAACTTCCACAATTAGGGTTATTTTATTGTATAATCATTTGGTTAAGGAATGCTCATAACCATGTGATTAAATAAATATTGCACTAAATTAGGTAATCCTTGTAGACTTGTAGTATTGCAAAAGATATGTGGGGGTTACCTGAAGTTCCTACTTTCATACTCAACCAAACATAAAGTAATAAATGGAATTTAAAGGACAACAATGAACATGCAATATACATGGAAAATCCTTAAATGGATAAAATTCACAAAAAAGAATCAAACACAACAAATAACATTGTCTGATTACAAATGACCTTATAACTCACAATTGAGATTCCTCGCAGTTGACTAAAGGCCGATTGCCGACTCCTTGTTCACCACATGAAGTATTTGATTGTCAAAGACTTGAATCCTCAAGCGTTCCGAGATACTTTTAGAATTGAACTCAAGTCGTTGAATCAAAGATTGTATAAATGTATTGGAGTTGTATTTGTTGCTCAATGATCCATAGATCTCATTGGTACTCAAGATTCAGCGTAAAGACCCCTCTTGAATGCTTCTAAGCTTCAAAACGTGTTTGGGGCTGCAATGATGTGCTTAGTGACTTCCAAACCATAACAGCTCGTTTATATAGTTCTGTTGAAAATCATCAAAGTTGCTCGAGCACTTTCTATCCGGTAAGCTCTGCTGGATAAAGTGCCTAACAGATGCTTCAGCACTTTATGCTGATTCTTCCCTTCAGTTGTGAACACCTGAAACTTGACTCAAACCTATTGATCGAACTACCTCTCAATACGTGACTCGATAATTCTATTCCACATTCCTAGACAAATTCTCTATAAAAGAATAATGAAAATCAAGTACTGCATGATAAAATGGAGATACACACAAATGTGTATTTTATCATGAAATTGACAACTAAAAAGGGAGCTCGGCCTATGGCAACTGCTTGATAAAATGGAGATACACACAAATGTGTATTTTATCATGAAATTGACAACTAAAAAGGGAGCTCGGCCTATGGCAATTATATTACCAAATTTTAGGCCTTGTTTTTGTGTAAAGACTAGCTGGCTTTAAAATAACTGGTCAGTTAATTTGAACAAATTCGAAACTTACCAGGACATTCGAAGTGTACAGTTTGTAGTATTGTGTATTAGACAATTAGAACAAGAGTTTATATTCTTTCCGCCTACTGTGGAAACCGTGGGTTTTTGTCATATTGCGGGCCCCGCCAAGCGTTTATTATACTAATTTGAACCATCTATCTTGTAGGGTCCGTAGACTAGTATATCCATGCAGAAAATCATCTTGATAAGACATCGATAGGTATATCAAAAATTAAATTTTGGTTTATAAAATGAACTCTCATTGATAGTTTAACAATTAGACCAGCCATTTAATAAACCAAATTTTAATTTTGGATATACTTGTTAATGTTAAATCAAGCTCACTTTTTGAGTTGATGTATTACTCTGTAGATTAACAAGATGAACCGTTCAGATTACAACAATGAACATACTGTGGAGTTGGCTGAAAACTCTTAATTGGTTTCCACTGGTGGACAGAATTTGAACTCTTAACGCTAACATAGTTTTGATATTTCTCACGTGCTATTAACGCTGTCTGGAGCAATATGACAATTCTGTGTTCATTTTCATAGTAGTGCAACAATTTATTTTTTTCGATCAGCAAAAAAAAAAAATCAATAATCTATGAAAAAGATCACAAAGATTAAAAAGATCAAGAGCACACCGGTCAAGAAGTGGCCCGAGAACCATACTCAAAGGAAGGCAAGAAGCCAACCATAACCCATCACACCTCACAACCACTAAGACACCCAACAACCTCCAACGAAAACAAACTCAAATTAAAATTCTAGAGAAAGAGAAGCACCAACATCGGAGCAATCATCGTCTTCCAAGGCAGCATTCCGCTATTACTACAAAAAAAAAAAAATTTGAGTTTTAGTGACAGCCTAGTGACAACAACGGTCACTAAAAGTGTGTTGCTAAAGGGTATTTAGTGACAGCTTTTTATACTAAGCTGTCACTAATTACAGAATTAGTGACAACGCACTAAAAAATTGTCACTGAATACCATTTAGCAACATATTTTTAGTGACAACCTAGTGACAAGTTGTCGCTAAAGATCAATTTTTTTGTGTTCTTCTTCCATTTCAACAAATTTCATTAAATTATAGCTTCTTTCTCCTTTAAATTTAATGCCTAATGTGGTTCATGCATCCTCATCTTACTACTCCCTCCGTCCCTTTTTAAGTGCGTACCTTGGGAATACGTGCAATTTCAAACCCCTAAAAAACATATTTCCTTATATAATTTTTTAATTTTCTTTATACCAAATTAAAGTGCTCATTGAGTACTTTAATTTGGTGCAAAAAAAATTTAAAAATATCATAGGAAAGTACATTTTTTAATGTCTACAAAAATACACGTTTCCCAAAGTACTCACTTAAAAAGGGACGGAGGAAGTAGCATTCTTAAAAAGAATGGTGTTCCTGCTCCAGATATCATCAAAAGATAAAGAAGAGGAGGGGGTCTTCTTGAATTTACTATTCAAAATATCAGCCTTAACCCCAAAGTCAGAAAGGAGTTCCTTCTTTGTAATAGTACTGAAACAATCGCAACGGCTATACGAACGTTGCCCATATAACGAGAAGAAAAAGTCTTGGAACACAGATCTTCATACGATGCACAACTGCATCCGAAACAGTCCGATGGTTGCATATATATGTATGTATGTGTAGATGGAATGATTCTAGACACAATTGTGTATGCATTTGTTTCTAAATTATTCCTAACAGTTCTGTTACAAGAATCCCTTAAATCTTTCGTTATTCCTTGCCATGAGGTCATGGCAGGACTTTGGCTACGAAATAAATAATACTACATATTTGATATGGGATTGTGTATAACAAGATGAGAAGATGATGAAATAAAAATGGGTGACAGCAAAATCACACTAGTGCACCGGCTTGTGTGAGTGAGAGCACAGTGGACCATATTGTAGGGTATCAACACTTCTCTTTGCATGTGCTTCCACCACTCTCTGTGCAAAGACGCGCTTTTGGACCCCACTTAAGAACCCTATAAATACCAAACACTTAATGAAGGGTTTTAAACATAAACTCCCATGGCCACCCACAAAGTTTTCAGCATTGTTTTATTTGTGTTATTAGGGTTAGGGATCTGCTCTGCGACCAGAGCCATCCTCTCCCTTGAAGGCCATGTTGGCGGATATGGAGTTGCAGGTGACCACGAAGTTGCTGCCTATGGAGGAGGTAGTGGAAGTGGTATTGGTGGTGGTGCTGGTGGAGGAGCTGGAGGAGGTGGCGGTGGTGGCAGTGGTGGTGGAGGAGGAGGCGGTGGTGCTGTAGGAGAGCATGGGGCCGGATATGGAAGTGGGAGTGGGGAAGGAAGTGGAGCTGGCTATGGTGCTGGAGGCGAACATGGAAGTGGGTATGGCGGAGGTGGTGGTGGTGGAAGTGGTGGTGGTGGTGGAGCCGGAGGAGCCCACGGAGGAGGTTATGGTGAAGGAGCTGGAAGTGGAGGAGGTTATGGTGCCGGTGGAGGCTCTGGTGGTGGTGGTGGAGGAGGCAGTGGTGGTGGTGGAGGAGGAGGTTATGGTGCAGGAGGAGCAGGAGGGAGCGGATATGGCAGTGGAGGGGGTGCTGGCAGTGGTGCAGGAGGAGGCGGAGCCCATGCAGGCGGGTATGGCGGTGGCGGTGGCGGCGGGTCTGGTGGTGGAGCTGGTTATGGGGCTGCTGGATATGGAGGAGGAAGTGGGAGTGGAGAAGGTGGTGGTCATGGGGGCTATATCCCTTGATGAGGACTCCTCACTCACTCGATACTATAATCTTCTTGCCGATCATAATACAAAAAAATAAGAGTAATTTTGGTGAGAGGATGCATATAATTATTGTATGGGAGGCAAAAAGATGCCTACAATATATATGTATTAAATTGTATTGCTTCTTCGTTAATCAAAAAAAAAAGTGTACTGCTTCTTTTATAAATTTATTTAAGATAAGATAAGGTGCATTTTAATCCTAAGTACTCAAATCGGTTTGCTCCTATATTAATTTGTCCATGTCCGTGCCCGTGCCCGTGCCCGTGTCTGAAAACACGGCTTGAGTAATCGACGCACGTACCCGTGCTCGTGCCGATGCATTCTTTATAGTCCTTCGATTTTCAGATAGTGAGAAGGAGAAGAGATAGTGAGAGAAAATGTGGTTTGAATTTTGAAAAGGGAGAGAGAGAATGTGGTTTGAAATTTTAGGTGTGGTGGACTGGTAAAGGAAAAGGTTACAGAGAGAGAGAGAGAGTGAGAGTTGGCAGAGAGAGGGATAAAATGTAATATAATGATTGGGACAAAAATATGACTAAAACAAAAACTGCTTTGTATTGTAATGTAGATTACTTCACTTGCTATTAGTTAACTGCAAACAAGTACAAGAGTAAATAGGAGTATAGGACTAATAACTAACCACTTTCACACTTCCTCCAATACTTCAATCTAAATGGCAGATAAGTTTTCTTATTGGATTCAGCCTTTGATTCAAATGACCCTTTGTCCTTTATTGGCTAATGTCAAAGCAAAATTATGGTGCATTTTAGGGTGTATCTCAGCTAGCAAATTGTTGGGTAAATTGAGTCACTATCAATGAAAAAATGAGGTCATGCAGCAAAACTAATAGTAAGTTCATGATCATTTTCAGCCAAAGTTTTTGGTAAGTTCAATGAATAAACCAAAACTCATTGAGTTGATAACATAAAATAAATTCACAAAACCCAAACGGAGGAGGCAGTGGTGGTGGAGGAGGAGGAGGTTATGGTGCAGGAGAAGCAGCAGGGAGCGGATATGGCAGTTGAGGGGGTGCTGACAGTGGTGCATGTGTCCTCAAAAATCCAGTAACGCCTCTTGAACGGTCCCTGACCCGAGTGAGCAGCGAGTGGATGGTGAGCTCTTGCCTCTACAATTCTTGCACACTTAGCACACGCCGTTAGCACCTAACCTGGCCGGAGTGTGGCCAGGGAAGGCACTCCGACGATCTAGTGAGAAATCGGAGAAGAAAGGTGTATTGAGGAAGTAGTTGTAGAGAGAGAAAGTGTTATATCCCCCGTTTAGGGCCTTTTCGCTCCGTTTATATAGGCTTCCCAAGTACAGGGGCAAATCCGTCATTTCGGCTCGGGTGACGTCACCGAGTGTCACGAGCCGATCTCACAAGTCCTGCATGCACGCGTCTTCCAATGTGGCTATGACACGTAGCATAACCGCTCGGTATAGGTCACGCTGACGTAGGGACAGCTGCAGCATGCACATGTGCCTTCCCAAGTTTGTTATAAACGTTAACCGCCTCGGGTGACGCCACAGAGGACGTCACCGATATCTCGGAGCATCCTTCCGAGCCATCTCGAATAATATCCGTCTTGGATGGTTTGTCTGGTTCATAGTTTTTCGGCCGAGACACCGGTTTGTCTCGGATGGACCTGGCTCGGTCGGCCCATGGTATTTTGATCCTTGGCTGGCCTGGAGATTCGTTTGGACCCAAACCCTTCCGGGCTCATCAACTGAGCCCCATTCGGTTTGCTAGATTTCGGCCCACTACAATAGCCCCTCAACTTCTTCCGAGACCAATTATTCCGAGAACGGAGTTGACCATTCCTTGTTGGGCCGTTGCATTAAGCCAAGGTTCAGGCAAGACACATCCGAGAAGATAAGACTCCTTGTATAATGTCCGAGCTTCAACCTTGATCGTCTCATGGGTCGTTTTCGGGTCATACCACGTGGTAGCTGTTGATTGAGCAAGGGAATGCCACACGGATTGCAGTTTTGTAGCCGAGGAGGCGTACGGTCGTGAGCCGTCAGAAGATAATGCCACCCGTCCCATCCGTGCCACGTGTCGTGCGATTAATCACGCCGGCCATAATTGCCTCGTTTCCCACGCGGGGTTTAAACTCATTTTGTCCCTTCTATAAAAGCAGAAGGCATAGAGAGAGAAACGATTTCTCTCGTTCTCTCTCTTCGCATTCGAGGCATCTAAAAACTCCATTTTTTTCGGCGAAATCAAGATCGCCATCCTCAGCCGCTGCACCGCCGTTGTCCGCCGTGCTCCCACTTTTTTCCAGCCTTCAATCGGTGGAAAACTCAACGCCCGTTTATCTTCGCCGCCGCTGTTATTCCTCTCCGGTGCAACTCAGGTAACGATTTTTCCCCTCTGCCTGTTGATCCTTCTTGCTTTCCCTCTGATTTTGATGTTGTTTTGACGTTTTTAAGACGATTTCTAGCGTTTCCTGAGACGTTATTTCTATAATCTGTTGCAAGATCGCAGGAGTTACGATGAACAGTGAACTCAAACGTTCAACTGCTCATCGTGTTCTTCGCTTGAGTTTCCCCTGTGTCCCTTTAGACCGCTTTTTGATCCTCCAACCCTTAGGTTTTTGGATGCAACATTGTTTGTCAACCGAGGCATTAGATCCGGACCTTGGCCGAGTTAGAAACCCGAACCATCAATAGCCCTTCCTTTGCCTAGAGTTTTCGGGCGACGTAGACTGCCTAGATCGCCTAGCATTTTGACTCGGAGAGCATCCGAGTTGATTTTTCTATTTAGCCATTCCAATGAGAACCTTAGATCATTGTCAGTTATACGGCTAACTATATTTCACCCATGCACCGTTGTCAGGTTCTTCAACCCTAGAGCCGATCATTCTCTCCTCGGGAAGTTCAAACAGGACAGGCCCTTCCGAGTCCCCGGTACACAGTTACAATTACTATAGCTACCATCTTGGACAAGCTCTCTTTGGTCCAGACATCGAGATGGCGTCCGCAAAAATAGGTCCAGTTGACGAGGGATTCGCTCCCCTCAATCCCATAGATGTTAATCCGAACGCTCAATCCGGGAGCGAGAATTCGGTTAACCAAGGTGAGATCAGTAGCGATCACACCGAATCCGTCAACCCTGGAGAAAATAGGGATGGGAACGGCGCCTCCGTCAGGCTCCCCGACCTCCAGATTATAGGGGTCCGTCATCCGAGAGACAACAACTCCGATTCAATCTATGAGCCTACAACCGAACTCCCTACTTCCAAGCCCATCCCCGGGTCTTTGGCCTTCGAGAATCCATCAATCAAGAACCGAGCCGCCGAGAATCATCCCCGAGACGCTCGTCCCCCTAGAGCGAAAAATTCTGACAAAGAAACCAATCCCTACCTGCATTTTTTCAGTGGGGAGCCTAGGGAATACGAGGAGATTTGCGAGGAGTACAATATACCGAGTGACCTGGAGATACATTTAATCTCTCAGGATCAGATCACATTCTCCGAGGACCACATTACCCTCCCTCTCATGATGATCACCGAGGGGGGAGTTCGGTTTCCGATGAACCTCTTACTTCGCCAGTTCTTCTACGGGTATAAGCTGACCCCCAAATTCTTGTCCGTGAACTCTTTTAGAATCATCAACGGTGTTTATGTACTTCGGGAGAGGTTCGGTCTAATTTTCAACCTTTTTTACTTAATTGGGGTCTACAACGTTTCCCGGAACAGTCCTTCTGGTCGCAGATTCCTTTCTCTTCGGAGCACACCGAAGGAGCCCCGAGAATACCTAATTGACCACCTTCCTGACTCCGATCGGGGAGTCAACGATTTTGTTGAGATTCGGGGAAACTTTGAGTTCGGTCCCGAGGACGATGGTCTTTACCCTGTTCCGAGACATGATATGCTCATAGGTTCGCTTTGTCTCGATCTCCTTTAAACCTTTTATTTGCATGTCCGTTGTAGAAATGTTCTTACCGAGATCTTTTTTTTGTTTTGCAGAACCTTCTCCAATTTCCGCCCGCTTGATCAAAGCCAAGAATGATGACCATATCAAGGCTGCTTACACCGTTCCCCATGAAGAGAGACTCGCCCACGCTCTGCTAGGCTATGAGCCGACATACACTTCCTATCTTCAGAAAAGGAAGAAGAAATCTAAGGAGCAACTTCTAGCCGAGCGAGCTGGACCGAGCCGGAAGAGAAAGAGATCATCTTTCAAGGGGAAGTCTGTCGAAGCAATCGAGGTGAGCTCGGAATCCGAGATTGACCTTCACCGGACCCCAGTCCAGGACTTGATCAGAAAGATAAGAGTACCCCTTGCGGACGAGTTCGAGGAGGAAGAAGAAGAGGAAATGGGGGGTGATCTTGGTAGTCTTCCAAGTCTTATTCCTGGCAAGAAACCGAAAAAGACCGTCGTCACTTCAGCCAAAGGGACGCCGAGTCAAGCTAAAAGAGCTCCAGTTGCCACCGAGACGGATACTGCCGAGCTTAAGAAACAGAGGCTTGTGCTGGGATCAGGCTCCGGAAAGGATGCCCAAAAAGAGAAGACTGTTGCTGAGAAGACCCTTGTTGAGAAGGACCCTCCTTCTAAAACTGCTCACATCGATGCTTCCGTTCTTGCACCTTTCATTTTTGCTCCCCAAATTAAAGAAGGATCGCCAGTGCTGGTTACCGACAGTGTACGTTCCAATCCGAGGCTCGGCTTACTAGTGCTACAAGGGGTATGCCTGCCTGAAGATATGAAACAACTCCCCAGCGACCTCGAGGGTAATATTGTGGACATGTTCTCTCACTTGACCTTGGTAAGCATCTCTTCCGAGCGTTTTTTTTTTTTTTTTTAAACGTCCAGTTGCTTATATCTGTTGTGATTTATGACCGTAGGCCAATCAATCCTTGCTCGGCTATCACCAAAAAGTCGTGAATTTGTTCTCTGCTTTCTCAGCTCTGAAGGTAAGGCATAAAGATGTGCTTCAGAAGAAAAAAGAGACCGAGAACGACTTGGCCGCAGCTAGGCTTCAAATTTCTGAGCTTGAGATCGCGAAGAAACAGCTCTCCGAGCTCGAAGCATTAAAGAGTCAGGTTAAGGAGCTGCAACAGAAGTCATCTAAAGACGCGGAGAGGCATACGCGGGAGACTTCCGAAGCGCGCTCTACCGGATTTGAGGAAGCGAAGGAGAAAATTATGGAACATTACAAGGGGCAAGTTGAGGAGATAAAGAATGTGGGTTTTCAGAGAGGTGCTAGGATTTACTTGTTCAAAGGTGTGGGCATTGGATACGGGATTGGTCTCGACGCAGGTAGTGTTCATACCGAGTCTGATCTTCGCAAGGTGCCCGAAGTGACTTTGCCAGAAATTGAAATCCCGTCTAAGGAGGAAGAGGAAGTTGGAGAGGAGGAGGTAGTTGGAGAGAACGCTGCAGAGAACACCGAGGCTTAAAGTTGTTCTTCTGGAATTTGAATTTGTCCGAACAATCTTTCTTCCCCCCGAACTAATTCGATGGTTTGTTATTTTGGGTACGGCTGGTGGAATTATATGCCAGACCGTTGTTATTGTTGTTGAAACAACACTTCTTTCTCCCCCCAAACTATTTCTTATTTTGAAACGGCTCGGTGGAATTATACGCCGAGTCGTTTGTGGTGAATGAATGAATGGGATGGATGACTTTATATCTTCTATCTCTCTCATCATGTTTGAATGATTGTCTCGGATATGTATAGTAATACCCCCATTCATCTCGGCTTAGGGCAACTAAATACCCCTGGCCTAAGTTGGGATGAATGTTTCAAGAAATTTTCTAAGGCATGAAAAATATCTGAAGCAATTGACAGGTCTTCTCGGATATATTACCGAGTCAATTGAATGTTCATAATTAAGACTTGTAAAAATTGAGAAAATTTTCACAAGTGTTGTAATCCGAGAGTGATATTAGAGGTTTGGTTTTACGATAAGACACGTCTCGGTAAGATGTTGAAATAAGTTCAATATCCAATAAGAGAGGTTCGTCTACTCGGATAACCGAGTCAATTGTGTAACTTAGGGATATAAGTTATCATTGAAACAATACCTCCCAACAAGAGTTTGATTGACTCGGTGAAATCGTACCGAGGTGATTTGTTATCTTAAAAGATAAGTTGTTGGTGGATCGGTACTCTCGTTATTAGGAGTTAAGTTACTAACTTGTAAAAACAAGCTGTTATTTGGTCAATACCCCTGTGGAAGGTTTTTACGTCGAGCTCGGTTTATAATCCGAGACATTATTGTTAGTACCACCGCGAGGGTGTGTGATTTTGATATTTTATCGACGGAATCATTGGATTGGCTCAGCTAAACCGAGCAGTTTTATGGGGTGAGATCCATGTGTGAGGTTGTGCCTTTAGCCGAAGCTATTGGGTACGAATATCGAGACACGATTAAAAAGACAACAATTGGGATCAAAAAGTTTTTCATTGATAAACTTCCGAGGAAGTAGTACATCAAAATTTCTTCACAATTTTTCTAAGTCTGAAACTCATCATCCGAGAGTAGTACCTTTAAGCATAATACTTTCTCAAATTATAAGCATTCCAAGGCTTGTCCACGAGCTTTCCATCCATGTCTTCAATCTGGTAAGCTCCTTTTCCCACCTTCTTGACGACTCAGTACGGACTATCCCAGTTGGGCATCAGCTTCTTTTTCTTATTCTTGTCCGTGACTTTCTTGAGAACAAGGTCGTCCGGGCAAAATGTCCTCAACCGAACCGTTTTGTTGTATCCTTTAGCAACCTCCTGCTGATAAGCTGCTAACTTCACCCGAGCTGCGTCCCGCTTCTCCTCGGCCAAGTCCAGGTCGTTACTTAGAGCCGTGTCGTTGGTGGTTTCATCAAAGTACTCGGTTCGGATTGTGGGTAACCCCTTCTGGATAGGGATTACAGCTTCAATATCGTAGGCCAAGGAATAGGGAGTCTGGTTAGTAGAGCGTCTCGGAGTAGTTCGGAAAGCCCAGAGGACGTGTGGTAGCTCTTCAGCCCATTTTCCTCTTTTAGCAGTTAGCCTTCGCTTGAGTCCAGCCGCGACTGTCTTGTTAGAGGCCTCGGCTTGGCCGTTACCTTGAGGATAAACAGGTGTGGAGTTGAAGAAACGCACCTCGAGCTTGTCACACACCTCCTTCATTTGTTTTCCAGTGAACTGCTTACCATTGTCCGAGACGATTGCGTACGGAACCCCATACCGAGAGATTATATTCTGCCATAGAAAGCTCCTCACATTTGCCTCAGTGATGAAGATTAGCGGCTCGGCTTCCACCCACTTCGAAAAGTAATCCGTAGCAGTTATGAGGTAGCGGAATCCTCTAGGAGCAAGTGGGAGCTCTCCAACAATGTCCAAGCCCCACTGTGCAAAGGGCCATGAGCTAGTGATCGGCTGAAGGTCCTCGGCGGGCTGGTGAATCATTGGTTTGAATAGCCGGCATCTGTGGCATTTTTGAACGAACTCTTCAGCATCTTCCTTCATCTTCGACCACTAATACCCCTGAGTGATGGCTCGGTGGGCGATAGAACGTCCCCCCTAGTGGCAACCCTCGCTGCCGGCATGAAGTTCGTGGAGTATCGAATGGACTTGATTCTGATGGACCACCATGAGGTATGGTCTTGTCCGAGAGCGTCTGTATAGAGAGCCTGTTGGTGAGAGCCAATAGTTTGTAGCTTTACATCTAACCCGGTGAGCTTCTCATCGACCCTCGGGTAGCTTGTCGTCTCGGAGGTAAAACACCAATTCATCAATCCAGCTTGGACCGAGCTCGACGTTGAAAACCTGTATCTGAGGGGGTTGAAGCTCGGATTGGAAATTGTTCCAAAGGAAATGCTTCGTTGCTCGGAGACCTTGCATGCTGATGCCAATCCTGCGAGTGCGTCAGCGTGGGCATTGTGTTCTCGGCCCACCTGGTGTACTTCAATTTCTTCAAATGTCTAGGTTAGACTCCTGGCTAGGCTTAGATACTTGGCCATTCTCTCGTCCTTAGCGTCGTATTCTCCGTTGAACTGGTTTACAACGAGTTGGGAGTCGCTGTAAACCATTAAGGTCTTCACGTCCATTGCCTCGGCCAACCGAAGGCCAGCGATTAAAGCTACGTACTCGGCCTCATTGTTAGAGGCCGAGAACTCGATTATGATTGCATTCTCGTGAATGACTCCCTCGGGGGAGATTAGGACTTGTAGACACCCCAATCCGAACCTACAGAATTCTGAAACTTCCCCGATGATGAAAATGCCTAACAAGGACGC
>CM037162.1:19068168-19083168 GCA_020921065.1 Vaccinium darrowii | reverse complement strand
TGTTTGAATGAAAAAATACAACCTAGTTTTGTATCTCTCTCTCTCTCTCCCTCGCTCGCACTTGGCGCAAGAAATAAATTTTCATTACAATTCGGACAATTAATTCAAATTTATTACAACTCATTTTCATGACAATTCGGGCAATTAATTAAAAAGAGTAAGTTAATTAATTTTTTTTTGTTTTTTTCCTTATTTACATAACAAACAAAATAAGGAATTAAGAAGGCCGGTACGACACGATTAAGTAAATGGGCCGGCGCGACACGATTAAGTAAACGGGCACGACACGACACGACACGTCTCAAAAGATTAAGCGGGCCGGCACGACACGACACGATTAAGTAAGAGGGTCGGCACGGCCCGACACGATTTAAAAAACGGCACGACACGACACGATTAAGTAAATGGGCACGGCACGGCACGACACGAGTCAAACGATTAAGCGGTCGGCACGGCACGACACGACACGATTAAGTAAGCGGGCTGGGCACGGCACGGCACGATTACAAATCGGCACGGCACGGCACGACACGAGTCGGACGATTAAGCGGGTTGGCACGGCACGGCACGGCACGATTAAGTAAGTGGGCCGGCACGGCACGACACGGTTACAAATCGGCACGGCACGGCACGGCACGAATGAAGAAAAATGGCACGTCACGGCACGACTGAAAATGAGCACGGCACGATTTGGCACGGCACGGCATGGCACGATTAAGGAAACGGGCACGGCACGGCACGGGCACGGGCACGGTTGGCACGGAAGAAAAGCGGCACGGCACGGCACGATGGGCCTGTTTGACACCTCTACTGCTTGCACACTTAGAGCTACAGCAATTTTAGGAGTTTTGTTTCGAGATTGGATAAATATCTCCCAGATCATAGGATAAGATTTTTAATTTAATTTTAAATTGTACCTATCATTTCTTTTCATTGAATGATGCAGTCATTGTTTTTTTTTAAATATTAACTCTCAATTAGAATGGATTTGGAGGAGATAGCCAATAGGTCCTTTGAAATGTCAATAATTTAAAATCTTACGTTGCTGATGTGGGGCAAAAGTTTCGTTTGACTTATATTACTATATTATACAGCAAAACCAATTCTCTAGAGAAAAAGTTTCGTTTGACTTATATTATACAGTACAAGTATGATTTGATGCGAAAATAGTTCGTTGGAGTAAAGAATTGGTTTTGCTAAAGTAACCTATGCCTAAACATGCTCAAATACGGGATAATTGTACCTTTTAGTAATTGAAGAAATACACCACATTAACAAAAGTAATGTATAGCTTATTCCACCTTTAAATAAACAAGAAATTTAAACTTCCAGGTCTAGGTAATTGATCTGGATTTACAAACAACTCTATAGTTTCACTAAAAAAAATTGAGTTTTAGAGACAATCTAATGACAACATCGTGTCACTAAAAGTGTGTTGCTAAAGGGTATACAATGACAGTTTTTTGTACTAAGCTGTCACTAAAATTGTAGCTGAATACCCTTTAACAACACACTTTTAGTGACAACTTAGTGACAAAATCATTGTCACTAAAGATCAATTTTTTTGTAGTGTTTGTCGAATAAACGCGTGTTCTCTCTATGCCTAACATAAAACGTACGTACTATGACTAGGGCAGTAATATTCGATCAATATTGATGTACAATCAGATCTTTTGATGCTTCCATTATCGGAATTACGTAATTTTGCAAAGGTGGAGCAGCTATGAGTTGCAGAAGCTGAGAAAGTTTTTGAGATACTGAAATACAATGAAAATTAAAGATACATAAAACAAACAGTTTAGGAATATGAAGCAAGTTAGAGCATGTTCCTTTTGCTTCAAACTTATGACGTTTTTTTTTGTACTCTATTGGTTGGTCTTTTTGTGTGTCTTATTGGTTTGGACTTTGGTGGATCTTTAGAGAATCATACCCGTAGACGATATGCCTCAAGTCGAGGTTATTGCAAAGAGTCAGAGCAACATGTTGACCTCTTTGTCTTCCATGGAATCTTCATGAAATTTCTCTCAATTTCAAGAAACAAAAAAATGGCACTTTTGAATTTCATATTACCATTTTCTATATAAATACCTTGTCACGGTATCTTTTGAACAAGATAACAATCGAATATAATTGCATATGAAATATGCCATAGATTTTGTCTATAATTGTTACGTTATAAGCATTTGCCTTACAGTATTTGCATACATATATACTAGCATAAAACCCGTGCTATGCACGGGACAAATATTAGTGCATATGATACAATACGAACCCAAGCACACGCGGTTAACTTATCTGTGCTATGCACAAAAATAAAATTATAATTGTAATTACATCTCTTTATGACACATACAAATTTCAATCCATGAACATCGGCTTAAATTCTAAAATGAAATGATGAACTCCTAAGGGTACCCATGATCTCTCGTATCAACAAAATTTACTGCATACATACATCATAATACTAACCAAATTCCAACCGTCAAGAGCTTGAGTACAAACATGACATTTGAATTTTAATTTCCATCTACAATCTGACATGGTTTGTCATCTTCTTTCTCACTAATAGTCATTCTGCATTAATATATAAGATAGATAGATAGATAGATAGATAGATATAGACTAGCAATAACCCATGCAATGCATGGCAGATGCATTGAAAATTAAGGAATAGGTCATTATGTCGATTTATAGCCATCCTAAAAATGTTAAAATTCTACAACATTTATGCAATGTAAAATATGTATATTTTCAACTTAGAACAACTTTTTTCCTATTTAAACTATATTTTTCTTTCCTGGAGTGAAGCCTTAAATTAAGATCTTGAAAGCACATAAGGACCAAACTAATTGAATCTAGTACATTAAGGAACTGCGATCGTTGAAAGTTAAGAATTACATTCAAACACAAAAATCATTAAAAAAGAAAAAAAAAGAGCAGACCTTAAAGACATATAAAACTCAGCATCTGTAATCGTTAAAAGTTAAAAATTACTTTAAAAAATTAGAGAGATTGTTTACTTACCAATCACTTTGGCAACCATGTTAGCACCAACATTCTAATCCTTTTCTGCAATAGAGCAACAAAACAAATTCATTAAAAAAAATTAAAAGCAGATTAAAAGGAACACAAACTGTAAAAAAGCAATATGCTTTGTAGAATATCTTTCACAGAGCATAATCGAATAGTTGAGACATGATTAGAGTGATTTCTTTAATAAAGGCAATCCTTTTATACTTCCTCGATATTAGGAGAGCAATTTAAATTCGTTTGTTAACTTAGGAAAATAATATCCCAAAAATCATGGGAAATCATGGTGTGTTCATGTTAGCCAACCAAAGTTTTAATTTTCACTAATTATCTCCTTCCCATAATTATCTAAACTGAATTGATTACCAAATTAAATTCTTAAATGATTTTATTTTTGAAAACAAAAGACTCCCACAAATCATGGGCTAAGGAAATCATTCATTTTTTTTTTATCGGCTGGGATAAGGAAATCATGCAATCGGTTGATTAAAAGAATTATCAGAAAAACAAAGAAAATCATTGGATAGGAAAATTTTCATTTAAAATGGTAATTGAGTAAGTCTTAAAGGTTTCCTTTTGAAGAAATCTCACCATACTTATAGTAATTGAGCAACTCTTAAGGATTTTTTTTTTTTTTTTCCCAAATGGTAGGAGATACAGAAGTCCTGGCTAATTGAGATAGCCCTAGTTGGTGATCCAATAATTTTTCCGCTTGAGTGAACTCCTGACCTTCTCGTAATCTGTAGGAGTTCTGACTGAGCTACCCATAGTTGGTTATCTTAGGGTTTGCTTTGAAATTCTAAATTGGTTGATTTTATTTTTTTGTAATGTGGTTATCTCAAGTAATGGGATCACTTTTATATTGACATCACTTTTATAGACACTGCCTACAAAATCTTGTAGTAGCCGACACTTCAATTTAAATGGCTGGAAATATTAAGAATCAATTTGGTTTCCATTTACATTATATGAAATCCAGTACTCCAGTCAAATTATTTTCGCCCCAATCTCCTATTACAGGTATGAAAGAGAAACAAAAAAGGTAAAATTTTGAATTATATATCCAATGTTTGGAGTGCTAAAAAAGATTGTCACATGTGCCCACTAAAAACACCAATAACAATCCACTAATTTCTTGCCACTTGTCAGATCCACAATCCTCCTCACGAAAACCCATTCTGCAATACTATATTAGATCCAGTACTCCAGTCAAATTATTTTCACCCCAATCTCCTATTATAGGTATGAAAGAGAAACAAATAAGGTAAAATTTTGAATTATATATCCAATGTTTGGAGTGCTAAAAAAGATTGTCACATGTGCCCACTAAAAACACCAATGACAATCCACTTATTTCTTGCCACTTGTCGCATCCACAATCCTCCTCACGAAACCCATTCTGCAATACTATATTAGATATTCTCCCACGTCCTGAACTATTCTTTCTTTTCCAAAGTCGTGTCATTAGTCGGATCAAGTGAGATGTATTTGGATGGGTTTCAAAAAGAAAATTTTGAGAAGAATTTTTGGAGATAGTGTTTGGTTGGATTTTTAAAAATGAGAGTAATGAGGTAATGATTGGAGAGAGATAGAGAGAGAAATGAGAACAACGAGGTAATAAGTGGAGGGAGAAATGTAGGTAATAATTGGAAAAAGAAATAATTTTTTTGAATTTTTTTTTAAAACGGAAAAAAAGGGAAGTGAACAGATGGGTTTTAGAATTTTTGAAAATGGGTTTTAGAAAATTTTCACCAAATTAACAACATAATTTTTTGAAAATGAAAAACCATACGAGATCGAGAGAACAGTACGTACGGATGAATTTGTCTTCTGAAGCCCTACTCTATAGCTTGAAACCTTCAAAGCATCTCTCCGTTTCTCTCTTTCATTTAATGTCGTTTTGATTTGTTCGTTCTTTCTTTTGATCTTGTCGTTTTTTTGATTTGATCATACACTTGACTTATTTTACAAAAAAACTTGGTGTGTCCAAATAAAACGTTTTTGTCTCATAACTTGTCACATATAGTTTTTTGGTTGAGTAAGAGTCCCCAATCCCTGTTTTTGTGCTTTTATCACTTTCTGGAAGCAAATGAATCCTAAAATACTGTGAACTACTCCTTCAAATTGATCACTTCTACTTTTATTCTCATTTGTTGTTACCACTATTGCCCTTGAAATTGAAATATCAACTATTTCTACTACTAATTTATGGCAGGTTAAGAAAATGTGAAGAAACTTTTTTTTTGGGTAAGAATGTGAATGTGAAGAAACTTGAAACATGATTAACGTTTCGTTTTAGATGTTCAATCTCTTTTTCTGTCTTTCGCAAACATAGATACTGACAATAAGTGCCACTATCGCCACTAAAACCCATTCGTATGTACACTCTACCTATGTTTTTCGTCTACATCTACTCTCCATGCATTTTTATGCATGTCACAAACTTTAGTACCAATCTCCATGCTCAAATGTTATAACCTCAATCAACATATCTTGTTCATAGGTTCCCTCCAATCCTCCATTTTCTTGCACATCTGCCAGTTTAACTCCTACGTGTGCATATGATTATATATATACTCGTACACTTAAAAGCATGTCACTCGTCTTTCTTTATTTTGTCTTCTCTTTAGGCCCCGATTGGATGGGGCCAAAATTTCAGGGGGATAAGTTATGGAGGGGGGATAAGATAAGAGAGGGTATTATTTTTGGAGGGTTGTCCCACATTGATGTGATGTTTATGAAAGGGGGATAAAAAAGTAAATGGTTTGGATGAGGGATTAAATAGGGGGATAACTTTTGACTTGGTTTGGATGTTTTACAAATAAGAGGGGGTGGATGATGGAAAAAACTATCAAATGACTCTTTTGCCCTTGTGCAGTTTTAAACTTGATTATGTATTAAATTACATATATAAATGTAAAATCCAATATATCTAATTAATTTTGGATAATTTGACTTGGTTTGGTTGTTTAATATATTTTTTTCATCTCAATTACACACATACACAGTTTGACCAAGGAAAGAGCTAATTATATACCAAAGGGGTGGGATCCCAGCCATTGGATCAAAGCCCTTAATCAAAAAAATAAAAAATCAAAGGTGATGCTGTATACGATTTAAAAATGGGAAAAAAGATGATGGTGTATTGGATCAAATCTTTGTAGATAGATATCTGGGGTGTATTCATCCAGATCTAAAATCCCCCCGACCCCTCCTCAATCCACTGTCCACCCCACGCCTCTCTCTGTCTTCATCAAGCAAAATTCACACTCGAAGCAATGCCGAAATCACCAATACTAGTATACATGTCAGACATTTCCAGTGACCATGGAGCAGCGGACAGTACCAAAAGGTGAGCAGATCGATCCTCTCCTGCTTTGATTTTGCTTCATTTTTTTTTTCTCTCCGTCAACAGCAACGGAATAAGTGGGTGAACTGCGTTTGGCCATGGTGGTTTGTGTTCGTTGGAGAAGGAAGGGGATAAGGAGGGGTTTGATGGTCAAAAAGCCACCCTTCTACTCCCGGATAATTTTTGGGGACCCCAAGGGGTGTCAAAAAATTATCAGGGAGAGAGCCTCTAATGGGTGAAAAATAATCAGGGGTGAAAAATAATCAGGGGATGAATTTTGTTTGCCAAACACAAGTAATGAGTGAGACCCACCCCTTATCAGGGGTAATAATTTTTGGAGGGGAGTTTTAGCTCCATCCAAGCAGGCCCTTACCTCAAGACAGTCATAGAGGCACCAACATCATCTCCATTTTTTTATGCCAATAAAAAAACAATATCCCCATTGTTTTTATGCCGATTAAAAAAAGAAATAACTCCATTTATATATATATGATATCGTCATCCTGTTTCCTTTGGACTATCTATTTTATTCCTCTCTCTCTCTCTCTCTCTCAACATTTGTATAATCCTAACTAAAGGGTTTGTTAATTCCACGGGTGTTGACGTAGATGGTCTTAGAGGTGGTCTTTGGGTCGGGTGGAAATCCAATTTATCGGCTACTGTTCTTCACTGTTCGAAACATTTAATTCTGCTTTCGATTAAGGATGATTTCAACCTGGATTGGCATTTAGCTCTTATTTATGGTTCGCCCTATTTAATGGAAAGAGAGGCAGTTTGGGAATCCATTCAAAATATCTTGGGTGAGCTTTCTGGTCCCTTGCTTTGTATAGGAGATTTTAATCAAATCCTCTCTCCCGCGGATAGACTAGGGGCTCCAATCAACCATATTCCAGGTGTTGTCTTTTTTCAGCAATTCCTCTTTAGGCTTAGTCTTACGGAGTTACAATCCGGAGGGCCTCATTACACATGGACCAATAATCGTTCTGGTAGTGACTGCACTTTCGAACGCCTTGATAGAGCCTTTTGTAACAGTGATTGGTCGTCTCTCAATTTCAATGTCTCTGTTACCAACCTATCGATTCTTGGTTCAGATCATGCTCCCATTCTCCTTTGTACCAATCAGGATCGGATTGTACGCAAGCGCATCTTTAAATTTGAAAAATTTTGGACTCATCATGAAGAATGCAAATCTGTTATTCAATCTTCTTGGCGAGAAACCTTCCAAGGTTCCCCAATGTTTGTGGTGGCTAATAAGCTACGCATAACAAGGCACCGCTTATTGAACTGGTCGAGAGAGGGCATTGGTAATCTTGCCAATCGTATCTTTGCGGCCCGGTCTCTTCTCAATGATATTCAATCAGCTCTAGCATCAGACAGGGATTTTGCTCAGGAAGCGGCGGTCTGCAATCAACTAGAAAGTTTGTTGGAACAGGAAGAGATCTATTGGGCTCAAAGGGCAAAAACAAGATTTTTGGCTTTGGGGGACAAAAATACTTCATATTTTCATAGAATTTCAAAGGTCAGAAGACAAGGATCGTGCATCAAGGGCATTTTCAATGACCAAAGTTTATGGACTGACAAAGAGGATGAAATTCATAATGTTTTTCTGTCCCACTTCTCCTCAGCATATCAGGAACCCAATCCCTCTGTTAATATGGCCGATTGGAATGGATGGGAATTTTTTGATAAACGGTTATCAAGTGAACATCGAGAATGGTTGGACAGGCCTTTCAGGGCATATGAAGTTCGCAAAGCAGCCTTTCAGATAGGGGATTCTAAAGCGTCGGGTCCGGATGGATTCTCAGGGTGTTTTTTCCAAAAATATTGGGATATTGTAGGTGATTCCATCGTCTCTGCTGTGCTCTCATTTCTTAATTCAGGGCACATGCTGAGACAGATCAATTATACCCATATTGCGCTTATTCCAAAAATCCCCTCTCCATCTTCCCTAGCTGACTTTAGACCAATAAGTCTTTGTAATGTCTTTTATAAGATCATTTCAAAGACTTTGGCAAATCGTTTAAAGTCTATATTGTCATCCTATATCTCGCAATCTCAAAACGCTTTTATTCCAGGTCGGCTGATCTCTGATAGCTCCCTCTTGGCTTGTGAGTTCTCCAACCTAATTGCTCATTCCAAATCAGGAAATAATTTCAAAGCAGCTTTAAAATTGGATATGAGCAAAGCCTTTGGCAGGGTGAATTGGGAGTTTCTAATTTTTACTCAAAGGAAGTTGGGCTTTTCGGAAAAGTGGGTTAACCTGTTACACCAATGTTTTTCAACTGTGTCTTTCTCTCTGCTTATCAATGGAGTTCCAACAGACAGATTTCACCCACAGCGTGGATTGCATCAAGGAGATCCTTTGTCCCCTTATTTGTTTATTATTTATCTTGAGACTCTATCATGTGTCCTTAATCATTTGGATACATCTGGTAAATGTAAGGGTCTTAAACTATCTAGGGCTGGTATCTCTCTTTCACATTTGTTCTTTGCTGATGATTGTCTTATCTACTTTGAGCCGACGCTTGATAGTTGCGGTCACCTCAAAAGAGCCCTAGAGGATTTTAGCAATTTCTCTGGCCAAAATATCAATCAACAAAAATCCCACATCACTTTCAGCCCAAACACCCCTTCGACTTTCTCTAGAAGATTTAAGGATTTCTTCCATGTCCCTATAAATTCAGCGCCGGTCCCTTACCTAGGACTTCCCATGGAGATCACTGCTAACAAGCGACAATGCTTTAAATTTATTATTGATCGAGCAGGGAAGGCACTTGCGGGCTACAATTCTGAGATTTCTCAGGCAGGGAAGCTTTCCTTAATCAAATCTGTCTTGGCGGGGCAACCTCTTTATTTATGCTCTACATATAAGCTCCCAATCTCTATATGTGATAAGCTGAATAGTATATCTGCTAATTACTGGTTGAAAGTTAAAGATAGAAAACCTATCTTTTGGCTTGCTTGGAAGAACATTTCGGCTTATAAAAGGGAGGGTGGACTAGGAATCCGGGATGCTAAGCTCTTCAATCAAGCTCTGCTTTCTAAACAGTGTTGGCGTCTTCTCAATAATCCGGACCTTCTCATCTCCTGCATTCTTCTTCCCAAGTACTGTTCTAAGGAGAATTTGATTAACGTGAAAGCCCATTCCAACTCTTCATGGGCGTGGAAAAGCATTCTTTATGGTCGAGATCTTATTGCCCAACATGTTGCTTGGAGAGTTGGAGATGGAACATCCATTAGCCTTTTCCATGACAGGTGGATCCCAAATTTGGATAGGCCGCTTATTCACCTCATTCCTTATAGTGGTCCAGACAATCTTACAGTTTCTTTCCTTCTGGGTGAAGGTATTAATGGGAAGATTTGGAATGTGAATAGGGTAAATGAGTTAATCCCAGGCTTTCTTGTTCAAGAAGTTCTAGCCCCTTTGCCTACCATGAATTGTTCGGACCAACTCATTTGGCCCTTCACAAATTCTGGCAAATACAGTACTAAATCAGGATATAGATCTTTGTATGACATGCAAAGACCGCACCAGCAAACTTCTGCCTTCTCTACTTGGATCTACAATGGTTATAATGTTTGGAATTTAGTCTGGAATCTGGATCTCCCTGAACGCTTAAAAGTTTTTATATGGAAATGCCTTAAAGGGATTCTTCCGGTTCGAGAAAATGTTGCTAAGCGGCTGCATCATGTTCCTGCAATTTGTCCGCTTTGTGGATTATCAGATGAATCTACTATGCATCTTTTCTGTCTCTGCCCACAAGTTGTTCTAGTTTGGGATGCTAGTGATTTCCAATACTCTTCGGACATTGCTCGGGATCTGTCTTTTAATAATTGGTTGTTAAATTGGACAATTCAGCTTCATAAAGACAAGAAGAGGTTATCCCACTTTATCTCTATTCTTTGGGCCATTTGGAAGACTAGAAACAAGGTGGTATTCTCAGACATCCCTTTCAATGTAGCATCCACTATTGGCATGGCCAAGGACTCTGCTCAGTGGTTCCTTCGTGCCTCTAATTGGCTTTCCAAATCCACATCTCTAACTTCTGCATTCCCAATAGACAAGAACCCTTCTTTTATTCTTAAGTCTAGTCCTGTGCAAGAGCCCAATCATTGTGTCTGTCATCTTCATGTGGATGGTGCTTGGAAAGAGGGAAAAGCATGGAGTGGCCTAGGATTTACAGTTAGCCATCCCAATGGATCTCTTATTGCACAACAAGCTATATCTTCATACAGCTCAACGCCCACTCAAACAGAAATTCAAGCATGTTATGAAGCTATTAAATGGGCCTTAAATAACCATTATAATGTGGTTTATCTATATTCTGATTGTTTTAATGCAATTATGCAGATCGCAGGGAGGACTGAGTGTCATCATCATGACACTTTTTTGTTGCGCAACTTGGCAACGGAGATCTCGAAGCTGTCCTTTTGTAAAATCTCAAAGGTTGCGCGCCAGTATGTTCAGCGGGCTCACTTGCTTGCTAAGCATGCTCTGGCTTCTTTTGTTCCTCACCCGGACACCGGTGATGGAAATGCTCCTCCTGCTCATGTTTAGCTTCTGTTTATCTCGTGTCTTTGTTTATGTTGTGATGGTTATTTTGATCGTTGTTGTACTCTTGGAACTTGCTGTAATTTGGTTGATCTAATGAAATATCTACCTATTTCTCAAAAAAAAAAAAGAAACTAAAATAAAGTCCATGCCAAGAAACAGGAAGGAAATAATTGTGAATGCTACCTTCTCGGTATTCAAATATAGCACAAAGTGAAATATAATTCAATTCAAGTCATTGTTACCATCCTTTCCTTTGTTGATACCCTGTTACATCTTTTATTTTTTCAGTTTACCAAAAAACAGATGATATTGTTACCACCATTCCTTCGATGAGATGTTAAAAGTTTTGTTTTACGGTAGACGGGAACTTGGCCTAAGTGATAACCATTGGACAATCTCACCCACCAAAATATGTCACTTCAGTTTTAATTCAAACCTTTATAGAGAGGTCTATTCTTAACTGATTGCTTTACTTCTAGTTACTCGCTAGTTGTATTGTCTTGCCATTTCCTTGCTTTGTACTTGGTTGACTCATCTTGATGTATCAATTATCGAGTTTTTAATAAAATTTTGCTGACGATCAAAAAAAATTTGATTGATGTGACAATTACACTATTTTCACGAACAGCTTTGTAGTGTTATAAACTTATCTACAGCAATTTAAGTTATAGTTTGGGTAACACACATCATTTCGAATAAAGTTTGATATTATTTTACATGACCTCAGTGGGATGGATACATTACAATACACCGATACCAAAAGGTTTCCGAATGGAAAAGAGAATAAATAGAGGAAATGGTATGAGTTTGTTTTTGAGATTGGATAAATATCTCCCAGATCATAGGATAAGATTTTTAATTTGATTTTAAATGAACTGATCCTTTGAAATTGTACCTATCATATATTTTCCTTGAATGATGCTGTCAATTTTTTCTTTTTTTACTATTAACTCTCAATTTGATTAATGGATTAGGAGGAGACATTAGCCAATAGGTCCTTTGAAATGCCAATAATTTAAAATCTTACATTGCTGATGTGGGGCTCTCGGAACCCTCTAGAGCAAAAGTTTTGTTTTGACTTATATTATATAGTACGAGTGTGATTTGATGCAAAAATAGTTCGTGTGCGTAAAGAACTGGTTTTTCTAAAGTAACCTATGCCTAAACATGCACAAATACGGGATAATTGTACCTTTTAGTAAAGCAATACACCACATTAACAAAAGTATAGCTTATTCCACCTTTAAATAAACATTAATTTTAAGCTTCAATATAGTTCGTTTTTTTTTTTTTGAACAGAAGATAATTTCATTGAAGAACTAACTCTCAGCCAAGAGGATTTTACATAGCTCAGCTGGGATTAAAGAAACCTAGTTCTGAGGAAGTAATCCTGATACAAAAGAAGCTACCCAATGGGCAACGCTATTGATGGATCTAGGAATCCAAGATACAAGTAAATTAAATTCCTTTACAATCTTCCTAATATCCTGGATAGCACAATCGCACTCCCATGGGGGGTCCAATTCAGATACACTAAGAGAAATGAGCTCCTTGTTATCATTTTCAATTTCCACATCTCGCAGCCCCAAAGCTTTAGCCATCAAACAAGCCCCCCTCAAAGCCAGAGCTTCACAGGACAGTGCAGAATTGCCATTAACTGGAAATTTCTTCCCATCAATTAATACTCCTCTGTGATCCCTTAGAACCACTGCACCAAAACCAGCCCCCGTGTCCTTATCCCAAGATGCATCACAGTTGAGTTTGACCTTGTCTTTATCGGGTGGTGTCCATTTCTGCACACCAGACGAGGAGGGAACACTGTTGCCTTTACTTGGATTGGGAGGCTTTGACAGAAAAGAGTTTAATTCATCCCATGCCTGCTCCATCTTCAGAGAAATGGTCTTGACATCCACTGGCAATCCTTGAAAAATGAAGTCATTTCGGGCTCTCCAAATGCTCCACCCTAGCATTGCAGCTCTGCTCAAGAGGGAACTTATCTTGTCCTTACCATTACTGCTGTTAATCACATGATGGGACCACTTCAGAACTGAGCTTACATCCCATTTGAAGACTTCTGAAAGGTTGCAACACTCCCAGACAAACTTAATTTTCTTGCACTGGAAAATAAGGTGCTCAATAGACTTTACAGCCTTGAGGCACAGGGGACAAAGAGGGGATTTAGAGCATTTTCTTCTGTGAAGGTTCTCTTTAGTAGCAAGAATATTTCTAGATGCTCTCCACCAAAAGTGCCTGACCTTAGGTTGAATGTTGAGATTCCAAATAAACTTCCAAAGGGAAGGGCTAGGTTGGAAGGAAGGGGAGGGATTAGACAGATTGCAAGAGGATCTTAAGTGTCTAGCTAGGTGATAACCACACTTCACAGTGTAAGTTCCATTTTTACTATGGTGCCAAATAAGCTTATCATGCTCACCAAATTTAGATAAAGGGATAGATTGGATAGCTTTTACCTCCTGCTCTGAGACATGCATTCTCAACTTCTGAACATTCCATACCTTGGCAGGTTGGGTTATAAAGGATGCCACCAAGGTTTGATCATCTGTTCCACTTCTAGAGGATTGAACTTGAAAATTGCTTAAAGTGGGGATCCAAGGATCAGACCAGAATCTGACATCTTTCCCTGATCGAATTTGCCATCTGAGCCCTTCTTTGATGAAATCTTTCCCCTGGCACAAACTGCTCCAGATCCATGAAGGTCAAGCACCCTTTGAAGCTTCCAAAAAATTCGTCCTAGGAAAATAGATGCCCTTAAGCATTCTGACCCAGTAAGTTCCAGGGTTATTGATAATTCTCCATGCTTGCTTTGCCAATAGAGCCAAATTAAAATCTCTGAGATCCCTAAACCCCATACCCCCCCTGCCATTTTGGTTTGCAGATCTCCTCCCCTTTAAGCCAATGGATCTTGGACTCCTTTGGATCACCCGACCACCAAAACTTCCTAATATGAGAGTTTAGTTTGTTGTAGAACTGTACGGGAAGGAGGAAACAGGCCATAACATAGCTTGGGATTGCTTGGACCACTGATTTGATTAAAGTCTCTCTCCCTCCAAAGGATAATTCTTTGGCTTTCCACCCTTGCATCTTTTTGACAGCTTTCTCAATCAAATAAGTGTAAGTTTCAGCCTTTGATTTACCCCAATAGGAAGGGATACCCAGGTACTTTGCATCTGATCTCATCTCCTCCATCTTCAGTTGACTCATAATGGATCTCTTCTTCTCAAGGGGGGTGTTTGCTGAGAACTTCAGTGCAGATTTGTCAAAATTGATGAGTTGTCCAGAAGCATCCTCAAAACTCTTAATAGAGTTCATAAGATTTCGGACACCTGTAGGAGTTGGGTCTATAAACAGGAGAGCATCATCTGCGAAGAATAAATGTGATAGAAAAGGACATCTTTTCCTGATTTGAATCCCAGAAAATAATTTAGAGCCAATACCCTTGTAGATGATCTTTGAGAGGACATCTATTACAAGCAAAAACAGATAAGGGGAGAGGGGGTCCCCTTGTCTCAAGCCTCTCTCAGGTATAAAGGAGAACCTACTCTCCCCATTCACAATGATAGAATAGGAAACAGTAGTTACTACTTGCATAACCAGATGCACCCAATCCTGATGGAAACCCATTCGAAGCATAACTTCCTTCAGAAAATCCCATTGGACCCTGTCATAAGCCTTATTGGAATCCAACTTCACTGCCATGGCTTGTTTCCTACCTCTCACATGAGTCTTTAAGAAATGGAAAGCTTCATTTGCCACAATGATGTTGTCCTGGATCATCCTTCCTGGAACAAAAGCAGATTGATTGGGAGAGATGATATCATCAAGGATCAACTTGAGCCTATTGGCTAACACCTTACAGATGATTTTCATGCTGAAATTACAGAGACTGATGGGGCGAAATTGGGATAGGCTTTCTGGATTTCCCACCTTAGGAATTAAAACAGCATTAGTTTTGTTGAGCTCTTTCAGTAGATACCCTTTGTTAAAGAAGCTAGCGACTGCTTTGCATGTATCCTCCGCCACCACCGACCAATATTTTTGGAAAAAAATC
>CM037162.1:18930181-19068068 GCA_020921065.1 Vaccinium darrowii | reverse complement strand
CTCGGAAATCCATCAGGACCGGGGGCTTTCAAAGCCCCCATCTGGAAGACAGCCTTTCTAATTTCTTCCTCCAAAAGTGGACTCAACAGCTTGGCATTCATTTCTGGAGTTACACAGCAGGAGATAGTCCCTAATGCAGGCTCCATCTCCCTCCTCCCTTGATCCTTAAACAGGTTAGAGAAAAACTGAGCAATACATGCATTAATACCATCTTCATTGCAGTGCCAAGTCCCATCTTCCCCTTTCAATCTCAAAATCTGATTTCTTTGCCTCCTCTGGACCAAGGTGGCATGAAAGAATCTGGAATTCCTGTCTCCATAGTTAAGCCAGTTAACTCTCGAACGTTGGTGTAGATACATTTCCTCTCTAGAGTAGGCCTCCTCCATCTCTTTAATAATAAACTTCTGAACTTTGAAGTTGTCCGAGGTTGGAGCTGCTAATTGAAGATCCTGAAGTTGTCTCTTAAGCTTTGAAATCTTCACTTTGTTGTTGCCAAACACCTCCTTGTTCCAATCAGTGAGAGCCTTCTTGCATCTTTTTAGCTTCTGACGCCATGCAAACATATTAGAGCCATGGTCTAAGAGAGACCAATTGTTGGAGATAACCTCATGACAATCAGGACTCGTAGTCCACATAGACTCAAATTTGAAGACCTTCTTAACATTCTTGAGAGGGACACAACAATTCAACACAATGGGAGCATGATCAGATCCACAAATGGGCTCATGGAAGACTTGTGCATAAGGAAATTTTAACCTCCATTCCGTATTAGCTAAAGTTTTATCAATCCTCTCTCTAATGCTATTGTCTCCTACTCTCTTATTAGACCAAGTATAGTTAATACCATTGAAATCCAAATCAATAAGGCCACTATCAGAGATAAAGTTGTTAAAAATCTCCATACGATTACAGTTAACTAGACGTCCACCTTGCTTTTCAGACATAAAGGCAACTTCATTAAAATCCCCAATGCACAACCAGGGACCACTGAAATCTGAGCCCAAATTTTTTAACAAGTCCCACAATTGAACACGCTTGTTAAAAATTGGATCAGCATACACACAAGTCAAAAGCCAACGAGATTGGGAAGAAAGGCTAGAAATAGAAGCAGCTATAACATTCTTTGAACTAGACAAAATAGAAATCACTACCTAAGAGGTCCACCATAGAACCAGTCCTCCAGACAAACCTTGAGGTTCAACATACCACGAGCCATGGAATTGAAGCTTTTTCCTGAAACATTCCAACTTATTAGATTCATTCTTGGTCTCCATGAGGAAGACCACCCCAGGGCGATGGGCTCTACAGAGCCCTTGTAGAACCTGGAAAGTCAGAGGTCGCCCCAACCCCTGAACATTCCAGGAGAGGACTAACATCGATCTTGTGGCTTTTGAGGGACAGCCACCACAACCCCTCCTTGAGAAGGAGAAACTGAAATTTCATCTTCATACGTGCACGGGACCTGGCTAAGCTGAGTCCAATCGCTTGCAATTGGAACAACTTCCTGGACAAGAGGAACTTTCTGGGAGATAATCCAATTATTATAGCTGTTAGGATGAGCTGGAGCAACATTGGATGGCCCTTTCTTCAAACGGATACGCCTTCTATCAGATATCTGAGAGAGCCCTTTCTCAAGTGAAATTGGAGATTGGGTACACTTGGTAGCACTCCCTCTCTCATTTTCGTTCTCAACTGGAATTCGAATCTGTTGCCTCAAGGCCTTCTGAAGTTTAGCTGTCTTCTCTTCGTCAAGTGCCTCATCTGGAGCCTTTCTCTTCAGTTTAAGATCCTCAAACACATGGGCTAAAATATTGTCCACCAGTGCATCTTGTTTGATGGAACGGAGACTAGAGGTAGGGCTGGGTTCAACTGGCTCAGGGTTATAAGATTTGGGCTTGGAGAGGGCTAGAGCCCCTTTTGGACTCTCGGGTGGTTCAGTAACATAATAAGCAGGCCGTAAGGATTGGGCCTGAAGATTGGCCTGCATAGGTTGTGGGCTAGTGTTGATAGAGAGCCCACCTTCACTAACGTTTAGAGAATAAGGTTTAGAGACGACATTAGGGGTTGACAACGCACGATCCGATGTTGATACTATGCCATCATTGTCCTCCTCTGAATGGCTGCCACGTGTACTCCGTACTCCTTCACGTATCACCGCGTTGTTGCAAACGACAAGATTGGGGGTGACATCATTTGGAATCACACGCTCCTGGGGTTGATGACGCGCCGCCGTTTGCAGAAACGCTGACTCCGACTGAGCCCCGCTCTGGTTGGGGAGGTGTTCTTCCGGTGAAAACCTGGTAGCATTCTCGTTAGACATACTGTTGGCCGGTTTCATATCTCTCAGAGAAGCCGCTTTGAGCTCGTGGCCATAGCTATCTCCGCCGGTAATGACTGCTGGCGGAAATTTACAAGAACTTTTTTCGTGACCCAACCGACCACATAAGAAACAAAAATCAGAGAGACGCTCATATTTGAACCTAATCCACACCGAGTGTGATGAATTAGCTGCACCTCCCGAAGGCCGTTTGTAGAAGAAACCTCTCAACAGGGGTTTAGTAGTGTCCACTAGGACCTTAATCCTCATAAAACTGCGACTGAGCATCAGTCCGCTGTACATCTCGACACCATCGACCTCCAATAGGCCTGCGAATTGTTTTCCAACCTTAGCAGCATTAGCTTCCGTCAGACAAGAAATTGGGAGTCCATGAGCTTGGACCCAAAATGGACTCAATATAGTTCGTTGAAAAAACGTGTGTTAACATAAAATGTACTATGACTAGAGCAGTAATATTTGATCAATATTGATGTACAATCAGATCTTTCGATGCTTGTATTATCGAACATGTTAACATAATTACGTAATTATGCAAAGGTGGAGCAGCTATGAGTTGCAGAAGCTGAGAAAGTTTTTGAGATGATGAAAAACAATGCAAATATACAGTAGTATAACAAACAAACAGTTTCCAAGGAATATGAAGCAAGTTAGACCATGTCCCTTTTGCTTCAAACTTCTGAAGCTCTATACATTGTCTTGTAATTGTGTTCTTGTTGATTTACTCCTTGATGGTCGTTTTGTGTGTTTTTGGCTTAAAAAGTCAATTTAACCTCTTTTTTTTTTTTTTCTTTATTTGATTTTTATTCGTTTGTTAGTTTTGCATCATTTTTTTTTGTGTATTATTGGTTCGTCTCGACAAAAAAAATCCAAAAGGTTAAAGATTATGATTAGAACTCTAAATTTTTTGAATAAGATTGAAAAAAGTGTAAAAATTTGTCTTTTTGACTTAGTTTTGTCTTTATTAAAAAAATTTAAGCTTCGATCATAATTTTTATTTTTTTGGTTTATCTCGCCGAAACAAACTAATAATACACAAAAAGCTAATGCAAAACCAAAAAAAGAAAAAGAAAATTCAAATAAAGATAAAAAAATAAGCTAGGTGTGACTTTTTAAAGTCAAAACACATAGTGGATCTTTAGATAATCATTACCCGTAGACAATGCCTCGAGTCGAGGTTAATGCATTAGAGCAACATGTTGACTTCTCGGTCTTCCATGGAATCTTCATGAAATTTCTCTTAATTTCAAGAAATAAAAAAACGGCACTTTTATTTATTTATTTTTATGGTATCATTTTCTATATGAATACCTTGTCAAAGTATCTTTTGGACAAGATAACAATTAATCCAATATAATTGCATATGAAATGTGCCATAGATTTTGCCAATAATTGTTGCATAAAATGTCGTGGGGACTATTAATTAACAACTCCTTATGCACATAAAAGCTTAACAACTCCTTATGCACATAAAAGCTCATTGGGACACGTTCAATATTAATCAACATGATCTGCATTTACTTGTATTATTAGGACTATAAAACATGTACTTCCTACTTTATATTGGGGCTAAGTCATGCAAAATGTGTTTTTTTTTTAATCATGAGTCAAACTTCCTAGTCTTATTGTAATATGCCTAAGTCGATGAGTGTTAACCAAGTAATCAGTGATGGAAGTAGGATTTCATCGATGTTGGGTAGGTAGATTAAACTTTTTTTTTGTTGTCATATATGGCAGGTGATATCAACTTAATTTTTTGACAAGTCGATCAAAGTGAACGGATCAACATACGTGCACATCGACAAATTTTTGTGATACCAATTCTACTGTCTAACAACAGTACGTGGAACTAATTAAAGTCGTAGTAAAGCTAGCAAAACTCAGTACAGTCTGGCTCCATTAGAGTCAATGACCCCTAGACAGTTTTTGAATTGATTAATAAATTTTGAGTTTTAGAGACAGTCTCTCCAAACTTCTAGTTCATGGTTGTTCTTGTTCATCTCTTTCCTATATGCTTCCTTGCCTCACCATCTTCTGCGTTCATATTCATTTGAACATGAATATTGAACCAAGTGTTAACTTTTTTTTCCGAATGCATGCACTATATATTGGACGATTAATGAAATTTTTAGAAGAAAATTTGCCCGGTGAGTGCTTGATTTTCAATAAGAAATGTTCGGCGGGGAGTCTTCAGTAAAATTAAAAAAAAAATTACTGGATGTGTTTGGTTAGATAGTTTAGCTTAGTTTTGATGATGTTAGCAGGTGTAATGAGTAGAGAGAGAAATGAGAAAAATGATGATGTCATTAAAACTAAAACTAAAACTAAACAAGGAAATGAACAAAGCCAGTACTATGACTCTATAAAACTTTGAAAACTTGGGCACGGGTTGCCTAAGCTCCTTTGTCCCTCGGTCTGTCTTTTCAAGTGATTAACAGTCAACACAGTAATTTATGGCACTAGTTCAACCCATGATTTTGACTCAGCATCCAGTATTTATTTGTGTTTTGACACTTTATCATTGTTTGAGTGAAGCTTTAAATACCATCAAAGGATTTGACTTATTGTGAAGTTGCCGAACCGTAATGTTAAATTCCAGAGTTGCTGAGCTCTACATAAGACCAAAGACTTGGGTAGTTGGATTAAAATGACAAATGACAACGCTTGACTGCTTCAATGGCTCAACAACACGACGAATTCCAGCAAAAAGCAAAATGTGTTCATAAGCATTTGTAGCCTTTTCCGCTAAAATTCACTGCAACTTGTTTAGCAGAATTTATGTTTGTTCATGTGGGAAACCTTAAGTTGACAGCATTTGGCAACTCCAATGCTTCAATTTTGATACTTTTGACTTTCGTTTTTGTTTCAACCAGAGTTAGTTATTGTCATAATCTACACCAAAACATCCCTGTAACTTCTCGGTTCTTGGAGGTTTAGGGTGTTGGGTTTTCCCAAGTTAAATGTCTTTGACAAAAGGAAAAGGAGAAAATAGCATTAGTGGAGAAAAAGAAGAAAATGGCTTTGGAAATTTGGAATTGTAAAGTTCGGTGAAACTAGAATTAAAATGAGCTGGTTTTCGGTGGAGGTGATTAATGAGTTTGGCTGGTGACTCACAAAGTCCAAGAGCTTTTATGGGCAGTTGGTTTTCAAGGAGCAATTGATGCCGACCTGCTTGTGGAGTTAATCCATGGCATGTATTTATAAGGCAGTGTGTATGCCGTGTGTGTAGGAGAGAATAAGAGAAAATTTGAGCAGTGTTTGTGTGTAAGAAAAGAGAGAGAAAATTGTAGTGTGTTGAGAGAATATTGGTGAGTGTGTGGGAGATAAAAATGCAAGTAAGTGTGGGATTGGGTTGGGTATTTTTTTTATCTCATTGTAACTCATCCAATATAGTGAAAAGTGTTCTCTCTCCCGTGGATGTACTCGATTTTGGGGAACCACGTAAAATCGTTTGTGTTTTTTGTTTCGGTTTATTTGTGCATGTGGGTGTGTTGGTTTGGTCGATCCATAACATGGGGCAGCCACTGTCTCAGTCGTATTTTGAGAGCTGCACTTTATGCATATTGCTAAAGGTTAAGTCTGTCTCCAATTAGCCCCTGCCCATACCCTCAATGATTGGGGACTAGATAGGTTATGTTGTTGAACAAAGTACTAATAAAAACTCACAACCGTTCCTTCACAAATTCGAAATTCTAAACCTTACCGTAATTGCATATAAATTCTCCACGTCCCGAACTATTCTTTCTCTTTCCAAAGTCGTGCCATTATTCGGATCAAGTGATAATGTACTTCAATATGACTATTTTATTTAGAATTTTTTCACCAAATTAACAACATAATTTTTTGAAAATGAAAATCCATACGAGATGGAGAGAATAGTACGTACCGAGATGAATTTGTCTTCTGAAGCCCTACACTATAGCTTGAAACCTTCAAAGCATCTCTCTGTTTCTCTCCTTCATTTAATGTCGTTTTGATTTGATCTTTCTTTCTTTTGATTTGTTCATACATTTGACTTTTTTTTACCATAAAACATGGTGTGTCAAAATAAAACGCTTTTGTCCTCAAAACTTTTAGTTTCTTGGTTGACTAAGAGTCCCCACCATATATTGCCCTGTTTTTATGCTTATATCAGTTTCTGGAAGCAAATGAATCCTAAAATACTGTGAACTACTCCTTCGAATTGGTCACTTCTAATTTTATTCTCACCTGTTGTTACCACTATTGGTCCTGAAATTGAAATATCAACTATTCCTATTACTAATTTATGGCAGGTTAAGATAATGTGAAGACAAATGAAACATGATTAACGTTTCTTTTGAGTAGGTGTACAAATCTTTTAGAAGTTCGGCATGATTGCTTCATTAGTAGTCCATTCATTTGGTTGGAAACACGCGAAAATAACGAAAATAACTTGATCAGATCCTAAATAAGGTTATAATGTTGAAGATTAGAAAGATCATTGGTCATGTGGGTTGAAGCTGAAGAGTCAATATACCAAGTAGGAGTTGCAAAATCTGATGCAGCTGAGGAAGAGGCCACAAAGGGCCTTGTTAAGGAACCAAAAGAAGATAAACCAAAACTAGCCTAAAAGTGTTAAAATCTATGTGGTAAAAGTCATTTTGTTTTCTGTTAGGTAAAAGTCATTTTTTCTAAATATTAAACTTCTACATTTTTCAACAAAAACAAAGGGAAGGGCTCAAAAACAGAAAAAAGCACCTGGGATGCTTTTAGCATTTGGGAAATTGAGGTGCTAAAGTTTTGATTTTTGTAATCTCACCCACCATAATATGTCACTTTAGTTATGATTCAAAACCTTATAGAGAGGTACATTCTTAACTGATAGATGTGACAATTACACAATTTTTAGATACTGCTTATACACTTAGATCTACAGCAATTTTAGTTATATTTGGGTAACACGCATAATTTCCATTAAAGTTTCATATTATTTCACATAACCTCATTGGATGGATACATTACGACACACAGATACCAATAGGTTTCCGAATGAAAGAGCGAATAAATGGAGGAAAAGTTATGAGTTTTGTTTCGAGATTGGATAAATATCTCCCAGATCATAGGATAAGATTTTTAATTTAATTTTAAATGAACGGATCCTTTGAAATTGTACCTATCATATCTTTTCCTTGAATGATGCAGTCAATTTTTTCTTTTTTTACTATTAAGTCTCAATTTGAATGGATTTGGAGGAGACATTAGCCAATAGGTCCTTTGAAATGCCAATAATTTAAAATCTTACATTGCTGATGTGGGTCTCTCGGAACCCTCTAGAGAAAAAGTTTTGTTTGACTTATATTATATAGTACGAGTGTGATTTGATGAGAAAATAGTTCGTTGCCCTAAAGGACTGGTTTTTCTAAAGTAACCTATGCCTAAACATGCACAAATTCGGGATAATTGTACTTTTTAGTAAAGCAATACACCACATTAACAAAAGTAATCTATATCTTATTCCACCTTTAAATAAACATGAAATTTAAGCTTCAAGGTCAAGGTAATTGATCTGGATTTATAATTGATCTGGATTTACGAACAACTCTATAGTTCGTTGAATAAACGCGTGTTCTCTGTCTACGTACCTAACATAAAACGTACATATGACTAGGGCAGTACTATTTGATCAATATTGATGTACAATCAGATCTTTTGATGCTTGCATTATCGAACATTTTATAACAGAATTACGTAATTATGCAATGGTGGAGCAGCTATAAGTTGCAGAAGATGAGAAAGTCTTTGAGATACTGAAAAACAATGCAAAGATACATTACATTACAAGCAAACAGTTTCCAAGGAATAGGAAGCAAGTTGGACCATGTCTCTTTTGTTACACACTTCAAAAATTGAATTTGGTGCAAAAAAACAAGTGTCTGAAATCTTATTTTTTTCACCAAAATTCCAATTTTTGACATACATATCGATGCTGGGTCAAGCTGATTTTCTGTATTTACACACTATTCTGTGGGCCCTATAAGATAACTAGTTCAGAACATTGCGATGAAGTGTCGGTGAACCCCTTTTGGGGCTTTCGTAAACGGCTCCTCAAAAACGTTTTCCTCTTTTTTTTTCCCCTCCCTATTTGAGTATTCAGCATCTAAAATAGCTCTATACTTTGTCTTGTAATTGTGTTCTTGTTGATTTACTCCTTGATGGTCGTTTTGTGTGTCTTATTGGTTTGGACTTTGGTGGATCTTTAGAGTTAAGAGCAACATGTTGATCTCTTTTGTTTTCCATGGAATCTTCATGAAATTTCTCTTAATTTGAAGAAATAAAAAAATGGCGCTTTTGATTTTTTATATTATCTTTTCTATATTATCATTTTCTATATAAATACCTTGTCACAGTATCTTTTGGACAAGATAACAATTAATCCAATATAATTGCATATGAAATATGCCATAGATTTTGTCTATAATTGTTGCATAAAATGTCGTGGGGACTATTAACAAGTCCTTATGCACATAAAAGCTCAATGGGATACGTTCAATATTACTCAACATGATCTGCATTTACTTGTATTGTTAGGACTATAAAACATGTACTTTCTACTTTATTTTGGGGCTAAGTCATGCAAAATGTGTTCTCTTTAATAATGAGTCAAACTTCCTAGTCTCATTGTAATATGCCTAGGTCGATGAGTGTTAACCAAGTAATCAGTGACGGAAGCATGATTTTAGCAATGTTGGATAGGTAGAATTAAACTCTTGTTGTCATATAGGGTGGGTGATATCAATTTATTTTTTTGACAATTCATAGTGCTTGGATCAACATTCATGCACATTGACGAATTTTTGCATTTTTAGTTTTCGGTCGATTTTTTGTGGTTTCTTGGCTTCTAAAAAGTATAAAATTATTAACCAAACTTAAAGTTTCTTGAATAAAGACGAAAAATAATTTAAAAAACTGGTTTATTTTGGTTTATTTTCGGCTTTATTCAAAAAACTATTACTTTTGACCATAATTTTATACTCTTTGTATTCGTCTCGACGAGATAAATTCAGAAACCACAAAATTTTAACGCAAAACTAACAAATGCAAATTTTTTTTGAATAAAGACAACGAAAAAAACCAAAAAATCAGTTTTTAAAATTTAGCCAAACCACGGCTCAGTATGGTCTAGCTCCATAAGAGTAAAATGACCCCTATACAGTTTTTGAATTGATTAATAAAGTTTGAGTTTTGGAGAAAGTCTCTCCAAAATTCTAGTTTGTGATCGTCCTTTTCATCTTTCATATACGCTTCCCTGCATCACCATCTTCTGCGTTCATATTCATTTCGACATGAATATTGAACCTAGTGTTAACTTTTTTTTCCATATGCTTACAATTATATATTGTACGATTAATGAAATTTTTAGAAGAAAATTTGGTGGGTGAGTGCTAGATAATCAATAAGAAATGTTCGGCGGGCTAGCTAGTGTATATAATTTTGACATTCTTGAGGGAAAAGAAAGCTACTATGACTCTATAAAACTTTGAAAACCTGGGCACGGATTGCCTAAGCTCATTTGTCCCTCGGTCCGTCTTTTCAACTGATTAATAGTCAACACAGTGACTAATGGCACTAGTTTAACCCATGATTTTGACGCAGCATCAGTATAATGTTACAAACTTTGTCATTGTTTGAGTGAAGCTTTAATACCATCTAAGGATTTGACTTATATTATGTAGTACAAGAGTGATTTGATGCGAAAATAGTTCGCAGGCGTAAAGAACTGGTTTTAATTCTAAAGTAACCTATGCCTAGGGCAGTAATATTTGATCAATACTGATTGTACAATCAGATCTTTTGACGCCTCCATTATCGAACATTTTAACAGAATTACGTAATTATGCAAGGGTGGAGCAGCTATGAGTTTCAGAAGATGAGAGTTTTTGAGATACAGAAAAACAATGCAAAGATACAGTTTATGCCAAACAAATAGTTTCCAAGGAATATGAAACAAATTAGACCATGTCCCTTTTGCTTCAAACTTCTGAAGCTTTTTCGGTACTCTATTTGACTATTCAGCATCCAAACTTCTGAAGCTTTTTTCCTCGTTGATTTACTCCTTAATGGTCGTTTTGTGGGTCATATTGCTGTGGACTTTGCGTCGAGTCGAGGTTATTGCAAAGAGTTAGAGCAACTTGTTGACCTGTTTGTCTTCCATGGAATCTTCATGAAATTTCTCTTAATTTCAAGAAATAAAAAAAAATGGCACTTTTGAATTTTTATATTATCATTTTCTATATAAATACCTTCCCCCAGTATCTTTTCAACAAGATGACAATCCAATATAATTGCGTATGAAATATGGCATAGATTTTGTCTATAATTGTTGCATAAAATGTCGTGGGGACTATTAACTCCTTATGCACATAAAAGCTCATTGGGACACGTTAAATATTAATCAACACTATCTTCATTTACTTGTATTATTAGGACTATAAAACTTGTACTTTCTACTTTATTTTGGGGCTAATGCAAAATGTGTTTTCTTTAATCATGAGTCAAACATCCTATTCTTATTGTAATATGCCTAAGTCGATGAGTGTTAACTAAGCAATCAGTGACAAAAGCAGGATTTCTTCGATGTTGGCCGGGTATGTAGAATTGAACTTTTTTTTGTCATATATGGAAGGCGATATCAATTTATTTTTTTTGACAATTCAAGTGCTCAGATCAACATACGTGCACCTCGACGAATTTTTGCGATACCAATTCTATTGTCTAACAACAATGGAACTAATCAAAGTCGTAGTAAAGCTTGCAAAACTCAGTAATCAGTACGGTCTGGCTCGATAAGAATCAATGACCCCTAGACAAGTTTTGAATTGATTAATTAAGTTTGAGTTTTAGATGAGTCTCTCCAAACTTCCAGTTCATGATCGTCCTTGTTCATCTCTTTCCTATACGCTTCCCTGCATCACCATCTTTTGCGTTCATATTCATTTCGACATGAATATTGAACCAAGTGTTAACTTTTTTTCCCGAATGCTTAAGATTATATTTGGACTATTAATGATATTTTTAGAAGAAAATTTGGCGCGTGAGTGCTTGATTGTCAATAAGTAATATTCGGCCGGCGAGTGTACATAATTTTGACATTCTTTAGGAAAAAAGAAAACAACTAAGACTCTATAAAAATTTGGTAATGGCTATAATGCACATCCATTAAAGGTGTGTACCATATGTACCTATTGTATGGTCCAGATTGTGCCACCTCATTGGCAATCGTAACATTTTTTAATTTTCGTAACTTTTCAACAATATGATTCGTAACATTTTTTATGAATCATAATATTTTGCTGTGTCTTGTAATTTTTATAAAAAAAAAATCGTAACTTTTATAGGGATGCGTATGATACACACTCAAATACGGTGCGTGTATTATAGCTTTTTCCATAAAATTTTAGAAACTTGGGCACGGGTCGCCGAACCGTAATTTTAAATTCCAGAGTTGTTGAGCTCTGCATAAGACCAAAGACTTGGGTAGTTGGATTGAAATGGCAAATGACAACGCTTGACTGCTTCAATGGCTCAACAACACAACGAATTCCAGCAAAAAGCGAAATGTGTTCATAAGCATTTGTAGCCTTTTCCGCTAATATTCACAGTAACTTGTAGAGCCGGCTCAGGGGTAAGCCCAGCAAGCCCTGAGGCTTGGGCGACCCCCGGGGCTGGGGCAACAATAATAAATAAAAAAAAAAAATGAAAGTTATATATAAATTAATAAAAGTTTCCCCACAATGTGTCTGACGTCTTCTTGCTTTGTAGCAATGGCCGCCCATACCCCTAATGATTAAAGACTAGATAAGTTATGTTATTGTACGTTGTACTAATAAAAACTCAATAAAAACTCACAACTGTTCCTTCACAAATTAGAAATTCTAAATTTTGTTTCGTTACAAGAACTCTCCTTACAGTAATTGCATATATGTTCTCCACGTCCCGAACTATTCTTTCTCTTTCCAAAGTCGTGTCATTAGTCGGATCAAGTGATAATGTACTTCCGTGAATATTTATTTAGAATTTTTTTCACCAAATTAACAACATAATTTTTTGAAAATGAAAATCCATACGAGATGGAGAGAATAGTACGTACGGATGAATTTGTCTTCGGAAGCCATACACTATAGCTTGAAACCTTCAAAGCATCTCTCTGTTTCTCTCCTTCATTTATTGTCGTTTTGATTTGATCTTTCTTTCTTTTGATTTGTTCATACACTTGACTTTTTTTTACCATAAAACTTGGTGTGTCCAAATAAACCGCTTTTGTCCTCAAAACTTAGGGGGTGTTCCACTAAGAAAGTTTTGTTTTAAAACTGTCTTGTGTTTACACGTTTTTTATGTGATATCTTGTGAGAGAATGACTTATCTCGATTTTTGAAAAAAAAAAAAAAAAAAAACTAGTTAGTGGAACACCTCAAAATTCTTGGTTGACTAAGAGTCCCCACCATATATTGTCCTGTTTTTATGCTTATATCAGTTTCTGGAAGCAAATGAATCCTAAAATACTGTGAACTACTCCTTCGAATTGGTCACTTCAACTTTTATTCCCACCTGTTGTTACCACTATTGGTCTTGAAATTGAAATATCAACTATTTTTATTACTAATTTATGGCAGGTTAAGATAATGTGAAGAAACTTGAAACATGATTACCCTTTCTATCTAGATGTTCAATCTCTTTTTCTGTTTTTTGCAAACATAGATACTGAAAATAACCGCCACTAAAACCTGTGGAAACTTTATATCCATCTCAAAGCCAATTGGCAATGAGTGGAAAGGTCCCAGCATATATTAAGTGATCGCCCATTTCACTCTTAGGCAACGATGGACAATATTTCTTAACATCCCCCCTCACGTGCAGCCGCATTTGAAGCCTGTCACGTGTGGCCACTTTTTGGGTCCTATCATCGTGCAGCCTTTTTGCTGGTCTGTCATCGTGGGTGTGGGATTGCGAATTTTTTTTTTTTTAATGTGGAGTGGAATAGGCCCCGCTTTGATATCATGTGGAAACTTTATAGTCAACTCAAAACCAATTGGCAAAGAGTGGAGAAGTCCCAGCATATATTAAGTGATCACCCATTCCACTAGAGGTGTCAAATGGGCCTTGCCGGCCCGCCACGGCACGGGCACGGCACGAAAAACTTCGGCACGGGCACGGTTTGGGCACGGTAAAAGTTGGGCACGGCACGGCACGGCACGGTCTGAGGCGGCACGGGCACGGGCACGGGGCACGGAAAGGGTGGGCACGGCACGGTAGTTGGCCTGGCACGACACGGCACGACACGGTCTAAGCCGGGCACGGCACGGGCACGGCACGGTAGTTGGCCTGGCATAAATATCAATCAACAAAAATCCCACATCACTTTCAGCCTAAACACCCCTTCGACTTTCTCCAGAAGATTTAAGGATTTCTTCCATGTCCCTATAAATTCAGCGCCGGTCCCTTACCTAGGACTTCCCATGGAGATCACTGCTAACAAGCGACAATGCTTTAAATTTATTATTGATCGAGCAGGGAAGGCACTTGCGGGCTACAATTCTGAGATTTCTCAGGCAGTGAAGCTTTCCTTAATCAAATCTGTCTTCGCGGGGCAACCTCTTTATTTATGCTCTACATATAATCTCCCAATCTCTATATGTGATAAGCTGAATAGTATATCTGCTAATTACTGGTTGAAAGTTAAAGATAGAAAACCTATCTTTTGGCTTGCTTGGAAGAACATTTCGGCTTATAAAAGGGAGGGTAGACTAGGAATCTGGGATGCTAAGCTCTTCAATCAAGCTCTGCTTTCTAAACAGTGTTGGCGTCTTCTCAATAATCCGGACCTTCTCATCTCCTGCATTCTTCTTCCCAAGTACTGTTCTAAGGAGAATTTGATTAACGTGAAAGCCCATTCCAACTCTTCATGGGCGTGGAAAAGCATTCTTTATGGTCGAGATCTTATTGCCCAACATGTTGCTTGGAGAGTTGGAGATGGAACATCCATTAGCCTTTTCCATGACAGGTGGATCCCAAATTTGGATAGGCCGCTTATTCACCTCATTCCTTATAGTGGTCCAGACAATCTTACGGTTTCTTTCCTTCTGGATGAAGGTATTAATGGGAAGATTTGGAATGTGAATAGGGTAAATGAGTTAATCCCAGGCTTTCTTGTTCAAGAAGTTCTAGCCCCTTTGCCTACCATGAATTGTTCGGACCAACTCATTTGGCCCTTCACAAATTCTGGCAAATACAGTACTAAATTAGGATATAGATCTCTGTATGACATGCAAAGACCGCACCAGCAAACTTCTGCCTCCTCTACTTGGATCTACAATGGTTATAATGTTTGGAATTTAGTTTGGAATCTGGATCACCCTGAACGCTTAAAAGTTTTTATATGGAAATGCCTTAAAGGGATTCTTCCGGTTCGAGAAAATGTTGCTAAGCGGCTGCATCATGTTCCTGTAATTTGTCCGCTTTGTGGATTATCAGATGAATCTACTATGCATCTTTTCTGTCTCTGCCCACAAGTTGTTCCAGTTTGGGATGCTAGTGATTTCCAATACTCTTTGGACATTGCTCGGGATTTGTCTTTTAATAATTGGTTGTTAAATTGGACAATTCAGCTTCATAAAGACAAGAAGAGGTTATCCCACTTTATCTCTATTCTTTGGGCCATTTGGAAGACTAGAAACAAGGTGGTATTCTTAGACATCCCTTTCAATGTAGCATCCACTATTGGCATGGCCAAGGACTCTGCTCAGTGGTTCCTTCGTGCCTCTAATTGGCTTTCCAAATCCGCATCTCTAACTTCTGCATTCCCAATAGACAAGAACCCTTCTTTTATTCTTAAATCTAGTCTTGTGCAGGAGCCTAATCATTGTGTCTGTCATCTTCATGTGGATGGTGCTTGGAAAGAGGGAAAAGCATGGAGTGGCCTAGGATTTACAGTTAGCCATCCCAATGGATCTCTTATTGCACAGCAAGCTATATCTTCATACAGCTCAACGCCCACTCAAACAGAAATTCAAGCATGTTATGAAGCTATTAAATGGGCCTTAAATAACCATTATAATGTGGTTTATCTATATTCTGATTGTTTTAATGCAATTATGCAGATCGCAGGGAGGACTGAGTGTCATCATCATGACACTTTTTTGTTGCGCAACCTGGCAGCGGAAATCTCGAAGCTGTCCTTTTGTAAAATCTCAAAGGTTGCGCGCCAGTATGTTCAGCGGGCTCACTTGCTTGCTAAGCATGCTCTGGCTTCTTTTGTTCCTCACCCGGACACCGGTGATGGAAATGCTCCTCCTGCTCATGTTTAGCTTCTGTTTATCTTGTGTCTTTGTTTATGTTGTGATGGTTATTTTGATCGTTGTTGTACTCTTGGAACTTGCTGTAATTTGGTTGATCTAATGAAATTTCTACCTATTTCTCAAAAAAAAAAAAAAACTAAAATAAAGTCCATGCCAAGAAACAGGAAGGAAATAATTGTGAATGCTACCTTCTCGGTATTCAAATATAGCACAAAGTGAAATATAATTCAATTCAAGTCATTGTTACCATCCTTTCCTTTGTTGATACCCTATTACATCTTTTATTTTTTCAGTTTACCAAAAAAGAGATGATATTGTTACCACCATTCCTTCGATGAGATGTTAAAAGTTTTGTTTTACGGTAGACGGGAACTTGGCCTAAGTGATAACCATTGGACAATCTCACCCACCAAAATATGTCACTTCAGTTTTAATTCAAACCTTTATAGAGAGGTCTATTCTTAACTGATTGCTTTACTTCTAGTTACTCGCTAGTTGTATTGTCTTGCCATTTCCTTGCTTTGTACTTGGTTGACTCATCTCGATGTATCGATTATCGAGTTTTTAATAAAATTTTGCTGATGATCAAAAAAAAATTGATTGATGTGACAATTACACTATTTTCACGAACAGCTTTGTAGTGTTATAAACTTATCTACAGCAATTTAAGTTATAGTTTGGGTAACACACATCATTTCGAATAAACTTTGATATTATTTTACATAACCTCAGTGGGATGGATACATTACAATACATCGATACCAAAAGGTTTCCGAATGGAAAAGAGAATAAATAGAGGAAATGGTATGAGTTTGTTTTTGAGATTGGATAAATATCTCCCAGATCATAGGATAAGATTTTTAATTTGATTTTAAATGAACTGATCCTTTGAAATTGTACCTATCATATATTTTCCTTGAATGATGCTGTCAATTTTTTCTTTTTTTACTATTAACTCTCAATTTGATTAATGGATTAGGAGGAGACATTAGCCAATAGGTCCTTTGAAATGCCAATAATTTAAAATCTTACATTGCTGATGTGGGGCTCTCGGAACCCTCTAGAGCAAAAGTTTTGTTTGACTTATATTATATAGTACGAGTGTGATTTGATGCAAAAATAGTTCGTGTGCGTAAAGAACTGGTTTTTCTAAAGTAACCTATGCCTAAACATGCACAAATACGGGATAATTGTACCTTTTAGTAAAGCAATACACCACATTAACAAAAGTATAGCTTATTCCACCTTTAAATAAACATTAATTTTAAGCTTCAATATAGTTCGTTTTTTTTTTTTGAACAGAAGATAATTTCATTGAAGAACTAACTCTCAGCCAAGAGGATTTTACATAGCTCAGCTGGGATTAAAGAAACCCAGTTCTGAGGAAGTAATCCTGATACAAAAGAAGCTACCCAATGGGCAACGCTATTGATGGACCTAGGAATCCAAGATACAAGTAAATTAAATTCCTTTACAATCTTCCTAATATCCTGGATAGCACAATCGCACTCCCACGGGGGGTCCAATTCAGGTACACTAAGAGAAATGAGCTCCTTGTTATCATTTTCAATTTCCACATCTCGCAGCCCCAAAGCTTTAGCCATCAAACAAGCCTCCCTCAAAGCCAGAGCTTCACAGGACAGTGTAGAATTGCCATTAACTGGAAATTTCTTCCCATCAATTAATACTCCTCTGTGATCCCTTAGAACCACTGCACCAAAACCAGCCCCCGTGTCCTTATCCCAAGATTCATCACAGTTGAGTTTGACCTTGTCTTTATCGGGTGGTGTCCATTTCTGCACACCAGACGAGGAGGGAACACTGTTGCCTTTACTTGGATTGGGAGGCTTTGACAGAAAAGAGTTTAATTCATCCCATGCTTGCTCCATCTTCAGAGAAATGGTCTTGACATCCACTGGCAATCCTTGAAAAATGAAGTCATTTCGGGCTCTCCAAATGCTCCACCCTAGCATTGCAGCTCTGCTCAAGAGGGAACTTATCTTGTCCTTACCATTACTGCTGTTAATCACATGATGGGACCACTTCAGAACTGAGCTTACATCCCATTTGAAGACTTCTGAAAGGTTGCAACACTCCCAGACAGACTTAATTTTCTTGCACTGGAAAAGAAGGTGCTCAATAGACTTTACAGCCTTGAGGCACAGGGGACAAAGAGGGGATTTAGAGCATTTTCTTCTGTAAAGGTTCTCTTTAGTAGCAAGAATATTTCTACATGCTCTCCACCAAAAGTGCCTGACCTTAGGTTGAATGTTGAGATTCCAAATAAACTTCCAAAGGGAAGGGCTAGGTTGGAAGGAAGGGGAGGGATTAGACAGATTGCAAGAGGATCTTAAGTGTCTAGCTAGGTGATAACCACTCTTCACAGTGTAAGTTCCATTTTTACTATGGTACCAAATAAGCTTATCATGCTCATCAAATTTAGATAAAGGGATAGATTGGATAGCTTTTACCTCCTGCTCTGAGACATGCATTCTCAACTTCTGAACATTCCATACCTTGGTAGGTTGGGTTATAAAGGATGCCACCAAGGTTTGATCATCTGTTCCACTTCTAGAGGATTGAACTTGAAAATTGCTTAAAGTGGGGATCCAAGGATCAGACCAGAATCTGACATCTTTCCCTGATCGAATTTGCCATCTGAGCCCTTCTTTGATGAAATCTTTCCCCTGGCACAAACTGCTCCAGATCCATGAAGGTCTAGCACCCTTTGAAGCTTCCAAAAAATTCGTCCTAGGAAAATAGATGCCCTTAAGCATTCTGACCCAGTAAGTTCCAGGGTTATTGATAATTCTCCATGCTTGCTTTGCCAATAGAGCCAAATTAAAATCTCTGAGATCCCTAAACCCCATACCCCCCTGCCATTTTGGTTTGCAGATCTCCTCCCCTTTAAACCAATGGATCTTGGACTCCTTTGGATCACCCGACCACCAAAACTTCCTAATGTTGTTTCCTGAAACATTCCAACTTACCACGAGCCATGGAATTGAAGCTTTTTCCTGAAACATTCCAACTTATTAGATTCATTCTTGGTCTCCATGAGGAAGACCACCCCAGGGCGATGGGCTCTACAGAGCCCTTGTAGAACCTGGAAAGTCAGAGGTCGCCCCAACCCCTGAACATTCCAGGAGAGGACTAACATCGATCTTGTGGCTGTTGAGGGACAACCACCACAACCCCTCCTTGAGAAGGAGAAACTGAAATTTCATCTTCATACGTGCACGGGACCTGGCTAAGCTGAGTCCAATCGCTTGCAATTGGAACAACTTCCTGGACAAGAGGAACTTTCTGGGAGATAATCCAATTATTATAGCTGTTAAGATGAGCTGGAGCAACATTGGATGGCCCTTTCTTCAAATGGATACGCCTTCTATCAGATATCTGAGAGAGCCCTTTCTCAGGTGAAATTGGAGATTGGGTACACTTGGTAGCACCCCCTCTCTCATTTTCGTTCTCAACTGGAATTCGAATCTGTTGCCTCAAGGCCTTCTGAAGTTTAGCTGTCTTCTCTTCGTCAAGTGCCTCATCTGGAGCCTTTCTCTTCAGTTTAAGATCCTCAAACACATGGGCTAAAATAATGTCCACCAGTGCATCTTGTTTGATGGAACGGGGACTAGAGGTAGGGTTGGGTTCAACTGGCTCAGGGTTATAAGATTTGGGCTTGGAGAGGGCTAGAGCCCCTTTTGGACTCTCGGGTGGTTCAGTAACATAATAAGCAGGCCGTAAGGATTGGGCCTGAAGATTGGCCTGCATAGGTTGTGGGCTAGTGTTGATAGAGAGCCCACCTTCACTAACGTTTAGAGAATTAGGTTTAGAGACGACATTAGGGGTTGACAACGCACGATCCGATGTTGATACTATGCCATCATTGTGCTCCTCTGAATGGCTGCCACGTGTACTCCGTACTCCTTCACGTATCACCGCGTCGTTGCAAACGACAAGATTGGGGGTGACATCATTTGGAATCACACGCTCCTGGGGTTGATGACGCGCCGCCGTTTGCAGAAACGCTGACTCACTACAAGAAATAATACTTTTTACGACGGGAGAAAACCGTTGCAAATAGTGATTTCCCGTCGCAAAAGGCCTTTTGCGACGGGGTCGCGACGGGAAATGGCCCGTGGCAGTAAGGGGGGTGGCAAAAGCTTTTTGCGACGGGTAAATCCCGTCGCAAATAATCAAACAGTAGTTGCGACGGGGAAATGAAGCATTTGCTACGGGGTATCCCCATCGCAAAAAAAATATTTTTTATTTAAAAAAAATATTTGCGACGAGCTATCCCGTCGCAAAAAAAACAAATTTTATTTAAAAAAAAATATTCCAATCCCCAAACATTTGAACCATATTGTCATAATAAATCAAAACTTTTGAATTGAGACGCAAACAAAATGTTCTGGCAATGAATAGAAGTAAAACTTCCCGCATTCATAATACAAATTCATGTTCATAAGCAACCAAACTCAAAATAAGATCAAGTAAAAAAAAATGAAGATGAAAAAGTAAACCAAAAGAAAAAGGACGCCTTAATCAAATGAATTCTCCCTCCAATCTTTTTCCCAAGCACCTGCCAAATATAGAAGCAATTTTAATTGAAACCAAAAGAATAATATGCTTGTAACAAAGAATGAAAGAATGAGATTGGTGTCACTTAAGGGTTACAAGGGAGAAATAAAGGAAACCAATTTAGTATGTCACGCCAGACATTGATCATATAGGTGACACAAGTATTTTTCTCCCATAACAACTCCTAAATAAGGCTACTTACTTGCATTTAGTCAAATATAATCAATCTCACCGTTTCCTTGACTGTCCCACCCATCTTTTTTTTTTGGAGAACCTGCAAGTTTAAGAAGTAATTTTATGCAAAAGCTACGGAAAAATATGAGTACAAGGACGGAAAAACAAGATGTATATTACTCACGGGTTAAAAACGTATAAACAATAGGTACCTAACTCTGATCATTTAAGCAGTTCCTCACCTTGCATGGTAGAAGAGTTCCATGTAAGCTCCTGTGGATGGAAGAAACAAAATCCACCTACCCAATCCAGCTAACTACTCCAAACAAGAAGTTAATTGCACAAACAAACATTGAACAAACTTATGCACACGGGAATGCATAAACAACATGAGAATAAAATTTCCTATGTCTACTAAAGCAAACATATGCACAAGCACCGATTAAAATCAGATTTATATATAGTCATTTGACCAAGATACAGCAATCCAAAGGTATCAGCACTAGCAATGATCAAGAGGAAACTCATTTGTTTCGACCAAGTAAACTCATTAAGCAAGAAACTGCTGTTTATGAGGACCTTGGTACATTACCAGCAAAGTTGCAAAGGAAGAGGAGATATGTGGAACAACCATTGAAATGGTAATGCTGAAATACAACCAACAAACATATAAAACAGTGAAATAAGTAGTATACCTCCAATGAGGTTATCCAATCTAGGCGATTGCATCCGTAAATGCCACACCGGTCTCCCTGATAGGACATAACCTTAACGAGTCAGTTCCAAAGGCTAACACGTCCACCACATAAACATTACATTCATCAGTTTCAACAACTTAAACTCACCTCCCTAAACTACCTGACAAACAATGGCAAAAATTCATAATAAAAGAAAAGCGGAAACACAAAATTGAGTACAAGACTTCATGCGTGAAACTTAGAAAAGAGCCTCTTTCTAACTAAACCCCTCAAAAAGGAGTTTCATATTCAACATTTCAGCTTATAAACATGGGGCTCGAACACATCATCCAATAAAATTGCAGGCTTAATTAGGTAATTTCAAGTTGAAGAACCTGTTTAGAACCTCATAGGTCCTCAAAAAAGTAATTACCCAGGAATGATTCTTCCGGGAAAAATAAGTGGGTGCCATTTTTCAACTGCTTGTGAGCGAAATTTCCATACAAGTGGAAGAAAACACAACATTGGTTAACAAAAATCCATAACAAACAGATCATTAAAGGCTTATCAATAGGAAATAAGCACGATTCCTTTCCAAATCATCTAAAAGGTCATAGATGCCATCATACATTTCTTAGTCGCATTAAAAGAACCTTGCCACAGTGATTGAAAACTGAACATATCTCTTTACCCCTAAAAGAGAGAATTCATGCCACTTTACAAGCAACAAAAAAGACAAAGACAAAAGAAAAATAACCGGACAATGGTAACTTTTCATTAAGGAGAGCAAAAGGGGAAAATTACCATCTCAAGTTAGAGCTCCAAACTACAACTGTTAATCACATTTTGCAAGCTTTCCTGGTACTAACCAGAGGAATTCTGAATGACAGTACAAGTTTTTTAGTGAGTTACTAAAGCAAACACTTAGAGGGCAACACAAAAGTGTCAACTAAACACAAAATTCATTAATCTGTACAAGATCCTTGACTAAACATCAACACATAGCAAATTCCATGAGACGATGACAGACAAAAAAGAATATTTACACAAAACCATGTCCATAAATTAAATGAGTCACAAACCAAACCATAAAATTTGAAAACATAAATAATTTTGACAGGATAGCATGGGCAAATAGGAAAATAAGAATTGAAAACCTATAGATTAGCAACATTTGATGTGAATCTTAGCTGCAACAAGCATAATTCGATAACTAAATGCATTGGACAAACACAATAATCAAAATTTTTGTGCATCAATACATGTTAATCCAACAAGCATCAAAGCTCACGCTTGAGCACAAAGAATGAAATCTTCAGTATCAAATCTATAATGAATCAATCAAGATGCTAAAAGAAACTACGAATTCATGAGAATTAAATGACTTGCGGGAAAACCCGAAACATTAACAAGCTGATTGCACTTCATAATGGAGAAATGAGCACTCAGTGTAAATCGTAGGAGCAAGGAAGAACTACATTCTACTTTTTATTAACTCTTAACTGTACCAACCACTAACCAATTAGCAAGACTAGTCCCCAAACAAATCCAATTTTCTAGGACCTGATATCAAAATTAATATCCAAATATCCTATTTTTCCTTAGATCCTTCTTTTTCCGGTAGTTCTAATCGGGAAAAAAAAAAGGCATAACTATTATGCAGCCCTAGCACAAATTGGAATCACAATCGACCTTTAACATCAATCTAAGTATGTCAATAAAGTATAAACCAACTACATAGAGTGAGAAGATTACTTACGTACCCAGACGAGTCCCGTTTCGTCTAATTTATGAAACTTTGAGTTCCATTGTTCAGATCTGCGATTTTTCTGTGATGAGATCTTCAACCCCTTCGGTACAAGAGTGGAGATTTTCGATTGCTTTACGCTTTTGAACTGCAATAGGAATTTGGGGTTTCCATCCAACCTAGGGTTTCTGTATCGAGTTCCATATTTCCAAATCCCAACCTTATACACAATAACTGTGGGCCAAATGGGATCCGAGAGACAGAGAGCAGCAACTATGGGAGATGACAACCCAGGACAATGGTGGATGTCGAGTATATTGGAGAGGGAGAGAGTTCGACATCACGCTGAAAGAAAGAAGGCCACAGATTGTGGTATACTGTAAAGGGATAGGGTTTTTTTATTTGAAGTCTGCGAGGGAAAAATTACCCGCGACACTAAAACACTTTTTTGGCCTCTGTATTTGCCACGGGCATGATGCCGTCGCAGGGAAATACTTTTTCCTTACCTTTTGCCACGGGGAATATACCCGTCGCAAATATTACCCGCTAAAAACTTAAAAATTTAAGGCCAAAATTTCTGGACACTTCAAATGACCATTTGCAACGGAAAAACCCCCGACGCAAATGTTCTAGTCGTTTATAGTATATTTTCTTGTAGTGACTCCGACTGAGCCCCGCTCTGGTTGGGGAGGTGTTCTTCCGGTGAAAACCTGGTAGCATTCTCGTTAGACATACTGTTGGCCGGTTTCATATCTCTCAGAGAAGCCGCTTGGAGCTCGTGGCCATAGCTATCTCCGCCGGTAATGACTGCTGGCGGAAATTTACAAGAACTTTTTTCGTGACCCAACCGACCACATAAGAAACAAAAATCAGAGAGACGCTCATATTTGAACCTAATCCACACCGAGTGTGATGAATTAGCTGCACCTCCCGAAGGCCGTTTGTAGAAGAAACCTCTCAACAGGGGTTTAGTAGTGTCCACTAGGACCTTAATCCTCATAAAACTGCGACTGAGCATCAGTCCGCTGTACATCTCGACACCATCGACCTCCAATAGGCCTGCGAATTGTTTTCCAACCTTAGTAGCATTAGCTTCCGTCAGACAAGAAATTGGGAGTCCATGAGCTTGGACCCAAAATGGACTCAATATAGTTCGTTGAAAAAACGTGTGTTAACATAAAATGTACTATGACTAGAGCAGTAATATTTGATCAATATTGATGTACAATCAGATCTTTCGATGCTTGTATTATCGAACATGTTAACATAATTACGTAATTATGCAAAGGTGGAGCAGCTATGAGTTGCAGAAGCTGAGAAAGTTTTTGAGATGATGAAAAACAATGCAAATATACAGTAGTATAACAAACAAACAGTTTCCAAGGAATATGAAGCAAGTTAGACCATGTCCCTTTTGCTTCAAACTTCTGAAGCTCTATACATTGTCTTGTAATTGTGTTCTTGTTGATTTACTCCTTGATGGTCGTTTTGTGTGTTTTTGGCTTAAAAAGTCAATTTAACCTCTCTTTTTTTTTTTGTCTTTATTTGATTTTTATTCGTTTGTTAGTTTTGCATCAATTTTTTGTGTATTATTGGTTCGTCTCGACAAAAAAAATCCAAAAGGTTAAAGATTATGATTAGAACTCTAAATTTTTTGAATAAGATTGAAAAAAGTGTAAAAATGTGTCTTTTTGACTTAGTTTTGTCTTTATTAAAAAAATTTAAGCTTCGATCATAATTTTTATTTTTTTGATTCATCTCGCCGAAACAAACTAATAACACACAAAAAGCTAATGCAAAACCAAAAAAAGAAAAAGAAAATTCAAATAAAGACAAAAAAATAAGCTAGATGTGACTTTTTAAGTCAAAACACATAGTGGATCTTTAGATAATCATTACCCGTAGACAATGCCTCGAGTCGAGGTTAATGCATTAGAGCAACATGTTGACTTCTCGGTCTTCCATGGAATCTTCATGAAATTTCTCTTAATTTCAAGAAATAAAAAAACGGCACTTTTATTTATTTATTTTTATGGTATCATTTTCTATATGAATACCTTGTCAAAGTATCTTTTGGACAAGATAACAATTAATCCAATATAATTGCATATGAAATATGCCATAGATTTTGTCAATAATTGTTGCATAAAATGTCGTGGGGACTATTAATTAACAACTCCTTATGCACATAAAAGCTTAACAACTCCTTATGCACATAAAAGCTCATTGGGACACGTTCAATATTAATCAACATGATCTGCATTTACTTGTATTATTAGGACTATAAAACATGTACTTCCTACTTTATATTGGGGCTAAGTCATGCAAAATGTGTTTTTTTTTTTTAATCATGAGTCAAACTTCCTAGTCTTATTGTAATATGCCTAAGTCGATGAGTGTTAACCAAGTAATCAGTGATGGAAGTAGGATTTCATCGATGTTGGGTAGGTAGATTAAACTTTTTTGTTGTTGTCATATATGGCAGGTGATATCAATTTAATTTTTTGACAAGTCGATCAAAGTGAACGGATCAACATACGTGCACATTGACAAATTTTTGTGATACCAATTCTACTGTCTAACAACAGTACGTGGAACTAATTAAAGTCGTAGTAAAGCTAGCAAAACTCAGTACAGTCTGGCTCCATTAGAGTCAATGACCCCTAGACAGTTTTTGAATTGATTAATAAATTTTGAGTTTTAGAGACAGTCTCTCCAACTTCTAGTTCATGGTTGTTCTTGTTCATCTCTTTCCTATATGCTTCCCTGCCTCACCATCTTCTGCGTTCATATTCATTTGAACATGAATATTGAACCAAGTGTTAACTTTTTTTTCCGAATGCATGCACTATATATTGGACGATTAATGAAATTTTTAGAAGAAAATTTGCCCGGTGAGTGCTTGATTTTCAATAAGAAATGTTCGGCGGGGAGTCTTCAGTAAAATAAAAAAAAAATTACTGGATGTGTTTGGTTAGATAGTTTAGCTTAGTTTTGATGATGTTAACAGGTGTAATGAGTAGAGAGAGATAGAGAGAGAAATGAGAAAAATGATGATGTCATTAAAACTAAAACTAAAACTAAATAAGGAAATGAACAAAGCCAGTACTATGACTCTATAAAACTTTGAAAACTTGGGCACGGGTTGCCTAAGCTCATTTGTCCCTCGGTCTGTCTTTTCAAGTGATTAACAGTCAACACAGTAATTTATGGCACTAGTTCAACCCATGATTTTGACTCAGCATCCAGTATTTATTTGTGTTTTGACACTTTATCATTGTTTGAGTGAAGCTTTAAATACCATCAAAGGATTTGACTTATTGTGAAGTTGCCGAACCGTAATGTTAAATTCCAGAGTTGCTGAGCTCTACATAAGACCAAAGACTTGGGTAGTTGGATTAAAATGACAAATGACAACGCTTGACTGCTTCAATGGCTCAACAACACGACGAATTCCAGCAAAAAGCAAAATGTGTTCATAAACATTTGTAGCCTTTTCCGCTAAAATTCACTGCAACTTGTTTAGCAGAATTTATGTTTGTTCATGTGGGAAACCTTAAGTTGACAGCATTTGGCAACTCCAATGCTTCAATTTTGATACTTTTGACTTTCGTTTTTGTTTCAACCAGAGTTAGTTATTGTCATAATCTACACCAAAACATCCCTGTAGCTTCTCGGTTCTTGGAGGTTTAGGGTGTTGGGTTTTCCCAAGTTAAATGTCTTTGACAAAAGGAAAAGGAGAAAATAGCATTAGTGGAGAAAAAGAAGAAAATGGCTTTGGAAATTTGGAATTGTAAAGTTCGGTGAAACTAGAATTAAAATGAGCTGGTTTTCGTGGAGGTGATTAATGAGTTTGGCTGGTGACTCACAAAGTCCAAGAGCTTTTATGGGCAGTTGGTTTTCAAGGAGCAATTGATGCCGACCTGCTTGTGGAGTTAATCCATGGCATGTATTTATAAGGCAGTGTGTATGCCGTGTGTGTAGGAGAGAATAAGAGAAAATTTGTGCAGTGTTTGTGGGTAAGAAAAGAGAGAGAAAATTGTAGTGTGTTGAGAGAATATTGGTGAGTGTGTGAGAGATAAAAATACAAGTAAGTGTGGGATTGGGTTGGGTATTTTTTTATCTCATTGTAACTCATCCAATATAGTGAAAAGTGTTCTCTCTCCCGTGGATGTACTCGATTTTGGGGAACCACGTAATATCGTTTGTGTTCTTTATTTCGGTTTATTTGTGCATGTGGGTGTGTTGGTTTGGTCGATCCATAACATAGGGCGGCCACTGTTTCAGTCGTATTTTGAGAGCTGCACTTTATGTATATTGCTAAAGGTTAGGTCTGTTTCCAATTAGCCCCCGCCCATACCTCCAGTGATTGAGGACTAGATAGGTTATGTTGTTGAACGCCGTACTAATAAAAACTCACAACCGTTCCTTCACAAATTCGAAATTCTAAACCTTACCGTAATTGCATATATATTCTCCACGTCCCGAACTATTCTTTCTCTTTCCAAAGTCGTGTCATTATTCGGATCAAGTGATAATGTACTTCAATATGACTATTTTATTTAGAATTTTTTCACCAAATTAACAACATAATTTTTTGAAAATGAAAATCCATACGAGATGGAGAGAATAGTACGTACCGAGATGAATTTGTCTTCTGAAGCCCTACACTATAGCTTGAAACCTTCAAAGCATCTCTCTGTTTCTCCCCTTCATTTAATGTCGTTTTGATTTGATCTTTCTTTCTTTTGATTTGTTCATACATTTGACTTTTTTTTACCATAAAACATGGTGTGTCAAAATAAAACGCTTTTGTCCTCAAAACTTTTAGTTTCTTGGTTGTATCAGTTTCTGGAAGCAAATGAATCCTAAAATACTGTGAACTACTCCTTCGAATTGGTCACTTCTACTTTTATTCTCACCTGTTGTTACCACTATTGGTCCTGAAATTGAAATATCAACTATTCCTATTACTAATTTATGGCAGGTTAAGATAATGTGAAGACACTTGAAACATGATTAACGTTTCTTTTTAGATGTTCAATCTCTTTTTCTGTTTTTCGCAAACATAGACACTGACAATAACTGCCACTAAAACCCGTTCGTATGTACACTCTACCTTTCGATGTTTTTCTTCTACGTCTACTCTCTATAATACTTTTTCTCTCACCCATCATCCATTTTTATGCATGTAACAAACTTGAGTACCATTCTCTAGGCTCAAATGTTGTAACCGCAATCGACATATTTTGTTCATAGGTTCCCTCCAATCCTCTATTTTCTTGCACATCCACCAATTTAACTCCTCCTACGTGTGCATATGATTACATATACACTTGTACACTTTCGAAGTATGTCACTCGTCTTTCTTTATTTTGTCTACTCTTCACCTAAAGCATGTCACTTGTCTTTCTTTATTTTGTCTTCTCTTCAACTCAAGGCAATCATAGAGGCACCACCTACATCTCCATTTATTTTTTTATGCCAATAAAAAAACATCCCCATTTTTACTTAGAGGGGGCACCCTAAAAATGTAAAGTTATCTTTTGAAAGTTCGGCATGATTGCTTCATTAGTAGTCCATTGATTTGGTTGGAAACACGCGAAAATAACGAAAATAACTTGATCAGATCCTAAATAAGGTTATAATGTTGAAGATTAGAAAGATCATTGGTCATGTGGTTTGAAGCTGAAGAGTCAATATACCAAGTAGGAGTTGCAAAATCTGATGCAGCTGAGGAAGAGGCCACAAAGGGCCTTGTTAAGGAACCAAAAGAAGATAAACCAAAACTAGCCTAAAAGTGTTAAAAGCTATGTGGTAAAAGTCATTTTGTTTTCTGTTAGGTAAAAGTCATTTTTTCTAAATATTAAACTTCTACATTTTTCAACAAAAACAAAGGGAAGGGCTCAAAAACAGAAAAAAGCACCTGGGATGCTTTTAGCATTTGGGAAATTGAGGTGCTAAAGTTTTGATTTTTGTAATCTCACCCACCATAATATGTCACTTTAGTTATGATTCAAAACCTTATAGAGAGGTACATTCTTAACTGATAGATGTGACAATTACACAATTTTTAGATACTGCTTATACACTTAGAGCTACAGCAATTTTAGTTATATTTGGGTAACACGCATAATTTCCATTAAAGTTTCATATTATTTCACATAACCTCATTGGATGGATACATTACGACACACAGATACCAATAGGTTTCCGAATGAAAGAGCGAATAAATGGAGGAAAAGTTATGAGTTTTGTTTCGAGATTGGATAAATATCTCCCAGATCATAGGATAAGATTTTTAATTTAATTTTAAATGAACGGATCCTTTGAAATTGTACCTATCATATCTTTTCCTTGAATGATGCAGTCAATTTTTTCTTTTTTTACTATTAAGTCTCAATTTGAATGGATTTGGAGGAGACATTAGCCAATAGGTCCTTTGAAATGCCAATAATTTAAAATCTTACATTGCTGATGTGGGTCTCTCGGAACCCTCTAGAGAAAAAGTTTTGTTTGACTTATATTATATAGTACGAGTGTGATTTGATGAGAAAATAGTTCGTTGCCCTAAAGGACTGGTTTTTCTAAAGTAACCTATGCCTAAACATGCACAAATTCGGGATAATTGTACTTTTTAGTAAAGCAATACACCACATTAACAAAAGTAATCTATATCTTATTCCACCTTTAAATAAACATGAAATTTAAGCTTCAAGGTCAAGGTAATTGATCTGGATTTATAATTGATCTGGATTTACGAACAACTCTATAGTTCGTTGAATAAACGCGTGTTCTCTGTCTACGTACCTAACATAAAACGTACATATGACTAGGGCAGTACTATTTGATCAATATTGATGTACAATCAGATCTTTTGATGCTTGCATTATCGAACATTTTATAACAGAATTACGTAATTATGCAATGGTGGAGCAGCTATAAGTTGCAGAAGATGAGAAAGTCTTTGAGATACTGAAAAACAATGCAAAGATACATTACATTACAAGCAAACAGTTTCCAAGGAATAGGAAGCAAGTTGGACCATGTCTCTTTTGTTACACACTTCAAAAATTGAATTTGGTGCAAAAAAACAAGTGTCTGAAATCTTATTTTTTTCACCAAAATTCCAATTTTTGACATACATATCGATGCTGGGTCAAGCTGATTTTCTGTATTTACACACTATTCTGTGGGCCCTATAAGATAACTAGTTCAGAACATTGCGATGAAGTGTCGGTGAACCCCTTTTGGGGCTTTCGTAAACGGCTCCTCAAAAACGTTTTCCTCTTTTTTTTTCCCCTCCCTATTTGAGTATTCAGCATCTAAAATAGCTCTATACTTTGTCTTGTAATTGTGTTCTTGTTGATTTACTCCTTGATGGTCGTTTTGTGTGTCTTATTGGTTTGGACTTTGGTGGATCTTTAGAGTTAAGAGCAACATGTTGATCTCTTTTGTTTTCCATGGAATCTTCATGAAATTTCTCTTAATTTGAAGAAATAAAAAAATGGCGCTTTTGATTTTTTATATTATCTTTTCTATATTATCATTTTCTATATAAATACCTTGTCACAGTATCTTTTGGACAAGATAACAATTAATCCAATATAATTGCATATGAAATATGCCATAGATTTTGTCTATAATTGTTGCATAAAATGTCGTGGGGACTATTAACAAGTCCTTATGCACATAAAAGCTCAATGGGATACGTTCAATATTACTCAACATGATCTGCATTTACTTGTATTGTTAGGACTATAAAACATGTACTTTCTACTTTATTTTGGGGCTAAGTCATGCAAAATGTGTTCTCTTTAATAATGAGTCAAACTTCCTAGTCTCATTGTAATATGCCTAGGTCGATGAGTGTTAACCAAGTAATCAGTGACGGAAGCATGATTTTAGCAATGTTGGATAGGTAGAATTAAACTCTTGTTGTCATATAGGGTGGGTGATATCAATTTATTTTTTTGACAATTCATAGTGCTTGGATCAACATTCATGCACATTGACGAATTTTTGCATTTTAAGTTTTCGGTCGATTTTTTGTGGTTTCTTGGCTTCTAAAAAGTATAAAATTATTAACCAAACTTAAAGTTTCTTGAATAAAGACGAAAAATAATTTAAAAAACTGGTTTATTTTGGTTTATTTTCGGCTTTATTCAAAAAACTATTACTTTTGACCATAATTTTATACTCTTTGTATTCGTCTCGACGAGATAAATTCAGAAACCACAAAATTTTAACGCAAAACTAACAAATGCAAATTTTTTTTGAATAAAGACAACGAAAAAAACCAAAAAATCAGTTTTTAAAATTTAGCCAAACCACGGCTCAGTATGGTCTAGCTCCATAAGAGTAAAATGACCCCTATACAGTTTTTGAATTGATTAATAAAGTTTGAGTTTTGGAGAAAGTCTCTCCAAAATTCTAGTTTGTGATCGTCCTTTTCATCTTTCATATACGCTTCCCTGCATCACCATCTTCTGCGTTCATATTCATTTCGACATGAATATTGAACCTAGTGTTAACTTTTTTTTCCATATGCTTACAATTATATATTGTACGATTAATGAAATTTTTAGAAGAAAATTTGGTGGGTGAGTGCTAGATAATCAATAAGAAATGTTCGGCGGGCTAGCTAGTGTATATAATTTTGACATTCTTGAGGGAAAAGAAAGCTACTATGACTCTATAAAACTTTGAAAACCTGGGCACGGATTGCCTAAGCTCATTTGTCCCTCGGTCCGTCTTTTCAACTGATTAATAGTCAACACAGTGACTAATGGCACTAGTTTAACCCATGATTTTGACGCAGCATCAGTATAATGTTACAAACTTTGTCATTGTTTGAGTGAAGCTTTAATACCATCTAAGGATTTGACTTATATTATGTAGTACAAGAGTGATTTGATGCGAAAATAGTTCGCAGGCGTAAAGAACTGGTTTTAATTCTAAAGTAACCTATGCCTAGGGCAGTAATATTTGATCAATATTGATTGTACAATCAGATCTTTTGACGCCTTCATTATCGAACATTTTAACAGAATTACGTAATTATGCAAAGGTGGCGCAGCTATGAGTTGCAAAAAATGAGAGTTTTGGAGATACAGAAAAACAATGCAAAGATACAGTTTATGCCAAACAAATAGTTTCCAAGGAATATGAAACAAATTAGACCATGTCCCTTTTGCTTCAAACTTCTGAAGCTTTTTCGGTACTCTATTTGACTATTCAGCATCCAAACTTCTAGAAGCCTTTTTTCTCGTTCATTTACTCCTTAATGGTCGTTTTGTGGGTCATATTGGTTTGGACTTTGCGTCGAGTCGAGGTTATTGCAAAGAGTTGGAGCAACTTGTTGACCTGTTTGTCTTCCATGGAATCTTCATGAAATTTCTCTTAATTAATTTCAAGAAATAAAAAAGTGGCACTTTAGAATTTTTATTTTATCATTTTCTATATAAATACCTTCCCCCAGTATCTTTTCAACAAGATAACAATCCAATATAATTGCATATGAAATATGGCATAGATTTTGTCTATAATTGTTGCATAAAATGTCGTGGGGACTATTAACTCCCCATGCACATAAAAGCTCATTAGGACACGTTAAATATTAATCCACATTATCTTCATTTACTTGTATTATTAGGACTATAAAACTTGTACTTTCTACTTTATTTTGGGGCTAATGCAAAATGTGTTTTCTTTAATCATGAGTCAAACATCCTATTCTTATTGTAATATGCCTAAGTCGATGAGTGTTAACTAAGCAATCAGTGACAAAAGCAGGATTTCTTCGATGTTGGCCGGGTATGTAGAATTGAACTTTTTTTTGTCATATATGGAAGGCGATATCAATTTATTTTTTTTGACAATTCAAGTGCTCAGATCAACATACGTGCACCTCGACGAATTTTTGCGATACCAATTCTATTGTCTAACAACAATGGAACTAATCAAAGTCGTAGTAAAGCTTGCAAAACTCAGTAATCAGTACGGTCTGGCTCGATAAGAATCAATGACCCCTAGACAAGTTTTGAATTGATTAATTAAGTTTGAGTTTTAGATGAGTCTCTCCAAACTTCCAGTTCATGATCGTCCTTGTTCATCTCTTTCCTATACGCTTCCCTGCATCACCATCTTTTGCGTTCATATTCATTTCGACATGAATATTGAACCAAGTGTTAACTTTTTTTCCCGAATGCTTAAGATTATATTTGGACTATTAATGATATTTTTAGAAGAAAATTTGGCGCGTCAGTGCTTGATTGTCAATAAGTAATATTCGGCCGGCGAGTGTACATAATTTTGACATTCTTTAGGAAAAAAGAAAACAACTAAGACTCTATAAAAATTTGGTAATGGCTATAATGCACATCCATTAAAGGTGTGTACCATATGCACCTATTGTATGGTCCAGATTGTGCCACCTCATTGGCAATCGTAACATTTTTTAATTTTCGTAACTTTTCAACAATATGATTCGTAACATTTTTTATGAATCATAATATTTTGCTGTGTCTTGTAATTTTTATAAAAAAAAAAATCGTAACTTTTATAGGGATGCGTATGATACACACTCAAATACGGTGCGTGTATTATAGCTTTTTCCATAAAATTTTAGAAACTTGGGCACGGGTCGCCGAACCGTAATTTTAAATTCCAGAGTTGTTGAGCTCTGCATAAGACCAAAGACTTGGGTAGTTGGATTGAAATGGCAAATGACAACGCTTGACTGCTTCAATGGCTCAACAACACAACGAATTCCAGCAAAAAGCGAAATGTGTTCATAAGCATTTGTAGCCTTTTCCGCTAATATTCACAGTAACTTGTAGAGCCGGCTCAGGGGTAAGCCCAGCAAGCCCTGAGGCTTGGGCGACCCCGGGGCTGGGGCAACAATAATAAATAAAAAAAAAATGAAAGTTATATATAAATTAATAAAAGTTTCCCCACAATGTGTCTGGCGTCTTCTTGCTTTGTAGCAATGGCCGCCCATACCCCTAATGATTAAAGACTAGATAAGTTATGTTATTGTACGTTGTACTAATAAAAACTCAATAAAAACTCACAACTGTTCCTTCACAAATTAGAAATTCTAAATTTTGTTTCGTTACAAGAACTCTCCTTACAGTAATTGCATATATGTTCTCCACGTCCCGAACTATTCTTTCTCTTTCCAAAGTCGTGTCATTAGTCGGATCAAGTGATAATGTACTTCCGTGAATATTTATTTAGAATTTTTTTCACCAAATTAACAACATAATTTTTTGAAAATGAAAATCCATACGAGATGGAGAGAATAGTACGTACGGATGAATTTGTCTTCGGAAGCCATACACTATAGCTTGAAACCTTCAAAGCATCTCTCTGTTTCTCTCCTTCATTTAATGTCGTTTTGATTTGATCTTTCTTTCTTTTGATTTGTTCATACACTTGACTTTTTTTTACCATAAAACTTGGTGTGTCCAAATAAACCGCTTTTGTCCTCAAAACTTAGGGGGTGTTCCACTAAGAAAGTTTTGTTTTAAAACTGTCTTGTGTTTACACGTTTTTTATGTGATATCTTGTGAGAGAATGACTTATCTCGATTTTTGAAAAAAAAAAAAAAAAACTAGTTAGTGGAACACCTCAAAATTCTTGGTTGACTAAGAGTCCCCACCATATATTGTCCTGTTTTTATGCTTATATCAGTTTCTGGAAGCAAATGAATCCTAAAATACTGTGAACTACTCCTTCGAATTGGTCACTTCAACTTTTATTCCCACCTGTTGTTACCACTATTGGTCTTGAAATTGAAATATCAACTATTTCTATTACTAATTTATGGCAGGTTAAGATAATGTGAAGAAACTTGAAACATGATTACCCTTTCTATCTAGATGTTCAATCTCTTTTTCTGTTTTTTGCAAACATAGATACTGAAAATAACCGCCACTAAAACCTGTGGAAACTTTATATCCATCTCAAAGCCAATTGGCAATGAGTGGAAAGGTCCCAGCATATATTAAGTGATCACCCATTTCACTCTTAGGCAACGATGGACAATATTTCTTAACATCCCCCCTCACGTGCAGCCGCATTTGAAGCCTGTCACGTGTGGCCACTTTTTGGGTCCTATCATCGTGCAGCCTTTTTGCTGGTCTGTCATCGTGGGTGTGGGATTGCGAATTTTTTTTTTTTTAATGTGGAGTGGAATAGGCCCCGCTTTGATATCATGTGGAAACTTTATATTCAACTCAAAACCAATTGGCAAAGAGTGGAGAAGTCCCAGCATATATTAAGTGATCACCCATTCCACTCTCAGGCAATGGCGGACAATATTTCTTAACAAAACCCGTTTGTTTGTACACTCTACCTTTTGATGTTTTTCATCTACGTCTACTCTCCATAATACTCTGTCTCTCACCCATCATCCATTTTTATGCATGTCACAAACTTGAGTACCAATCTCCAGGCTCAAATGTTATAACCTCAATCGACATATTTTGTTCGTAGGTTCCCTCCAATCCTCTATTTTCTTGCACATCCACCAGTTTAACTCCTCCTACGTGTGCATATGATTATATATATACTTGTATACTTTCGAAGTATGTCACTCGTCTTCAGGGACGGATCCAAGGGGGGCATGCAGGGGCACGTGCCCCCGCTGACCCCCCCACTTGTTAGTGTAAAAAAAATTAATTTTCAGAAATAAGTTTCGTATATATATTATTTCTGTCGCATTTTAGTAATAGAACACGCGTGTTGCTTGGTGGTAAGGCGCACCAACTCTATGGCAGAAGTCGCACACCATCTTAAAAGGCGATTTTGTGATGTAAACAATTATTTTAATTCCAATCGAGCAATTTCGTCGTCGATTACAGTGTGCGTCTATTGTACGAATATCACTTAATTAATTGACAAGATATGGATGTTGTTTTCGAAAAAGAAAACTCCCCGAGTCATGGTTGAACATGGAACATATCAAATTTGATCTGCCTTGAGGAACATTAAAAATATATATATATAGCTAGGAATGGTAAAAGTAGAGCGTGTGACTGCGATTATTTGGTCTCCTCGAGAGAAATATATAGTCCTAGTCAAATATAGTTTAAAAGTTTTGTTGCGAAGACTTGTTCATTTTGGGTTTTGAGACTGGCTTTCTCAATTATTACTCACAATTTCCAACAATTATTATCCCCATTTTCAAATATTATTCTAATTTTTCTTTATCTCTCTCCAATCGCTATCTCATATTTTTAATCATTACCCTCGTTTTTTCCTCTAATTATTACCCAAAAACCAAAACCAAAACCAAAACCAAACAAGGTGATGCATTGGCTGGATCGAGTATTGGATTGAAATTTGACACAACCTTAATTTTCTTGTGAAAGTGTTGGATAGCTCATGATTATAAGAAATCAAAATGGATTTTTTTTTTTTCCAGACGATATACATCAACAAGAGTTAATGGGATGTTAGTTACAGCCCGTTTGGATGCAGTTTTTGCACCCTGACTAAATAACCCCCCTTCCTCTTATCCCTCCTCCGTGCCATATCCACTGTTTGGCAAGGATTTTCTCCCCCAGCTTCGCTCATCTGCCTTCTCTGATAGCCAGGCTTCGGCCCGACTAAATACAAGCAGGGGGGGGGGGGGGGGGGGGGGTACCTATGTTTAATCTGGGCTGTTGGGAGCTCGTGGAATGACTTCTCTACCCTTCGATTCTCTCTTTTGCGTTGTTTCTGGAGCCCTAATCTGAGAAACGAAGAGAGACAGAAAGGCCGAAGGGTTGTGGCGATTTGGGCGATTGTCACCAGTTGTGGGTTCAACCGATTAACACCTACCACTCCGGCGACTTCGCGACCTAACTCCGGCGAAGTTTTTATATCACTTTGATACTTAATCCGTTGGAAAAGAAGTCTGTGCACCAGGAAATATTGTGGCGTTGTTTAAAAAAAAAGAAAAATTAAGTACTTCCGTGCATTGTGTTTTCGAATTTATAATAAATGAACATGGTGTAAATTTCAATAACATGTTTCTTCCGATTGTGTCTTTTTACATCTTTAGAAATGTCTCTCCAATAATTTGTAATACTACGTTATTGACACTTGAATAAAATGTTTTCTTTTTGAAAGACAAAATTATAAACTTTATTCGTGTACTAGTTGTCAATTTATCAATTTGTAATGCATGTAGTGGTCAAAAATCAAAAATTTAGTTCAACTATTTAAAAAGAATACCAACTTACAAATTAAGAAATGAAATTATAATTAATGCATTAAATTAGAATTAATCCATGGTATTTGTTGTTAATAAAAAAAAACATATTGTTCACAAAAAGTTGTTTATTAAATAGGTATTACATAACTAATCAATTTATAAGTTAGAAATAAAAAAATTCGTTTTTTAAATAAAATAATAAAATAATTAATATAGTTATGTATTACAACGTAAATATTAAATATTTTATAAAATGAATTATTATTGACGTGCTTATAAATAAATAGATAGATAGTATAACACATGCAAGAACAAGGGCACGATTGTCTTTTAATATGATTTTACATCATCCACCCTCCTTATCTCCCCATTTAATCATCCATCCAAATCATAGGCTATTTAATCCACCCTGTTTAATCCCTCATCCAAACCATGGGCTATTTAATCCTCCCTTCTTAACTATCACATCAATGTGGGCCCACCATTCTTACTTAATCACTCATACTATCTTATCCCCCTTACTATTTAATCCCTCTCCAACTAATACGGCATCCAAACGACTCGTTAGTGGGTTAAACAACCAAAGAAATGTAAGTGTCACAAATTTAATCAAAGGTGGTTTTGGTTGATTGTTGGTTGCGAGGGTGACAACCTAGTTGGGATGCTCGTTTTCCGTTGTGATGCTGTTTTTCCTTAACTTTAATCTTTGTAATGCGTTTCCCAAGATTAATAAATTTTATTTCACTGATCAAAAAAAATAATTAAATCATGAGTGATTTGGTTTGTGGTGATAAATCCTTTTTTTTTTTATCGGCAACAAAGGATACATCGAGGGAAATCTAATTTCAAAATAAAATAATATATTCAAAATTGAGTTCCACAAAACTGACTTATTGTTCTTTACAAGACAAGTCACTCCCTAAAAATACATTAACCCAAAAAATTAATCTAAGCCAGTTTCTGTAATAACCCCTAGATATCCCGTATATGTTTTGGTTCATAAAGACTCAAAAAAGAATTCCAAGAATAATTTTTTTTTTTGGTTTCCTGTGTTTTTTAAAATCATAATTCATGTCATTTTTGTTCTAGAGCGTTAGTCATTATCGATGGAAATTGCAAATCGATAGTATATTTAAAAAATACATCTAAAAGTCGTTCTCTTTTTTATTCAATGGAAAGCAGTTTATAAACCGTACGCGTTATCCAAACGTTCAACACGTGCAGGTAAGAATTAGTAATAAGAACAGCAAACTCAGAATCAACGTACTTTGAAAATATTAACGGTCGATTCCCCATTTGACTTCCTGCTTTTCAAAGCTGCAAAAGGATCCAACGATCAGAATTCTTCAAAGGGCCACCAGAAACTTCGTGCTACTATCGTAGAAATAACACCTGAAGGTCGCTTTTGGGGAAGACATTTCCCCTCTCTATATAAATCCTTTCCACTCACTCTTCCACTCCCATCATCCCTTTCCCCATTTTCAATCTCTTCTCTCTCTCACTCTGGAAAAACTCTTCGAGCGTTGAAAGCATTTCAGCTTAATATTTATCAAATTGCTTAATTGTTCGATTTATAGAAATGGCAACAGCAGAAGAAGTTTCAGCTCTTGAGCTCATTCGTCTCCACCTGCTCGGCGAGTTCTCTCCTATTGGAAACGGCTTCTTCTCTGATCTACCTGACCTCTCCACCTCTGAATCTGAATCTCTCTCCTCACAAACCTCCAGTAACTACGACTCTCCGCTTTTACTCCCCGACTACCTAAATTTTAACGAAGTTAACAACACAGATTTCTTCGATTCCGTCCCCAATCCAATCCAATACGGACAAATCCAAACCGATTTCATGCAATTCCAAACAATCGATCTCACGACAGTAGTCAATTCGAGCAGCAAATCGAACCGTAGGCCGTCGCTAAAAGTCGATCTGCCTCCAGTGAAGAAATTCGAGGTGCTGGAGTTTGGCCAGCCGGAGAAATCGGTATTCGTAGAGAAAGCGTCGAGTGCGGTGGAGGAGAAGCATTATAGAGGCGTGCGGCGTCGGCCGTGGGGGAAGTTCGCTGCGGAGATCCGAGATCCAAAACGCCGTGGATCTAGGGTTTGGCTTGGGACTTACGACACCGCCAGAGAAGCGGCCAAGGCGTACGACAGGGCCGCGTTCAAGATGCGCGGTAGTAAGGCGATTCTCAATTTCCCTCTCGAGGTCGCCGCTGTACACGGCGGAGGAAGGAAGAGGGAAAGAGAAGTTGAGGAAGAAAAGGCGGTGGTGAAGAAGGAGAAGGTGTCGGAAGGTGATGGATACGGGATTAGTAGTCCGTCGACGCCGTCGAGTTGGACGGCGGTGTGGGATCAAAGCGGGAATGGGAATGATATCTTTAATATTCCGGTGTTGTCGCCGTTATCTTCCCCCGTAATGTTAGGATTTCCACCACTCATATTCGCATGAGAAGTCAAAAAACCGTCAATACACTAATTTTTTGGTGCATATATTCCTTTTTTGGGTGCATATACAACACTCACACGAGTAGTAGTTACTATTTTTTGAGTATTTGTTTTAGGAAAAAGACAGAACTGCCTGTATAAGGTTGTGACTGTAAGATGGAGCCAGGGACTTTGTAAAAATGATTCTGGTATGGTTTTTCAAATTTCGTGCAAATATCAAATTTCTTCACAATTTTTGTTCATTCTAGAATATTTAATTATATGTCATGTTTGGATTAATAGCCTTTGAAAAGAGAAAGAAGTGAAGTAAAATCAAAATCAATTTCTCAACTTAAATGGGTAAAAATTGGATATATCCTCCAAATCATAGGATAAGATTTTAATTTTCAAATTAAAGGATTCTTTGGAATTTTTACCTATCACATCTTTGCTTCGAATGATGCAGTCAATTTTCTTTAATAGAAAACTTCAATTTGAATTAACGATTTTGAGGAATATAAGTATTTTGAAATGTCCAAAATCATCACATGATTCAATATTTTAGCTTGTTGATATCGCACTCTCATGATTCTCTAAAGCAAAAGTGTCCTTAATTTATGTTTAGGTATATGTCACCGTATAAAACCAGTTCTCACTTACAAGTTTTGACTTTAGAGAGGAGAAGTGAAAAAAAAGTGGAGAGGAGCTTTTTGATTTATCATTTTCCACTTTTCTCATTTTCATAAACAAAAATCCCCACAAATGGATTCTGTACATATCTCCCAAACACAACTCATGTTGCAAAATGCATTCTGCACATTACTCCCAAACACTCCTACCAAATTCAAAATACATTACAACCATAATCTAAAAAGTTGAAAAGCAAAAAACTTAAAAATGAAAAACTGAAAATGAGGTTCCCAAAACCCCCTAACTAATACTAGTTTATCTATGCTCTCTCCTTTTCACATTTCTTGTCTGTGCGGAGACTTTTAAGAGAGATATACAATTAATTAACGCATGTCTTTTGAGAAAATTTAACTTGATTTTCAATGATACCCTTGATATTCTCTATTAAAAGCTAGTACTTTCAATTACTTCTATGGGGTGATTCGTGAAAGTTCACAATACTATTCATTTTGACTTTTCAAAGAGAACAACCATTTTAGAGAATCCAAAAGTAGAATACAGGATTAGTAATATGGGATTGAAGGAGTACCTTAATCCAACTTTAAATAAACATGAAACTCAAGTTTCAAGGTCTTGGTTGATCTTGATTTACAAACAAATCTATTGTTTCCAATAAACTCTTGTTCTGTTTTTGTTTAACATGACATTAATCAATATAACTTCGGCAATAATATTTACGCAACTTGGGCAGTAATATTTAGGCCACGTTCCATTGAACTTGGCTTTTAACTTTTTAGACTTCTTTAGTTGATGTATGTGAGGATAATGGTCTGTCTTGTAAAATGTAAAAAGTCAAAAAAATAAAAAGACACTTAATGGAATGTGTAGTGGGCCGAAATCTAGCAAGGTTAATGGGGCTCGGTGATAAAACCCGGCAAGGATAAAGCTCAAGTTGGACATCAAACCCAGCTGAGGAATGAAACAAGTTGGGCCGACCGAGAAGGGCCCATCCAAGATGTGCCGGCATCTCGCCCGAGATAAACCATGAACCGGACGAGACGGCTGAGATAGACTGTATCCGAAATGGCTCAGAAGGATGACCCGAGATCTCGGAGACGTCCTTCGTGGAGTTACCCAAGGCAGTTAACGCTCATAACAGTTTTTGGGAAGGCATATGTGCATGCTACAGCTATCTCTACGTCAACATGACGGAACCCGAAGCGGTTACGCTACGTGCCCAATTCTGATTGAAGGATGCACGCATGTAGGGCTATAAACGAGCCGAATTGAGACGAGCTTTATAATGTTCAGGTTCGTTCATTAAGTTTTTAAACGAACTCGAGCCGAGCTCGAACTCAATAAAAATTTGACGAGTCGAGTTCGAGCCGAGGTTTGGATCGAACTCGAACTTGTTCACAAGCCTTACCGAATAAAAAATATTAGTTATATATGCTCTCATACAAGTCTAAGAACTTCAAATAAATTTTTTATTTTGCTCATAAATAAGTCTATACATAAATAAAATTGTAAACACATATTAAAATTTTAAGTATATATTACTTTTTTAAGTTTACATATGTACAGATTATAAAATTTTCATTATGTATATGCAAGTTTATACATGTTCAAGGTTATATTTGAGATTCTTATGAGATATTCATACATATTCCAAGTTTGCGAGCCTAATCGATCCGAATATTGTCAACTTCAGGTTCAGCTCGTTTATTAAACGAGTCTAAAATTGAGGTTTAGGTTCAGTTTGTTTAGTATCTGAGCCGAACTCGAACGAGCCTTTACCTAGTCGAGTCTCGAATAGTTCACGAACGGCTCAGTTCATTTACAGCCTTACGTGCATGCGATGATCGCAGATCTGGCTCGTGATGCTGGGTGACGTCATCCGAGCCAGAATGACTGATCTACCCCTGTACTTGGGGAGCCTATAAATACGAAGCAATGAAACCCTATTGAGGTACACTTTCTCTCTCTACAACTACACTCTCTATACACCTTTCTTCTCCGATCACTTACTAGATTGTTGGAGTGCCTTCCCTGACCACATTCCGGCCATGTTGGGTACTAACGACGTGCACTACGTGTGCAGGAGTTCGAAGAGGGTCCTCACAACCCATTCGCTGGTGACCCGAGTCAGGAATCGTTCAAGCAGCCCTGTTGAATTTTTTAGGACACCACAATTGGCGACTCTGCAGGGGACACCACCCAGAACCTCCGGTGCTCCTCCCCAGATCCACCCCTTCTTCTCTTTTTTCTTCCTCGATTCTCCTGACTCGCAATGGGTGGTGAGCTAATTCAACCACCAAACCCCAACGACCCACTCCACCCGTCTTCCTCCAGAGATCCTAAAGGAACCCCTCACGTTTCCGTCTCCCTTTTAGTGGGTCACGTCGGACTCACCCCGAGCCCAAACTCACAACAACTCACCATCTAGCAATTCACGCATCACCTGCAAGAACGAGATGCTGAGATGGCGGCAATGAGAGCTCAGATTGCCAAGCTAACCGAGACGGTTAAGAGGAAGGCAGCAGTGGAGACAATTGCAACGTCTCATGGAGGAGTATCAGGGCAGAGACGCTCGGCCAAGGATAGAATCGTTGATCCTAATAATGAGAGGGCTCACAGCAAGGCTCTCGTGCTTCGGCATGGGAATCCGTCGACCAAGCACCTCTCAAGGGGTCACCGAGGCGATTCTTCACAACACCTGTCTTCGCGAGTCTCCGAGTCTAGTGTTTGTTCTCCGTACTCTCAGCTGTCGGCGTCCCACGAAACGATATACTACGTCGAGGATGGTCAGTACAAACCAATCTACCTCCGCAAGGACCCGAAGGAGGTAGACTTAGCCGAGCGCTTTTCTGGTTGACGGGGCCGTAAGACGCCTCCGAAGCCAACAAACTCCGCTGACATCCAAGCTCAAATAGAGTACCTGAAGAAGACCTCTCCATAAGAACCAAATCTTACGGTTATCCGAGATGGAAATACGGGAAAGCGTCATGCATTTCAAACCGAAGAGCAAGCTCACCATGACGACGCTGGGGGAAAACGAAGGAGAAAGGACACCGAGAACGGTCTCGACACCGAGAGGAAAAAGCAACGCATCACGAGCGTCGCCATGATGAAAATCACCGAACAAACACCGAGAAACGTTCCTTTACCAGCGAAGGGTTTGCTGTACCTGTTACCCAAAAAGGCAACCTAAAGGGAGGGTGAATAGGGTTGCTAACAATAACACCCAATTAAAAAATTACTAGACAAAGCAAATAAATAAATAATTTGCACAAACAAAATATAAAGGAGTTAAGGGAGAGAGATATCACACACAGATATATAGTGGTTTGGTTTGAGCTTTGTCCACTGCTCAGCCTAGTCCACTGGCCTAAGGAGTCGCTGTTTTACTAATCCAACAACCAGCTTCTGGTGCCGATTAAACCTTACAACCGCAACGCTAACTTTCCCGAGGAGTTAGCCGAACCGCTAGAGTTTATCTCCCAAACTCTAAAATCACCCACAGAACAAAACCCCGTTCTGTGGTAGCTCACTGAGAATTTTCCTAACTCTCAATACAACACTGATAAGAATTTTTGGTGTTTGAAAATAAATCTCTCTCAAAGAGTAGATTAACAAATTTGCTCTCCAAGCTCTCAAACTATAATATGAAAATGAAGTATGATTGCTCTGTATTTCTAAGACTTTGAAATTTCTCTTGCTCTGGTGTAGCTTGTTCTGTTTCTTCATCTGCAGAGCTCTTCTTTTATAGCATGAAGAATTTTGACCGTTGAATAATTCTGTTGAAAGCAAATCTTGTTTTAGCCAAAGAAAGATCTTCAAAATATGAACGTTGAGCCGTATATTTCTTGCACTGATTTGCAACATTCTTCAGCATTTAATGCGAAGTGAGAAGAAGTCAGAAACGTATGACAAAAGTCCTCAGCTCTTTGATTAGTTTTTTTTAAAACCTGTCATTTTCAAAACAGTGCATATATTCGCTGAAGAATTATAACTCTTGAGTTTTGTCCATTTGTTTTGACTATAAGTACCCACAATTTCAGTTTATGTCCAAGTGGGGAACCATGTGCCTTTTAGCAAGTACACTGGGATTTTTGAAACAATGTGAAGACTTGTCACTTTCAAAAATAGTGTATGTATTGACTTGTTGGGCAAAAGAATTGTAGGCTGAAGAAATTTAACTCATTAGAATGAGTTTGTCAATAAAGAAACATGACTTTTCAAAGCCCACGTGGTTAACAAATTTTGCACAGCACACATCATTTATATGGAAAATGATTCCATACAACCAAGACATAGACTATATATGTGCCAAGTGCTAGAATATGAAATAAATAATTCAAGGGCCAATTTATCAATCATGAAATATTTTAACTTTGTGTTTCAGAAATCAATTTTGTGATAAATCAAAATCAATTTTTTCTAACAATCTCCCCCTTTTTGATGATGACACAAAATATGATTTCTAAAAATAATGATAAGTGAAATTTTGAACAATGCTCCCCCTAAGTATATGCTCCCCCTTAATATATGCCGTAAAAATATTTAGCAATCACAAGCAATATAAAAGTTGGCATTCATAGATATATCAAGTGATACAAACCAACAAAACTTAACATGGTTGTTTAAGCCATGCACTATACGGTACGATTACTAAAAACATCTTAAGCGCAACTAACAAGGATAGACCAAACAACTCTTTTTCTCCCCCTGTGACATCACCAAAAACAAATAACGCTTGGGGTAAAAATAAAAGATTTGGTCACTCTAGATTTTGTTTCCCCGTTACCACCCCGGGTAAACTCCGTACTTGTCCACGAAAGCTTGCTGTCTTCGATTTTCAAACTCTCGGATAATGGCTCCGAGTGCGACACCCACAACAAGTAACCATTTCCACAGGAAATTTAAAAGCCACCTCATTGAAAATAATCCGCAAAGAATAAAGGAAATGAAGAGTAGCACCCATAGTAACTGGATAAACGACTCCGTATTTGTGCGCTCTATATATTGTTCTCACGACTCAAATGGAGATTTGTATGGGAGGTGGAACATTTGCTCTGTAAAGACCCGCAGATTTGTGTTAAATAAAATAAAGATGTGGAATATGATTTTTTTAGCTACGTGGATGATACTAGCTTACCTGTTGCGGTGGTGGGACTTAAATCTATCAAATGACGTCACTTGGGATCGCATCGTAATGCGTGCCTAATTTTTAAAATTTTTCTAGACGATTCTGAGCACACGGTGACGTTGCCCACGATTTTCTAAGTCAGTATGAATATTTTGGTATTTTTCTGAAATCGAAACTCGAACAGTTTGTACACCACTCGGAGTAAATTGTACTGTATTATATCACATCGTGCTTCGCGCCCGCCCATACCATGTTTTCCACGCCTGCCCCCTCACCACTACACCTACTCCCATCACTTTCCCATTTTATTTCTGGGGAACAAAAATCAGAGAGAGAAAAGAAGAAGAGGAGAAGAAGAAGAGAAGAAGAGAGAGAGAGAGAGAGTTCGGCTGCCCCAAGTCCGGCCATCTACACCTCGTGGGATCATCACCTCCATCTCCCAAGCTTCATCTTTACACTTTTTGATTTGAAGTTGATGTATCGGCTGAAATTACGCGTGGAATGCGTCACGGACACATGAAAGCTTGGAGCTTGAGTTTCGGAAGTTCGGGTTTTGCTCAAAACCCAGTCAAGTAGGGATTTCTCTCCTATCTCCATATATTTATGTGTTTAGATCATGAATCTCCAAATTTCTAAACTCGATTTTTGGATATATTGAAGTGTTGCGAAATTTTTTAGCTTTTGCTCATGAATTCGGGATTTTGGTGAAACTTCTAATTAAGGGTTGAATGTTTTATTATCTTAGAATGTTTATCCTTATAAATCTTGAATCTAGTTGACTGGTGGAGGAAAACCATGATTCGCGTAAAGTTACGATTTATGGCTTGAATCGAAATTGGGGCTTTTGTGATACTTATGCTTCTAATTACTTTCATAATAGTGAAATTGGGATATTTAGAAGTGCATTTGAGGTACGGATTGATGGAAATACTTATAGGTTTGACCCATGGTGAAATTACGGAAATGTCTTGACTGAATGAGTTCGGGTACGACTTGATAATTTAAGTTCTTGGTAGTGGAACTGTTTGTGGGGTGTCTTGTGTTAAATCCTCTGGTTTCTTTCACTCCTTAATTGAGTTGTTATGTTCATGGTGTGGTTCGTTGTGTGTTGTTTGTGTGTGTTGTCTGTTCTGTGTTATTTACTGTGTGTTGTTTGTTGTGGATTGTTCCTTATATTCCTTAGTTGGTTTGATTATCTTCGTGGAGTAGGGAGTTGCGTGGTTACGTTGAAAAACTAGTGTATTTGTGTGTGTTGATGGTGACATGGAAACATATGTGCATTGAGAGGTATGAGATTGAAATGGATGGACTTGGTATGAGAAGTAAATGGTTGAATGTTAGAGAAGAGACTGAGAAAATGCCGTGGTGATCCTAAGGGTGGTGTTGAAATTGAAATTTAAGAATAAAGAGTACTTCCGCTGAGTTTGAGACTTTCAATGCGTAATTGTGTGCGCGAGTGTGTATGTGTGTGTGTGACGATACGTGTTTTTTTTTTTAAGGAAGAAGAACTTTTAAAAATCAGACTTATGCATTGTAAGTTCACTCACTTCCATTGTGCACCACATACATATATAGGGTTTGTGTAGAGATTTTCCTACTGGGCTAGTGTAGCTCAACCTATCAATTTTCAGGTATTCGATGAGGAGCATGACGTGAAGTACATTGGGAGTGCATGCAATCTTTTGAAGGCATCATTGATTATTGTCTCTTATTGAAAACTTAGTATGTACTCTTTTGGGAGATGATCGTTTACTTTTATTAAAACTAGCATGGGTTTGTAACATTACTTTTTTTTTTTTTTTTTAAAATCTCCTTTTGTTTGGAATAATGTAATCAATTTATTATTTCCATTCATGTTTTCCAATGGGATAGAAGAAGAAGATTTATGAAACGTGACACTTTATTTCCAAAAATGTTTACTTGTTATTGTTTAAAAATCGAGGGCGTGACAACTTGGTATCAGAGCATTAGGTTCGAAAACCTAGGAACCGTGGGGAGAGTTGAAGTTTCGGGGCTGAAATCATTGCATTATTTTCACATGAAAGACATTGTTTTCACAAACGTTGTGTGCTTGCATAGGTAACATACATCTATGTGGCATCGCATTCATGATTTGGTAGGATGGTGTAGTCTTGTTGTACCATGTTGAGTAAATTTATAACCTTAAGGTAGGGGTCAATATTTACTCTCTCTAGTTGGATACTTGTGATTTGTTGCACATACTTTGTTCTTGACTTCCATTTCATTGAAATTCATGGTTTTCCCTCTTTATGTGGGTTTTCCTAACTTTGATTCTTTGATCTACGAAGTTGGTTGTTGATTGATGAAATTGGGAGTGGAATTTATCTCCCTCCATGTATAATTGTTCCCTGGCATCTCTACTTTGAGCCTAAACAATCTAATTTGCATTTGGATTGAAATTCCACACCTTAGAGGTGAAAATCTGTCATTTTCTGGACAATTGACTCAGTTATCCGAACAAACGAATCTCTCCTAAGGGGTATTAAAATTATTTCAACATCTCACCGAGGCATGCTTTATCGTCAAACCAAACCACTGATATCACTCTTGGGTCACAACATTTGTGAAAATTTTCTCAGTTTTTACAAAGTCTTTTTATGAACATCCAATTATCTTCAATTGACTCGGCAAAATATCCGAGAAGATCTGTTAATTACTTCGAACAGGTTTTCATGCCTTAGAAATATTTTTCAACATTCATCTCAATTTAGGCCAGGGGTATTTAGTTGCCCTAAGCCGAGAAGAATGGGGGTAATACTATATATATCCGAGACAATCATTCAAACATGATGAGATAGATGTAGAAAAAGAAACCAACCATTCATTCAAAATTCCACAGACGGCTCGGCATATAATTCCACCAAGCCGTAATCAAAACAAAACAAGAAATAGTTCGGGGGGAGAAAGAGAAACATTGTTTCAAACACCACAAACGGCTCGACATATAATTCCACCGAGCCGTGATCAAAACAAAACAAGTAATAGTTCGGGGGAGAAAGAAGAGTTGTTTCAACAGCTATCACAAAGGTCTGGCATATAATTCCACCAGCCTTAGCTAAACAAAAGAGAGATGTTGTCCAAGAAAAGTAAAGGGTAAGAGTTTCTGGTTCAAGCATCTTTCCCGAGCTCCTGGTTGCCCACCTTGGTGGCATTCTCCTTGACGTTCTCTTCGGCTGTTTCCTCTTCTTCCCCTCCTTCCTCCTCTTCTTCCGAAGGGATTTCGACTTCGGGGGTTTCTACCTCAGGGATGGCCCGGAGAGCAGATTCAGCGGGAACGCTGCCAGCTTCCAATCCAAGTTCATACCCTTTAGCTACCCCTTTGGAGAAATAGATCTTAGAACCCCTTCAAAAGCCCATATTCGTGATCTCGGCCACTTGTCCTTGGTAATGCTCTACAATCTTCTCTTTCGCCTCCTCAAACCCAGCGGAGTGCGCTACACTAATCACCTTCTTGGTCCTCTCTCCTTCCTCAGACAACTTCTGCTGCAGTTCTTTTACTTGCCCCCTCAAAGTGTTCAACTCAGAGAGTTGCTTCTTCACCTCATCTAGTTCCGAGAGCTGGAGCTTCACAGCTGCCAAATCATTCTCGGTTTCTTTCTTCTTTACAAGGGCTTCTTTATACTTCAGCTTCAGGGAGTTGAAAGAGGAGGAAAGATTTATAACTTTTTGATGATACCCGAGAATGGATTGATTAGCCTGAAACGATGTGTAATTATGAGCAAAAATCAAGAAAGCTGAAGAGAAATAACCAAGCGAGAAGAGACTTACCAGAGTCAGGTGCGAGAACATATCCACAATGTTTCCTTCGATATCGCTCAGAAGCTACTTCATGTCTTCAGGCAGGCACACCCCTTAAAGTACAGGGAGGCCGAGCCTGGGATTGGCTCGGACACTGTTCGTTGCCATTACGAGCGGTCCTTGTTTTACTTGCGGTGCAAAAATGAAAGGTGCAGGGACGGAAGCTTCAGCATGTGCATCTTTGGAGCGAGGGTCCTTCTCAACAGGGGTCTGTTTAGCAATGGCCTTCTCCGTTTGAGCGCCCTTTCCTAAGCCTGATCCTTGCACGAGCCTTTGCTTCTTAAGCTCGGTAGCATCAGTTTCGGTGGTGACAAGAGCTCGCTTAGCGTGACTCGGCATGCCTTTGGCTGACGTAGTAACGGGCTTCTTCGGGTTCTTGCCTGGAATTAGACTTGGGAGATTGCCAAGATCGCCTCCCATTTCTTCTCTTTCTTCTTCCCCCTCGAATTCTTCTTCCAATGGCTCTCAGACTCTTCCAATCAGCTCTTGAAGTTTTGCTTGGTGCAGATTGATTTCGGAATCTGAGCTTACTTCAACAAGCTCCATAGACTTTCCCCTACTCGATGATCTCTTTCTCTTCTTGCTAGGGCCGGCTCGTTCAGCGGCAAGCTGCTCCTTAGACTTCTTCCTCCTTTTTTGAAGATATGAAGTGTATGTTGGCTCATAGCCTAGCAAAACGTGGGCATACCTTTCTTCCTTGGGAACGGCGTAGGCGGCTTTGATGTGGTCATCATTTTTAGCCTTGACCATGTGAGCAGAAATTGGGGAAGGCTCTGCAAAACAAAAAGAATATCTCGGTAAGTACAAATTCTACAACGGATATGTAAGTATAAGATTTGAAGGAGATAAGACAGAGCAAACCTATTAGTATGTCATGTCTCGGCACGGGGTAGAGACTGTCGTCCTCAGGGCCAAACTCAAAGTTCCCCCGAATCTCAACAAAATTGTTAGCTTCGCGATCGGAGTCAGGGAGGTGGTCAATTAGGTACTCTCGGGGGTCCTTTGGCGTGCTCCGTAGGGAGAGGAATCTATGACCCGAAGGGCTGTTCCAAGAAATGTTGTAGACTCCGATCAAATTGAAAAGGTTAAAAATCAGTCCGAACCTTTCTCAAAGTACATAAACACTGTTGATGATTCTAAAAGAATTCACGGACAGGAACTTGGGGGTCAACTTATACTCGTAGAAAAACTGGCGGAGCAGGAGGTTCATTGGGAACCGAACTCCCCCCTCGGTGATTGTTTTGAGAGGAAGAGTAATGTGGTCCTCGGAAAACGTGATCTGTTCCTGAGGGACTAAGCAGACATCCACGTCGCTCGGAATATTGTATTCCTCGCAGAACGCCTCAGATTCCCTTGGCTCCCACTGAAAAAATGTAGGTAGGGATTGGATTCTTTCTCGGAGGTTTTTGCTTTAGGGGGACGGGTGTCTTGAGGGAGGCTCTCGACATTTTGATTCTCGGCTGACGGATCCTCAGCGGTAAAAGATCCAGGCTCGATAGAAGGATGCTCGGATGTGGGCTCATAAAAGGACCCGGAGTTTTCGGCTCTCGGCTGGCGGACCTCTATAATTTGGAGATCGAGGAGCCTGATGGAGGCACCATGCCCATCCCTATTTTCTCCAAGGTTGACAGATTCGTTATGATCGCTGCTGATCTCCCCTTGGTCAACTGAATCCTCGCTCTCGGATCGAGCGTTCGGATTTACATTTATGGGATTGAGGGGGGCGAATCCCTCATCAACCAGACTGATATCTGCCTACGCCATTCCGACGTTTGAACCAAGGACAGCTTGATAAAGGCAGAAGCTATAGTAATCACGGCTGTGCACCGGGGACTCGGAACTACTTGTTCGGTTGGAGCTCCCCGAGGACAGGACTATTGGCTCCAGGGTTATAGAACCTGACAAAAGTGCACGGGTGAAAAACACAGTTAGCCACATAACTAGTAGTGACCTAGGACTTCGGTTTGGGTGGCTAAGTGGCACAATTGGCTTGGATTATTTCCGAACCAAAGTCATGAGCGACCTAGGCACAATTTATGTGTCTCGGGAACCTAGGCAGGGGAAGGGCTACCGATGGCCCGAGTTTGATCTCAGCCAGGGTCCGGATCTCTTGTCTCGGTTAACAAACAGTTTTGTATATTAAACCCTAAGGGTTAAAGGATCAAAAAGTGACTTGGAAGGTCACAAGGGAAATTCTAACAAAGAACATAATGAATAGTAGAACTAGTCTGCCCACTGTTCATCGCAACTTTTGAGAATTTCTTTTGACAAATCGTAAAAAATGCCTTTTTACTAAACAAAAACTTAAGGAATTGATTCAAAAAACGTCTAGAAAACAACAAAATCAAGGAGAAAATGAGAAGAATCCATGAACAGATGGGAGAAATCATTACCTGAGTTACACCGGAGAAAGGAAACAACGACGGCGGAGATGAACAGGTACGGTGGCTCTCGTCAAGAAATGGTTGAAAAGACGACGACACGCGGCGGAGAGCGGCGGCATAGAGGCTGGAAATAGTGATCTTGATTTCGCCGGAAGAGATGAAGCTTCAAAAACTCAGAGATGCAAGGAGAGATATCGAAAGGAAATGTTTCTCTCTCTAGTTCGTCCCCTTTTATAGGGGTGAAACGAGTTTAAATGACAGCACAGGAAACGAGACACCCTTTGACGGCGCAGATGGCGTGTTGACACGTGGCGTTGATGAGAAGAGCGTCTTTATCGTCTGATAGCCCACGCGGGTATGCCTCTTCAGCTACAAAACCACGATCCGTGTGGCATTCCTTCGCTCAATCAACAGCTACCACGTGGTATGATCCAAAGTAATCCACGAGGCTACCAAGTCCGAGGCTTGGATAAAAGAAACACTACAAGAGGAGTCCAATCCTCTCGGATGCATTCTACTTACGCCTCGACTTAATGCAACGGCCCGATCAGGAATGGTCAACTCCTCTCTCGAAACTAATGGTCTCGGAAGAAGTTGAGGGGTTATTGTAGTGGGCCGAAATCTAGCAAGGTTAATGGGGCTCGGTGATAAAGCCCGGCAAGGATAAAGCTCTAGTTGGACATCAAACCCAGCTGAGGAATAAAACAAGTTGGGCCGACCGAGAAGGGCCCATCCGAGATGTGCCGGCATCTCGCCCAAGATAAACCATGAACCGGACGAGACGGCTGAGATAGACTGTATCCGAAATGGCTCGAAAGAATGACCCGAGATCTCGGAGACGTCCTTCGTGGAGTTACCCAAGGCAGTTAACGCTTATAACAGTTTTTGGGAAGGCATATGTGCATGCTACAACTGTCTCTACGTCAGCATGACAGAACCCGAAGCGGTTACGCTACGTGCCCAATTCTGATTGAAGGACGCGTGCATGTGATGATCGCAGATCTGGCTCGTGATGCTCGGTGACGTCATCCGAGCCAAAATGACTGATCTGCCCCTGTACTTGGAGAGCCTATAAATACGAAGCAAAGAAACCCGAATGAGGTACACAACACTTTCTCTCTCTACAACTACACTCTCTATACACCTTTCTTCTCCGATCACTTACTAGATCGTCAGAGTACCTTCCCTGGCCACATTCCGGCCAGGTTGGGTACTAACGACGTGCACTACATGTGCAGTAGTTCGAAGAGGGTCACTCACAACCCATTTGCTGGTGACCCGAGTAAGGAATCATTCAAGCAGCCCTGTTGGATTTTTTAGGACACCACAGAATGGGGCATTAATCAATACACAATCCTTCTACTAACCAGATCCTACACCAGAAACACTAGTTAGTGTCACTTGGGCCTTTTGCCCAAGGACACTTCAACGATCAAGTTAGTATTGAGAAGCAGAGAGTACAAAGAGAAGTAGATCTGAGATTGTGTATACCTCTAGGGTTTATCCCTTGGTATTTATAGATATCCATGTACTTGCTCTCCAAGCCATGTCACGTCACTCGTCACGTTTGTGGTCACGTGACACGGCCTATAGCAAGGCGCCACGTGTTCAACTAGAGACTTCTAGAAGTCTCTCCCATGGTGCCAGATGGCCCTCGGTACGTGCTCTTTGTAACCGTTTTAAGGACCTATCCGGAATATTGGCTCATGGGTCGGGCCTTCACCGCCCACCCATATACTGCACAATCCGACTAGCCCACTCATTGATCCGGAGCTACACCATCATGCCTTTCGGCACTAGCGGACCCATTAATTCCTGGTGACATCGGTTTGGCGTCATCATCCGTCGGCCGCGTACGAACTATTCCTTTATGACATTTGTCCCATACGGCCCCATAATGTATCCGGCCCACATATGCGTATATTCGGCCCCCACAGACACTTAATGGAATGGGGCATTAATCAATACTCCTAATGATCTAGTATCCAAATATTTTTTATGATTATTGTCGAACTTACACTATCGTGAACAAATCAAAAGAATTGCACGATTACGAAAAGATGGACCAAAAAACGTTCAAAGAAGATATATACGTATATACAAACAAACATTTCCCAATGAATATGATCCTACTTAGTCACTTAGACCATGTCCCTTGTGCTATTTAAGACCATATTTATTATATAAGACCATGTCCATCCACTCCGCTCCGCTTGGTAGCTTTGCTCCCCTCGCTCCGCTCCGCTCTATTTTGTTTGGCATCTAGCCTTCATTAGAACTTCTCGGTACCTTTTATATGAGCCACAAGTTCCAAGAATATCTAGGCTAGCTCAAACTTCTAAAGTTTTTTTTTACTCTGTTCTGCATCTAAAAATAGCTCATTATATTTTTGTCTTTTTTTTTTTTGTCATACGATATATATTAGCGGAGGTTAGTAGGGAAATTAGTTAGTGGGTTAAACAACCAAAAGGGGTTCAATGTCTCTCCATAGACTCGAACCCCAAACCTCTCTTTTGACAGGGCAAGAGGTACAACTAGATGTACGATAAGCCACATTTATATTTTTGTCTTTTCATAGTTTAATTTCTTCATGTTTTTCTTGTCGGTGATTGTTCTGTGGGTCTTATTGGATAGGTGGATCTTTTGAGAATCCTAAACCGGACAATTCCTCGAGTGGAGGTTATTGAAAAGAACTAGAGCAACATGGTGACCTCTTTGCCTTTCATGGAGCTACACAAGCGATTTATTTCAGCTTATTGTGAAGCCAGCGGTAACTCCTGTGTAAACCATTTAAACAAAAATGAACTCAATCACTTAATGACAATCTCTCGTCACTATCATGTCGAGCTGCTATACGTGGTCATAGACATGCAACTCCAAGATCTAAATAACCATTTTATGAGGTAAATACCGAGTTGCCTTTTTGTGTTGCCCATCTAAATCCATCCAATTTTTAATTTGCAAGTTTTGACATGCAAAGGTTGAACCGCTACACCGAATTTTATCCTAAAGGCTTCTCGGGTATTGAGCTATTGATACTTTAGGATCAACTTGAGAATTTGATCATTATTTGTTTCAATGTTGAGTTTGGTTTTTCGATTGAGTTGATGATTTTTTTTAGGATAACTTGAAAATCCGTGGACAAATCTGGAACTGATCCGTGACTCGCGGATCGGATTGGAACCGAACCTTGAGACTTTTGGATCGGACACGGATTTTATTTTCAAAAAACCGTGACTCACGGATTAGGATTGGATTCATGCCAATCCGGACCAATCTAGACCGTGAGCACCCCTAGTGTTGAGTTTTACACTTATAAGGAATTGGTGATCTTGCTCAGAAGATGGTTGAGACCCAAAGATATCGGATATCCGTTGGTCTACAAGCTTTTGACTTTAGCCCTAGTTTTATCATGCGACTACTGCAATAGAGAGGGCATTGAGCAACCGACTTCATAACTGAATCAATGATCAATGGATGACCGAGTTGATTGTAAACGTACATTGAGCAAGAGATTTTTCAAAAGATATGAAAAATCGTTGGGCGAGTTGTAAATGGAATGATATGTTATGAATTAGCATACCACTCTTTGTTTATATATTATGAATAGATCTCTTTCTGTTAGTATTTCGTTGTATATGGTTTTTTCAAGTGTAAATACAAAGATTATATATGTTGTATATAGTTTACCATAGTAATCATAAATCCTAGATTCGCCTCTAAATGAGATGGACTTTATAGTTTACCTTCGTGTAGGTTCTATAACTTGCCTGAATATTACTCCAAGATACAACTCATAGATCTTTTCAAATTCCAAAATAATACACATGTCTAGAGCATTTTATGTAATATTGGGGTGATACACATAATGTCCAATACACTTGAGTATTGTTTGACATTACCTGATTGAATGGATAGTTCATTTGTGTTCTTTTATGCGTGCAATAGGTGGTGGTGTTTTTATTATATTAGATAGATGCATACGATGGATTTTGTTACAAGAAAAATACACACCATACATAGAGATACAGATAGATTTTCGAATGGAAGAGAGAATAAAGGGAGAAAAATTTATGACTTTCTTTTTGAAACTGGATATCTCCCATGTCACAGGATAAAATTTTAATAATCAAGTTAACGGATTACTTGAAATTGTTCCTATCATATCTTTGCCTTGAATGATGCAATAAAATTTTTTTTAATCGTAACTTTCAACTTGAAACGATTTGAAGGAGATAGCTAGCCAATAAGTATTTTGAAATGTCAATGAAATCAAATAATTTGAAATTTTAGATTGCTGATGTGATGATTTCAGAATTTTCTAGAGAAAAAGTGTTCCTCGATTTAGTATATGTTATGTAGTATATAAGTTCTATTTTTGGATTTGGTGCAAAAATGGCGTAAAAGAACTGGATTTTCTAAAGTAGCCTGTGCCACAAAAACGGTACCTTTATTTAGAATAATGGTTACCTTTTAGTAAAGCAAGTTTGTTTGCCTTGAGTGGAGGTTATTGCAAAGAACTAGAGCATGCTAATTACCTCTTTGCCTTCAATGAAGCCACAAAAACGCTCTATTTAGAATGGGGGCTCTATTGTCCCTAAGGGACGGCAGACCATGCCAACCTCCATCTGAACCATCCAAAAGTGTTTTGAATGGTTAGGATTTAAAAAAAAAAAACTCTTTTAGGGAAGAGTCTTTCCTGGAAGAGTATTTTTAAATTCGAACCGTTGATTGTCAAGACGGACGGTCTGGATATACACTACAAGGTTGGCAGGGCCTGGCCCCGATTCACTTTATTATAGCTTGTGAAGCCAACGGTAGCTCCTCAGTTAGACTATTTGAACAAAAATGAACTCAATCACTCAACTATTTGGACTATCAAAAATATTAGATATTTTCAATTTCGTTGGGGGTTTGACGCAACTTTATTATTTTGTTGTTTCCTGTAAATTTTTGGTCTTGTATGACCTTGTGTTAGTTTTGCATCAAACTTTAGAAATAGATTATTCACTAGCTAGTCTCGACAACATAATTTTGTAAAAAATGCTATGATATAAAATTTTTGAAGTCCACTAAATAAAAAAGAATTCAAGTTTAGAATTTTTTTGTTTCAGCAATTCGTATGAAATTTTTATCATAAGTTCGTAAGTTTTAAATTCTTCTATTTGAGACAAACCAACAATTTGTTAGATTATATGGGAAAGATAATGCAAATTCTTATGGGGGAAATGTCATAGGAACTAGCAGAGATTCTGTGAGTTCTTCCGTTCCAGTGATTAATGTTAAACTGACAACGATTGGTTGGGGAAATGTGTGGTGGGTAAATTACTCCATTACATTGATAATTCCACCCTACAAGAACTCTTCATTACCCATGCCATATGGGATGCACGACGCAGATCTATGGGAGGCTTAAACATTCTGATGTCCTTTGAATCCCATGAATCTTTGAAGGAATTTCTGGCATTGCAAAAATGTTTTGGGTCAATGGTTCACTGATATCAGCAAATGGAATGGTCAAGATTTTACCCATTCTAGAAGTGTTTGTCTATCTTGTCTAGGTGTTCCTCCTGATGCTTGGAACAATCAAATCTTCACATCAATTGGAAACTTATGGGGAGAGGTCATTTGTATCGATGAGCTTACCACAAAAAGTTTGGCATTTGACAAAGGAAGGGTTTTCATCCTTGTGGAAAAATTGAATTGTATTAATGAGATGGCTCATCATAGAAATCAATGGTAAAATTATTCCTATTCGTGTTGTGGAAGATCTATATGCCGAAACCTCTTGGGATAACAGGGTTGTTACTACAATCGCTGTCAAATATTGCCAATGTTTCCAAGATCCTAATGGAAGTTCAAAGGATTGCATAAAAGATTAGGAAGAGAGGGATTTGGTGTTGTGTAGTCAACCCCAAGAGAATTTATACAGTGGCAGCAAATCTTTTTAAGCGGGTGATGTGTCTAAGATAACTGTGGAGGAGTTTTTTTTTTTATCAGCAAAGAAGAAAATATATTGATCAAGAGGGCAAAAAAACAGATACACAATACACCCAAAACGCTGAACAGGAGAGGAAAGGAATCCATAAAGATGAATCCCCAAACCAAGCCAAGAGAAGCGTAGGCCAAAAGAAAAACAAAAGTAGTTGATCAGAGATCAACCCAACAAACCAAAACCAAACTCCTAGATGCACCACACACACCACGTCTTCGACCAAAACCAGCCCTTACGGGGATTCTATAAGAGTGGGAAATCTGAATAAGATATCATCCGACGAAACCTCCTTAGAACCATGGAAAGCTTTGAACCAATACCCAATCCTATGCTTAATGATATCACCCATTTCCTCCCACCTTGGTGCAGTTCCTTGGAAAATAAGTTCGTTTCTCGCCTTCCATATTGACCACAAAACAGCATAGAAGGATAGCTCCCACAGTACTCTCTTAGCCTTTTTAAACTTCCACCCCAGCCACCAATCAAAGCATGCCTTAATTGAACCTGGTACTACCCAACAAAAACGCCACCATCTGAGGACTTTTGTCCATATGGCCCATACCTCCCCACAATGGAGGAACAAATGCTCAACTGTTTCTGATGCTACACCACAAAAGTGACAAAGGCTATCATTAAAATCAGCTAGAATACCCAAGGAAAACAAGAGATCTGCGGTTTTTACCCTCCCTAAGACTGCCAACCAGCCTAAGAATTGCACCTTAGGAGGCACATAGTTTTTCCACAATGGTAGAAGGTCCGTTCTCAGACTCCCCACTTTAGCCTCCACGCACCTATAGAAAGATTTTACAGAGAAAATCAAAGACTGGTCGGCTTCCCATTTTAAAGAATCTACCTTCAACCGTTGTAGCACCACCCCCCTCATAAGGTCCATAAAAGTGTTCCATTCCTCGCCTTCCCATGAAAAAGTACTTCTTCTGAGTTTCAGACTACTGCTTAACCCCGCTACACCCCCTTGAAGAGCCTCAGCCACCACTATTGATTTCTGAGTACAGATGCAGAAAATCCTTGGAAATAACGACTTAAGGGAGACTCCATGTAACCATACATCTGTCCAAAACCCTATTTTACGTCCGTCACCCACTACAATGTTCACATTATCGATGAAGAGCCTTAGCATATTACCTTCTCTCTGCCCCACCATTAAAATATCTTTCCATATGATAGAAACTGTACCAAGGCTTTCAGCTAAAGGGAGCCAAGAAAGATCATCGATTTTGTACTTACAACAAATAACCTGTCTCCACAAAACCTTCCTTTCAGTTCCAAATCTCCACCACCATTTCATCAGAAGGCAATCATTCATCAATTTCAGGTTCTTGACCCCAACGCCACCCCTCTCTTTACTTTTAGTTACTTTATTCCAGCTTACCAAGTGCAGTTTTTTCTTCAAATCTGCACCCCCCCAAAGGAATCGCGATTCATTTTTAACCAGTTCATTCGACACACATACAAGCATCTTGAATAGAGAAAGGTAGTAGATAGGAAGATTACCCAACACAGATTTGATCAATGAAATTCTGCCCCCAAAGGACACCTGCCTTCTTTTCCAAGTAGCCAAATACCTCTAGAACCTATCAATAACATCTCGCTAGGTGGCTTTCTTTCTTGGGTTTGCACCTAGAGGTAGGACTAGATATTTCATAGGAAGAGCTTGAGTCTTACAGCCCAAGCAATTAGCAAAAACAACCAGCTCCCCCTGAGAGAGCCCCAGCCCGCTCACCACACTTTTGTGAAAGTTAATTTTTAGCCCAGAAACTGCTTCAAAGAAAGAGAGTAGCCTTTTTACATTAAGAAATTCCTCAAGAGAAGCATTACAAAAAACAATAGATCATTCGCAAATTGTAGATGAGTCAAAGGAGGGTCGTTTGCTGCCACAGAAACCCCTTTAATAATCCCATGTTCCTGAGCCCTTTTGAAAACTAAGTTTAATCCTTCCACAGCTAAGACAAATAAGAAAGGGGATAGAGGATCACCCTGTCTTAGCCCTTTCTCCAAAACAAACTCCCCGGTTGGTGATTTATTAACCAGAACTGATACATAAGCAGAACTAAAACATTCCTTCATCCATTTAATCCATTTTGCAGGGAATCCGAACTTCGATAACATATCCAACAGAAATTTCCAACTAAGATTATCATAGGCTTTTTGGAAATCCAGCTTGAGCAACACTCCTTATTGTTTTTTCCTCTTCCAAAAATCCATGATTTCGTTTGCAATTAAGACACCATCCTGGATGTTCCTCCCCCCAACGAAAGTAGACTGAACTTCAGAAATCAAGAGAGGTAACACCTTCTTCAGCCTTTCTGCTAGAACCTTTGCCAATATCTTATATATACACCCAATCAAACTAATAGGCTTGTAATCAGACAGACCCGTCGGATTGGCTACCTTAGGAATGAGAGTGATGAAAGAAGTGTTCAACCTTTTAGATAACCTTGAGTTAGCGTGAAATTCACTAAAGAACTGCAAGATGTCCCCTTGAATCACTTTCCAGCTAAATTTGATGACAGAAAGATTGAAACCGTCAGGCCCCGGGGCCTTATTCCCATCACAAGCCTTAACTGCGTGCCAGACCTCCTCTTCTGAGAATGGATTACATAAAAAGTCTCCCTGAACCGAATCAAGCACTGAGAAAGCCACCCCACCAAGTCTGGGCTTGCTCCCCCACTCCTCCTTGTAAGCTTTTTTGAAGTAGTTAAACACCTCAATTCTTATCCTCTCGGGCTCCTCAATGTGAATATCTCCAATGGCTAGAGAATTAAGTAGATTTCTATTTTGTCTACCGTTAGCAATTGAATGGAAAAACTTAGTATTCTTATCTCCTTTCATGGTCCAATCCAATCTAGACTTTTGCAGCCAAATCCATTCCAACCTTCTACTTAAATTCCAAAATTCACCTTTGAGTTTCTTTTTCCTCACTATATCCTCCTCAGACAAATTACCAGATTCCGCCAAAAGATCTAAAGTATTAATTTGATTCTCCACCTTGTTTAAACTCTCCTGGAAGTTCCCAAAAGCTTCTCTATTCCAAACTATTAGGACTTCTCTATTCTCCACCTCGTTTGACTCCAATTCTGGATGTTGAGACAGTGGATCGTGGTACTGAATGGAACATAAGAGATTTTGATGAAGGCTTCTGGAGTCTTTCAGAGGTAGGTTTTTTGAACCATAAGGAAGGGGAAGTGGTTGAGCTTACACAAGTTAATGCTATCGATGGTATCGAGTTAATTATGGATGAGAGGCGCGCGAAATTCGTGAATTTAAGCGCCTAAGTAGGATAGAATTAGCACTTTAGACGTGCGGTTAATCCTCATTTTCCATTTAATGCGTGCACGTGGTTGGATTTTGTGTTTGTGCTTGATTTGCAGGAAATTGAGATATTTTGGTGCTAATGAGAGATATTTGGCTGTGCGACGAAACGTGGAGAGCAAGCAAGGCCGAGGAGACTGAGTGGTGAAGTTAGTTACTCGAAGAAGTGGTTAGTAGCGTCGTGAGCGCTACAAGGAATTTGACAGAGCGCTCGGGAGTGGCATAAAAGGTCTCGCGAACGGAACAGAACCTTCTTGAGCGCTACACCAAAATACCTGTAGCGCTACCGATCGGCTTGTAGGTCAACGGTCAACTGAGAGGTCAACAGTCAAACGAGCCATAAGGGGTTCGAGAGCGCTACACTAAAATAGGTGTAGCGCTAACGAGAGCTTAATTGGGCCTTGGAACGGTGGCGTTTTGTGTCTCACGTGAAGTTAATCTCGTTTTTCTGGATTTTTAATTGTAATTAACGGGGATTCCATATAAATACTCCCTTTAGAACTCGAAATTAGGGTTCCACACCACATAACTTAGGCTTTATTTTCTTAACTTTGGCTGCTGTTCTTAGGATTATTTTTCAAATTCAAGTCTAATTCAAGTTCTTGAAGTTTTCCAGCATTTTGGATTCTTGGTGTTCGAATCCATTCTTCTCATGCAAGTTTGTGGTATTGTGTTTTATTCTCATTTCGATTGCTAAAATCATGCTTAGTTTTAAGTATATATTTGCTGCGTCCGTTGAAAGCATGAGTGAGTAATTTCATAGAGTGCGACCGCGGGGTGAAGGCGCTCCGTGGCTATACTGATCGATGTTCACCTCGGGTTCAACGTAATTAAATTTTTAAGCAATTTTGAGATACGAAAATATTTCTAACAAACAATCCCGAGCATCGCTGGAGTCCTTGTAAGCGGGGCGAACGAATCCGGAGCCTTCCTCTCGACTGCACACGGAAACTGGTGACAGGTGGTGTGCATTCGTTAGGGAACTTTATCCTATTCTAAAATCGGTTATTTGAAGGAACTGTGACCCGAGTGAACATTGGTTAGGGCTAGTCGCAGATGCTGGAGTTCCCACGGCTGCACTCTCCTTTTAAAATCCATATTTAATTAATTCAGCTTGGCAAGTTAGTAGTAAATCAACCGAATTGAACAAGGGGTGGCTACCTAAGAGCCAGGTTAAACTAGAATTCATCACTTTTGAGTCAAACACCGTTCGTCCGTCTTTGTGGTTCGACTCCGGTACTTCTGGATATTGTGCTACACCGGTCGAGAGTCCTACGCTTGGGACGCATCTTTAGTTTAATTCAGATACACCCGGTCGGTCAAGCAGTGGAGCTCAATCCAGCCGATTAGGTTAAGGATACCAGGAAAGAAAAATGGAAGCATAAGTCGATTAAGGATACTAAATCTAAGAAGAGGAGGCTAGAAGAAGTAAAAGTGTGTTGTTTTCAGATCAGCAGTTGCTGCAGAGCTTTATCATGCGAAAGCATTGATCAACAACAAAAATAGGATTCATGTTAATGAGGCTAAGACAGTTTCATGAATTAATAAGATCATGGGTGTTCATTATATGGGAGATGATGAGGATGTTTTTAGTAAGCTAAAGTGTTGTGGGATTCTTAAAAGTCTATTGGCATTGGATATGATGACGATGAAGAGGAAGGATCGCTCAAGTGGAAGTAATAGATAAAGAGCGGTATAGAGCTTTGTTGGATGAAGTGCGTTAGTTCTTTGATGCGTGAGGTTAAGGTGTTGGTTAGGAGGTAGGGGTGGGATTGGAAGCTTTCTTGGGTTGCTTTGGTCACTTCTTTTTGTGAGGCTTTGTAAGGTTTAGTGGGTTTTGTTAGTTTTTGGGCCTTGTAAGGTTTGGTGGGTGTGGGTTTCTTGGTAAGGTCTATTGCTTTAGTAACATGTCCCATTATTTTATATATGTTCGTGTTTAGGCATAGGTCACCGTATAAAACCAATTCTTTACGCTAAGGAAATACCCCATTTTCCGCAGCAAGACTTGTAAGTGAGAACTGGTTTTATACGGTGACATATGCCTGAACATAAATTAAGGAAACTTTTGCTTTAGAGAATCATGAGAGTGCCACATCAACAAGTTAAAATATTGAATCATTTGATTTTTTTGGACATTTCAAAATACTTCTATTCCTCAAAATCATTAATTCAAATTGAAAATTTCTATTAAAGAAAATTGACTGCATCATTCGATGCAAAGATGTGATAGGTAAAATTCCAAAGAATCCTTTAATTTGAAAATTAAAATCTTATCTTGTGATTTGGAGGATATATCCAATTTTTACCCATTTAAATTGAGAAATTTTTACTCCAAACCTGGCAAAACAGATTTGGAGTATCTCACTACTTAAAATGGAATTTGGGAACCACCATTTTAATTCATTTACTGCTATTTGGGATTTTATGGTCTTGACATGGCAAAATGCTACCAATAAAATATGGTGCTCCTCTTTAGCTGCTGTTATCTTGTGGTATATATGGAAGTGGAGGAATGGGGCATGTTTTGAGGAAAAAATTTCACTTCCTGAGGTGGTAACCAAGCGAGCGATAGATTGTTTGAACGAGTATATTGCAGCGAATCAAGTGATTGCACTGTCAGGTTCGAGAAGTGGGAGAGAATAGGACTTCATGGCAACGACCGCGAGGGGTTTTTTTTGAAAATTAATGTGGATGGCGCATGGAAGAAGGAGTTGTTGGTTGGAGGCTATGGGATAGTGATTAGAGGATGTGGCGGAGAATTTGTTGCTACTGCTTTAGGACGATTTCCGAGATGTGGTAGTCCTGCACTTGCAGAAGCCATGGTCATTCGACAAGGGATCCATCTTGGTCTCGAGTTAGGTTTGAGTGCGGTTATCCTGGAGAGCGACTCACAATTGGTTATAAAACATGATCATTGATCAAGTCAAGATTAGCCAAGAGAGAGTTATTGTTAATGATGTGAGGAATTTGGGTAGATGCTTTCACTCATGAATTTTCTGTTTTGCCTGTAGATCTCTCAATATGGTAGCACATCTGTTAGCTGAAAAAGGTGTAGTTGGTTCGGGGTGTAGTCTTTGGACTGAGTCCCCTCCTTTGTGGTTACTTGATCCCTTATCAAGGAACGAGTGCTCATCTTGATGTTTTCTCTTTGAGTAATAATATCATTTGTTATCATCTTGACAAAAAAAATTGAGAAATTGATTTTGATTTTACTTCACTTCTTTCTCTTTTAAATTTTTTTTAATCGAAACATGGCATATAATTAAATATTCTAAAATGAACAAAAATTGTGAAGAAATTAGTTAAACTATTTGCATGCAGATACATATAACTTTTCGAATGGAAGAGAGAATAAAGAGAGGAAAAGGTATGACTTCCCTTTCGAAATTGGATATATCCCCCAGATCACAGGATAATATTTAAAATGTTAAATTAACGGATTTCTTGAAATTGTACCAATCATAAATTTGCCTTGAATGATGCAATCAACTTTAATTTTAGTCGTAGCTTTCAATTTCAAAAATTTTAGGTTGTTGATGTGGCGTTTTCTGACCTCCCTAGAGCAAAAGTGTCATTGGACATGTTATATCCTCCCTCTGTCTCATTTTAATTGCTCCTTACGAATATCCGTGTCATTTTTAAACGATTGTATTTTTTATTTCTAATGTTTTAAATTTTTTGATAATTTTGTCTAATCTAACTAATTGAAATCTATTAAATAAGATTCATATTACACATAAAATACATTAGAATTTGAAAACTAAAGTATTTTAAAAAATGCACACATAATTGTTGGGAGCAATTAAAATGGGTCGCAGGAGTAGTATAAATGTGGTATTAATGGATTTGGTGCAAAAATATTTCGTTATCATAAAGAACTGGTTTTTCGAAAGAGCATTTCAAATGAATTAGTACATATTTACGAAAAGGTGGACTACCCATGCGTTGCACTGTTGCCCAACATGAGATTGTTTCTCATATACTGGAAAAGATTCAAACAAAAAAAGAAGACAAACAAACAGTTCCTTGCTGTTAGTGCCTAGGCCATGTCCCTTGTGTTAGACCACCTCCAGCTGAAACTTCTGCTGTTTTATTTTATATATTCTATTCGGCATCTAAGATACATGTATATATTTTAATTTTTACTTGTATTCTTGATATTTTACTATGTGCTCATTAGTGACTGTGGACCATGAATGAAGGAAGCATAGTAATTAGCACAGGAATTGATTTGGGTCGATCTCCAAGTCTGTCCTCTCTAATACCTTTCAGCTTTGATTTGGTGGCATGGTTCCGCAGCATGACGTCCCCGTAACTCCTCAGTTAATTCTTGGAGGTTTAGGGGGCCACTATTTCAGTGATATTGTGAGAGCAACCACTTTGCGCATATTGCCAAAGATAGGTCTATCTCCAATCATCCCCGCTCAAACCTCCAATAATTGGGAACTAGATGGGTTCTGTTATCATTGTTATTGTTGTGCATTCTTGATATTTTACTCCTCGATGATTGAACTAGTGTGATTGGTTCGAGTTGTCATGGAGGAAATGCCAGACTCACGTTGAAACGACTAACCACTAACCCTTGACATCTTATCGTTTGGCAAAAATTAAATAAAAAAACTTCTCAATAATCGTTTTTTGGATCTGATCGATTGCTAAGAAATAGGGCAACACGCAAAACTGTTTATCTTCCATGAAGCTTCACTAGTGTTTTCCTGAAGCTTCTGACGCCAACGGGTAGCTTTTCTACAATACCATTTGAACAAAACTATTTTGAGTGTGAAAAATATTAGGTATTAGCCTATTAATTCTGTGGGGGTTCAGCCTAATTTTATTTTTGTGTTGTTTCCCATAATCTTTTCGTCTTCTTATGAACTTTTGTTTGTTTTGTATCAAATTTTAAAATACAATTGGCTCGTTAGATCAATCTATAACTCAAAATTTATGACATAAAACTTATATTGTTCACTAAATAGAAACATAATTCAAATTGAGTGCTCTTTTCTTTAGCAATTTTTGACAATGTTTTTATTGTAAGTTTTGTAATTACTAAAAAATGATAATCTTTTTAAATTTACTCTAAAAAATTTGCCATACCTAGCTGTATATTATACTTTTTGTATGATTGATAATTGATTCATTCGTGAGCTCAGAACTTCTTGTTTCTTGTTTTTCTTTTATCTTCATTTGTTTCTTAGGATAAATAAATGACTCTCTCAATTGTATGATGAATAAGTGACATATATGTCTATAAATATTTATGTAAATATATCTTGGGATGTTATATTTATTGTAACATCGGAATTAAAAGTGGCCTAATTAATTTTTTTCGGAAACTGTTTGCGTGAGGTTTTGCTAGCTAAACCTTACGGGATAATTTTTTTAATAATGTTTTTGCGCATGGAATATTCATGAAATTCTCTTTCAATAAATATAGAAAGAGCACTTTTGGTTTTGCATATAATCATTTGCTATATAAATGCCATGTCACAGTATATTTTGAACAAGACAACAAATATAATTACATATGTAATGTGTCCAAGTTTTTGGACATAATTTGCGTAAAAACGTCATCAGGACTATAACAACTCCTTATGCGCACAAAACCTCATTGGTAAACGTTCATTAATCAACATTCTGCCTTTACTTGTATTAGGAGTTTAGGACTATAAAATATGTGAATGTCTACTTTATTTATAATGGTCCCAAGTCGTATTATAATATGCCTAAGTCGTATTTTCTTTAATCATGAGTCAAATTAACTTTCTAGTCATTTTATAATATGACTTAGTCGAGTGAGTATTAAGTAAGTGATCAGTGATGAGAGCAAGATTTCAACGATCTTGGCTAGGTAGATATTAAACTTTTTATTTGTCATATATGGCAGGTGATATCAATTTCTTTGGTTGACAATTCAAAGTGTTCCACTCAGCTTATGTGTATCTTGACTAATCTCACAAGAAACTAATTTCACCATCCACTAGCGGTGGAACCAATTAATGGTAATTAATTTCACCATCCACCATATCCTGATCCCCTGCTGAACCCACTTGAATATTCGCTCATCAATGAATTGTGTTGATGGTGGTGGCGAATGCTTTTACTTCGGGCACCAAGTACACCACCAATGGCAGCAGTGGCACTAGTCTGAATTTCTGGCTGCGGTGTTTAGTACTGTAGTTGAAACTGTGGGGATAGAAATCTGAGATGTTATAGGCTTGAGCAGCCGTGGCGGTGGAGGAGGAGAGGCACTTGTATTTCCGGCGAGTATGGTTCTTCTTTAGGGTTTTGCATACCAGAGGGATTAGAACGACCTTCCATTTGTTGGTGTAAAAATTGCGTAATCAATGGAAGGGAAAAAAATGAAGAGATAAGAGGTTGCTTCAAGGCGCGTTACAATATCAATTTCCTTAAGACGATATGCGCCCCCACCAATTCTAGTGAATTTGGTGTGCACCGGGTTGCTGGCGAATTCGACTCCAAGATACAATGAAGCCCAGTCACAATTGACTGTTCGTTCAATTGCATCATGCACAAACGAAGAGGAACCAGAACACCTTCGGATTTTGCTAGCCCACCAAAAATATATGTAGGAGATAATTCAAGAGAGATACAATAACTAGAATCATAATCTTGTATCTTTGATGTTTGATTAACAAAATTCTTTTTTGCTGTTAAAAAAAAAAAGCTAGAATTGTAATCAAAGTTTTCCTATGTAGAAATTGGTGGAACCCTAGCCTTTATATAGGCATAGACTTGTGACCATTCACCAATAGTCACATCTTTACATTCAAACCATTGTGACCATTGGTCGTTCACGAACCATTGTAACCGTTTACAAACCATTGTGACCATTCACGAATAGTTATACCTATTCATCTAAACCCAACAGTTACACCATTTAAATCCAATAGTCACGTCTATTCATTTATCCCGAATAGTCACAACTTTTAGTATAATCATGACTATTCGTTTAACCTGAATAGACAAACCTGTTGGATTAAAGCCATTCACCAATTACAACATTTAATATTTATTAAATTAAATATTTTTGAAATGTTCCAACATCTTCTCATCTACTCTTTGTTTCTGTTTATGCAATGGAAGCAATGGGCAAGATGAATTATTTGAATTTATTATTATTATTATTATTATTATTATTGGGTTGGTGGCTTTGGAATGTGTCTTTTTTTCCCCTTGGGTATGTCCTTTTTTTTTATCAAAGGGTCTGTCCTTAATTACAACTTACAAGTGATTGTCACCACAGTAATTAATGCTATCTGTTGAACCTGTGATTTTGACGCAGCATCCAGTCTATGTGTTTTTCACTCTTCATGTCATTGTTTAGGTAATGCTTTAAGGATTTGACTTGGTTTTGTATATTGCTCTGAGGTTGCCAAACACTAATAAAAAATTCCAGAGTGCTTGATCTCTGGGTAAGACCAAAGACTTGGTTTAGTAATCAAAATGATGATTGACTGCTTCAAAGGCTGAAGAACACATGACAATGTTTCGCAACTCGAAAGCTTAAAGTGTGGAGACTTTGTATCCATCTCAAAAGTAATTGGTAATGAGCGGAGAGGCCCAACATTATATTAAGTGATCATCCATTCCTTCCTCAAGTAATGTGGAACAATATTTCTTAACATTAAGCTGACAATATTTGGTTCATGTGGCAAAATGATGTTAAGCTTTAAGAATTAAGTTGATATCAATTTCGTTCGTGTGGCAAAATAACTTTAAGCTGACAATATTTGGCAATTCGAAAGCTTCATTTTGAGACTTTAAACTTTTTTGTTTAACGGCACTTTTCTTGTTTTATTAATCGTATTGGAAAACATATCGTGTATCGTATGATGGTTTTGAAATCGGGATATGTATCGTGTATCGTTTTTCTTGTTTTATAAATCGCATCAGAATATGTATCGCGTATCGTAAGATACTTAAACCATATTTATACCTAATAACACCAACAAACTAAGTTTTTAAGTTGCGAAATTTCAAGTCTCTCAACTGGGATTTATCAAGATTGAGGTATAGAAAAGAAAATCCCTAATACTAATTTTATCCCAAAACATGATCGAAGTATGGTTTTTCTTCTATTCAGGTCCTACATTGAGATTGGATATCTTTCAAATGGTTCGAATGTTGCTCAAACAACTTAGATTAATGCGTTTGAGATTCCACTTCTCACAATAATATTTGGATTTCGTCCATTAAGTAATCGTAGGATAGGTACTTAATCGGGATTCGGGATACGCGCACATGTCGTAAAATTATCGTATCGTAGGATTTCTATACAAAAAGGATTTTAATTTAGGTATGCTATTCGATCGCACTGGGATTTCACCAATCGCATAAATTCAAACCGTCCCATACTACTTCGGTTTTTTTTTTTTTTTTTTTTTTTTCTCTAAGGACGAGTCATTGGTCGGATCAAGTGATAATTTACTTCCGTGAATTTTTTTTCACCAATTTAACGACATAACTTTTTTTATAAATGACAAATAATACGAAATGGATGATGGAGTAATATATCTGCGGATGAACTAGTCTTCTGAAGCCCTAATACTCTTATTTGTGAACTTGAAACCTTCAGAGCATATATAGTTAGTATCTCTCTGTTTCTCTCATTTCACGTCGTTTTGATTTGTTCTTTTCCTTTTTTGACTAATAAGAGTCCCCGATATTAGTTCTCATTTAATGTCGTTTTGATTTGTTCCTACACTTGATCCCGTGTCTTTGTTTACATTAAAACTAATAGGAGTAGTTAAAGTAACTCTGGTGTGTCGAAATAGAATGTTATTGTCCCCAAAACTTGTCATTCATCTTCGGCCTCTGTTTTCAATCAATTTTTTGGAGGGAAATGACCTTACCAGAAAGTTTGTTCTTGTCTAGAGGTACATATTGCAACTGTTTTTAAGAAAAATTTGTCCTTGTCTATTTGCGTGTATATCTTGTACTACATCATTGTTACTGAGCAATCACTGGAAAAATCACCCGACGTGTGCTTGTTACCGAGCAATCAGTGAAAAATGACCCGACGAGTGCTTGACACCTAGCTATCACTGGAGAAAGGACCCTCACCATTAGTCCAATGGTACTACGGTGTTCCTTCATTACTAGTCTCATAAAAAAAAAAGGGGGCATGATAATCTTTGAATACTTGTTAGCGAAAACAATCACACACATAATATAGAATACGAAAACAGTAAAAAGAGAATCAACAGCATTATTTATGTGGTTCCCCAAAATCGGGTACCTCCACGAGAGTGAGAGTGAGTCTGTTATCTGGTTAAGTCGTCTGGGGTTTTACAATAGAGAATATTTATAATGCCTACTCTATTCCAACCCTAAAAATACCGTACCATGGGTGCCCTATATATTTTGTTGGGGATGTGCATTTTTCAAAGTGTTTTCAAAAGCATCTCCTATTCTTTTGTCCCATATTGATTAAACGCAAAACTTTTGAGCTCCTTATGTGTGAGCACTTAGTAGGCTATTAAATGTGATTAGACTCAAGGAAAGGTCTAGTGCGCTCAGGAAAATTGGCTAATGTCCAAGGCAATTTTGAGAAACACGATCTGGGAGTCCAACCTAAACCAATTAACCGGGTGCGCGTTGCGAACTTCATGCGAGGGGGGGTGTAAATCCCCGAATTTGAGCCTCACGCACATATGACAATTAGCTCCACATTTTTCTGCAAAAATATTGCAAGTTTGGGCCCCTTTTTTTAGGTTGGACTTCAATAAATCAAATTGGGCTTTCATTTTTGTGCTGAGAAAATTTCAAAAAACCCCCCAAATTTTGACCTTAATGTCTCATAGACTCCTAAACTTAAAGAAACTTCAATTACACTCCCAAACTTTCACTCGGTCAGTCAATCTAGCCCCTACCGTCCAAATCCGACAAATTGATAACAGAATTTGGTTATTTTTTAGTTATCTCTCAACACAAACCCTCCCCATTCTCCCTACTCCATATTAATCCATTCAACCCCACAGATCAAATCAGGGGCCCAACGCGCCAATTCCTTCAGTCTTGAAAACTCATGTCCAAAATAAAAAATCCATATACCGAATCCCCAGAAAATACCAATTTCTAAAATTCAGTCAGACGACACCAATTTCAACCTTTGTCCCTTCAAGAACCCCAAAACCACAATTGCGATACAGCAAGAAAAATGGCAACAAAAAGCACTGAAGAAATATGGAAAGAGACTCCTCTCTCAGCCGTTGAAATTCTTTTGTGGAGAATTGGGCACATAAGCCCCAAACTATGCAACCGTCCATGCAGAAGATAATGTTTGGGATGACAACAAAACGAAGGGAGAGTTGCGAAAAAGCAAACCTAAAACACTAATGGAGTAGAGAAAGTGGTGGTGCTTTTGATGATGCTCGGTTGGTATTAAAACTGAAGAAATCAAAGAACAAGTATACAAAGATACTTGGAAGATAGCTCTTGTTCTAGTCTAGAGAGGGGAACAATTGACAAGGGTCAAAACACTCCATATTCGAACTCACGAATCGCCTAGCGAGTCAACCCAGCAGAGATCAACCTGCGGTATCCCCGTACAACTCACCGACATTCACCTCTCCCCTTTCGTAATGCACCAAACCTTAATCCGCCTCCAAAATCGCCCTCTCCTTCTTCCACTAGGCCAAATCCCACCATAATTACCTCCGCAACCCCGCTGAATACCACCTCATGATCGACACCCTCGGTGAAGTCCACCAGGAGATTTGTGCGTTCGATGATATGAAGTGTTTTATCGAGAGTGGAAAGAGTTGCGACGATTTCTGTTTCCTTCTCGATACATGGGAGGAGGAATTGGCGGAGGGTTTTGATCATGGTTTCTGGTTCTGTGGGGTTGAATGGATAGATAGGGAGGAGAGAGAGGGGAGTGGGATTATGTGTGGGTGTGGGAGAGAGATAACGGAAAAAATAACTCTGTAACCAAAGTCCGTTATCAATTTGATGGATTTGGACGATAGGGGGTAGATTGACTAACGGAGTATAGTTTGGGAGTGTAATTGAAGTTTCTTTAAGTTCAGGAGTCTATGAGACATTGAGGTCAAAGTTTGGGGGTTTTTTTAAAATTTTCCCTTTTCTACTAGGTCCCCTTTCTTTTCCCTATTTGACTAAAAAAGACTCTACTCAAGCCTAATAACAAATTTTATGGGGGTGCCTCTAAAATTTCATGTTTTTGGGATGCCCTAAGCCCGGGCCTCTTGGGCATAGGCTTTTGGCCGGCTCTGTCTCCACAGGTTCTATTGGCTAATGATGGCACAACAAGCTATTGATGTCAAGATTAAGAAAGAAATGGCATCAGCTTTGGCATCAGAAGAAGGTTGCCATGAACAACACTCGGACACAAAAGGTCGCTTAGAAGGTTTTGTCAACATTTTCTGAGAAATGAATTATACATATAAAGGTAAGTACAAAACACGAGACTCATTGCATCTCTACGTCCTATTGGCTATTGAGACCATCACTTCCCTGATAGGGCTTCGTTATGTTTCCTAACTTTAGGTTCAACTGCTTATTCTGGTTATGTTTGTATCTAGATTTGGTAACCATTTGCTCTCGTAACATTAGTTGCGTTGGGAGTTTGTCCGATGCATTGATCCCGCCATCACTTTTGCTGGGCTGGCGTGCACAAGGCCCAAACTTCTAGAGAGTATCCACGGAGTCCACCACATTCGTTGGGCCCAATATACATTAAATGACTCATATCCACTTAAAAGACTAAGTCTTGCAAGTGGTGTGTCACCCAATTGTATATTGAGTTTTAACCCTTTTTGTATTTTTTCAATATGAAACTTAATGCTCACACATGTTCCAACAAGTGGGGGTGGTGTAGAATTGGTCAGCCAGAAGTATAGAGCAAGGTCATTCAATGACTCCAAACACAGGCCGGAGATGGTTGATATAGTAGAATACTATTTCAAACGTTTCCTATGCAATCTCACTAGAGGTCATATGAAAACTCATTGAGGTTTACAATTTTTCATGTGCCAGTAAAGAATACTAAAGAATTTTCTTAACTGCACATAAAGGAAAAGGAGACCCTATAAACAAATACTAATTGTTTATTTCACAGTGCTTACTAAGATAAGAAAAATTCATGCTCGTAATCCTTTGGAGGGTTACAAATTATCAACTAACAGTAAATTATAAAAGGAAACATAAACTGGTGCCCACACTGATCTTTTCCTTCATGGTCTATGTTCATAGATCGAAGAAGTTTAGACAGGAATTGGAACTTCAACATATCCTTCCAGCATTTGTATGACTATACTCATTGCAGGCCTTCGCAACGGATCCTCTTGTATACACCAGATTGCTATCATGACCCACCTTCGCAATGTCTCAATGTCATTCATAGCGGCGTCATCATTATCCACTAAAGCGTCTAGAGTCCCTTCTCTGAAGCATTCATACGCCCAATCTATCAGAATTGCTCTTGCTTCGTCTTCAAACTCTTGTTCGACACTCTTTCTACAACAAATAATCTCGAGCAACACAACACCAAAACTATACACATCCACTTTTACAGTCACTGGTATATTTCTGAACCACTCTGGAGCCACATATCCTCGAGTCCCCCTTATCCCTGTATGAGTTCGAGTTTGATTGAACGCTAGGGATTTTGCCAATCCGAAGTCAGAAATTCGTGGGATGAACAATTTGTCGATGAGTATGTTTTGCGGCTTTATGTCACAATGGATTATTGGGGTACTACATTCTTCATGCAAGTAAAGAAGTCCTTTTGCAATCCCCAGAGCTACCTGAACCCTTTGATACCAATCAGGTCTTGGGATGCGAAAGAGGAAATTCGCTAAACTGCCATTGCTCATGAACTCATACACTAGAAGCCTGTGTGGCCCCTCATAACAATAGCCGAGCAGTTGGACAAGATTCTTGTGATGGGTTCTCCCAATTGCAGTCACTTCAGCTTTGAATTCCGTCTCTCCTCCTTGCGACAACTTGTCCAACTTCTTGACTGCAACTTGATTCTTAGAGCCATATTTCAGTATACCTTTGTAAACAATTCCAAATGAACCCCTTCCCAATTCTTCCTTGAACTCTTCGGTTGCTCTTCGGAGCTCATCAAATGTGAAAACATTCAAATTTGTTTCAAAGACGCTTGAGTGACGTATGGCCTCTCTTGATTTTCTTCGACGCCTTGAGAAAATGATCCGAAAAATCACGCCTAACAATAGAATATTGAAAAGCCCTGAGCTGCCAAAAGAAATTGACAACCATACAACTTGCTTGTCTTTCCTGAAGTTGGAAAATTTGTCAGAAGAATCACCCAAAGGAGCAGAACTGTTGTTGGTTACTTTAAAAATTGCTACTACAGTAGTGTCTATTCTCCCATTAGACAAAGGTAGTCTTTTCTTCCAACAAAATGTGCCATCGAATACAGCTGCAGCACATAAACAATCATGCAAACAAGCTTGTTCACACTCTGTTCGATTATAAGGTCCCAAAGCATCATAATCTCCATACCAAAAATTAATGCCTTCAATCACCTTCAAACCATACGAGTCTTCCGGGTTGCTTGTTATGTTTTCTACTCCACAATCTTCAGAGAAATCAGCTGCGCATCCGCCAAATTCGTTTTCCGGATCAATGAACGAATACTCAGGTGGGCAATGGCAGCTAAAAGTGGGACCATTTGACTTGCAGTAGCTATTGAACCCACATGCACCACTACCCGCCCAGTTCGTTAAAGGGCTCATTGCATTCGCACATGTATCATTAGGAATGTATCCAACAATTGACCAGCTCTGGCTGCTTTCACTCATCACATGAGCATATTCCCTGAAAACACCATCAAAATCCAACGTTGCGCGATAATATTTGATTGTTGAGTTTGGAAAGACATTTGGCAAGAGTTTGAAAGTTGACCCATTCTCATACGGAATTTGAACATATCCGGATTGATTGAAAACCAGCTGTAACCCAGATAGAGAGGAATTAGAGTTTGCCGTTCCACTACTGTAGTAAGGTTCATACTGAAATTCGGTTGGCCAGCCAACAGGATTGAGTTGGAGATCTCCATTCGTGAAATGGAGTTCGAACCTTCCTTTTGTGTAGTTGGTTTCGGACAACTTAGAATATAACATGCCACCCAGTGGCAGTATTTGGGTTGGTAAAATCGTGTCCGTGGGATAGTAAAAACTTTGCCACACATACACACTTGTATTAGTGCCTGAAAGTACGAAATTACCCGTGTCGAGCATGGTGCCGGAGTTGACAGTGGTATCTGGTTGTGCCATCCATATTGCTTGGCCGTTGGGCTCGTTTAGAGTGAGCCCATTCACTGTGAGTGTTACGTTTGATCCCATTTGCACTGGAATAGTTGTGTTTGCATGCCAAACGATTGTTTTATCGGGTATTTGGGCGTACCATATGGCAAGCAAGAAAATGTTGGTATTGTTAAGTTGTCGGAATCCGAAAGCAAAATCCCCAGAAGGTGAATTCCATGAGGGGTTATTGCTTGTGGCAGAAAGTGATGAGCCCAAATGTACAATATTAGATGTAGCAAGTGAGGGCAGAAAGGGCAAAAAGGAGAGGAAGAGGAGAGGAGGTATAGTAGAACAAGCCATGGAAGATGCTGCTCTAACTTGAAAGTAGATTTAATACAAAATGAAATGGGTTACGTTTTTTTTTTTTTTGTCAATCCAGGAAAATCTCGTCTACAATCAGACGACAATGAAATTGAAAGAGTATAAAAGGATGGTGATTGCGTTATGAAAAGCGAATAGAATTAGAATATTTGGAGTATTAAAAGGGACAATTTTACATTTGCTAATTCATTACTGAATCTTGGACTTCAAAGCAACTACCTAATCAACTAGCCGAATGCACAAAAAAAGAGTTGAATTGCGGATTTTAGTGGTTGCTGGGTTTGAATTATGATTTTTTTGAGAGATTGGTCAAAAATCATATGCTTGGTCTATCCATTTGCTTTTGGATTGATTAGTAATTTGCGGTTTCATAATTGTTCTCCTATAATGAAAGGAGAGGATTGGTAATTACACAATTCATGAGGTCCACTCTAAGTTACTAGTAATAAGTCGTTTAATACTTTTTAGTCTGTTGAAGATGATTTTATATGATCCTTCATCGTGTAAGATACGCGATCTTAAGCAACGATTTTCCTAGAGATTTGATAGTAAAAGCTCAGCGCTATCACTACGTTGTAATTAGGGGTGCAAACGAGTCGAACCTTGCCGAGCTTTAGAACGTTCAGGTTTGTTCGTTTAGTTTTTAATCGAACTCGAGCTGAGCTCGAGCCTAATAAAAATTTAATGAGCCAATCTCGAACCAAGCTTTCCTAGGTTTGAGTTGAATTCGAGCTTGTTCATAAACCTTAAGTTTCTCAAAAATATTAAATATTTATACTCTTACACTGGTCTAGAACTCCAATAAAAATTTTATTTTGTATATAAATAAGGACAGACATTTATAAAATTACCAAATCATATTAAAAAATTTATGTTTTTACTGTTTTCCCCCACTTTTTTTTTTTTGAGGGAGCCCTCATAGGAAACTTCTTGTGTGTGTGCGTGTGTGTGTATTCCAGGTTCTCGAGTCTTATCGAGCTGAATACTGTCAGATTCAGATCATGCTCATATATCAAACGAGCATAAAATTGAGGTTCAGGTTTGGCTCATTTAATACTCGAATCGAACTCGAACAAGTTTTTACCGAGTCGATCAATCTCAAATAGTTTACAAATGACTCGGTTCATTTGCAGCTTCAGTTGTAATGTAAGCATATTTTTCCCCCTCGAGCAATTTCATCATCAATCATCACATGAGTCTAGATTGTAAAATAATGCACACTACAACAAAAACTACCTATGGCGACGAAATCTAGCGAGGAAACTCAAATTTCCTCGCCAAATGGGTCTTTATGGCGAGAAAATTAGATTCCTCGCCAAATGGGTACCCTTTAGTGAGGAAATCGGGTTTCGTCGCCAAATGGGTACCATTTAGTGAGGAAATTTAAGTTTCCTCGCCAAATCGGTACCCTTTAGCGAGGAAATCCGATTTCCTCGTCAAATGGTTATCCTTTAGCGAGGAAAATGAAATTTCCTTGCAAAAAGGTAAGATTTGGCGAGGAAAAAAAAAATTTGTCGCAAAAAAACAACTTTTTGCGAGGAAAATCATATTTCCTCACCAAAAGGTACTTGTTGGCAACAAAATTTGTGACTACCAATTAATTTTTAATTTTTTAAAATTGGGCTATTTTAAAATAAAGTATACAACTATTTCTATTATCATATTACACATAGTGTATAAATATGATTGAGCTAGTACTAGTTTAGCCCAACTTCTTGAATATTTTTGTCTCTCTCTTTACAACACTCTTATCTCTTTTTTTTCTTTTTTCTTTTTGTTAGATATGGAATTTTTAATTAATTAGTGGTGTTGATGAACTAAATTTAAAAAGTAAAAAAAAATTATGAAAAGAAGCAAAAGAAAATCACTAAAAATGGAAAAACTTCAGAAATTATGCATTACGTTAATTTTTTAAACTTCGATGCAGAATTTATACACTTTTTTTTTTTGATTTCTCTCTTCAATACAAATAATCAAATGAAAATAGATCAAAATATTAGCAAAAAATTTAATATTATTCACTCTGCAACAACTACGTACTCCTATCTAAGAAAAAACTAGAACAATAAAAAAATATATTGGTCCAACAAAAGTTATTGTCAGAAACCCATAGGCCATCGAATATGTTTAGCCCAAAAAAAAAATATGAAAAACATGTTGCAGTGCCAAAAATCTCAAAAGCTTGGACACTAATAATGATTAAGAATATAACGTATGCAGCGAAAAACATATGAAAACTACTATATATATTAAATAGTCGAATAATGGAACAAATTGCAATGTTGGTGAGGTGGATAGGTGTTGGGCGTGCCATGGAGGAGGTTGCGAGTTCGAACTCCCGCGCAAGCAAAAAAGAAAGTTGGGTAGAGAACATCACATTTTTGTTTCCGCGCTACAATTAGCGACAAAAAAAATGTAGTTGGCGAGGAAATAAATCCTCGCGGATTCCTGTAAATGGCGAGGAAATAATTCGTCGCTAATTATCTACAATAGGCGAGGAAATAATTCGTCGCTAATTGCCTACAATAGGCGAGGAAAATGATTTTTCCTCGCAAAAGCCTTTTGCGACGCAGTATAGGCGAGGAAAGTGGGCGAGGAAATATTTCCTTGCAAATACCTTAGGCGAGGAAAAATAATACTCTAGCGACGAATTTTTTTCCTCGCCATAGCATGATTTTGTTGTAGTGGCACCGAATCTTGAAAAGATATGGATACTATCTTTAAAAAAATTCCCTTTATCATGGTTCAACGTGGTACATTTAAAAATGAGTAATATCACAGCACTAATCTATATAACAAAACACTGTTGTTTTTAATTTTATATTATACATAAGCACTATCTTTCCCTCACTTTTTTTGAACGATCTTTTTTTCCCTCTCTTTGAATAGTGAATAAGATATCCATGCATATTTGAACATTGAATATGATATTTTCTTTTTTCACAACAAACTAATGATCAAGACCAATGGGCGATGGGCAGTTTTAATAACTTTTCATTATCATCATTAAACAGATCTATACTGAGAGTATGAGAGAAACGTCGATGGAGTATTTTCTCATATTGACACTTAAGTTTTATTGAGTTTTTAGATCTTGCTTTATTTGTGCCCAAGTGATGCTTTATCTTCCACAACACTCAAATTACTTTTCAGAAACTCAATAACTTTATCGGAAGTCCAATTGTGTTCAGCTATATTACATTCGTAACAGCATTTAGGCACAAGTATTTGCTAGATAATGAAACATTTGTAAAGAAGGTAAACATTGAGGTGTCAAAAATAAATCCCAACTTTTTGTTCATTCAAATTATGTCGTATCATGCCAGGAGCATCCCTTGCTAATATACAAGCTACTACTATAGTAAATGTACACACAAAACTACCACATCAATGCATTATTCTACATGGGTAGACTTGTCCACTAAAATAATGTCACACGCAAATAAAGTACATTAGCCAGTACCTTATTTAGTGTCTCTTGACTTTTTCTTAAAAAATAATCAACCTCATTGGTCTGCATAAAAGAAAGTTAACTTCCAATGATATTAGACCTCATTAACATACGGATTAAGTTTTTTATTACGAATCTTTGATTGGCTAGAACAAGTCAGGTTGGATTGAAAATTGACAAATCTTTTCATGTGAAAGTAATCATAGATCATGATTGGAAAGAAATATAAATAGAATTAGGATACTAGATTTATGTTTATTTTATTTCTATTCATTAATATTTTTTATCCGATTTGGTAAGTCGGCAATAAATCTCGAGAAATGAGATTTTGAGGGAAGAATATATATACGTAATTGACTAGACAACCAAATAGAGTTGGGATAGCTTTTTTAGTACAGCATGTTTAGATTAAAAAAGACGCAAAAAAGAATGTCCCGTATAATCTGCTATATTTGATTTTTATTATTTTTGTTCTGCAACGTTAAATTATCACGACTGATAGTAATTGTGGTCAATAAATTCAAGAAAATCTAAACAGAATAAGTATATTCTTGATTCAATTAGACTGAGATGACTTGCTCCTTCCGGAGATCTGATCTTATTCTGTGTATGTCAACTTGATAAGTGCCTGTGTCATTCATAACTTTCCCAACAATTCTTAAAAAGTAATCCCTTTTTTAATATATCATTTACATTAAATAGTAGTAATATACTATAAACTACGTTACCCAAACGTTGCACATTTGATTTGAGGTGCACACACTAGGAAACAAGATGCTAATAACAACCGGAAAGTATGTGACGGAAAATGACGTAGTTTTGGGTACACCTCTCAAAATTGAAAACTCCTCAAAGGTGTTTCGCAATGTGGCTGTCAAACACCCATAAGTTGGAAAGGGAAAAATGAAATTAAACCCAAAAAATGAGCTGCTAAACACCCCCTAAAACTGGAGGATATAAGTCCATTTTTTATTCAGGACAAGATATACACCCCTATTATTTATGGAAACACTATTTTAGTAATAATTTTTATTTACAATTACTATTAGGAGATTTTATTTGTGCTGCCCGTTTTGCACGTTTTTAGTTTAGTTTTGGTTAGATTTTATTTTATTTCCTTTTAGCAAATAGTCTAGGTTTCTAAGTAATACTTTGCTTGGTCACCACTCTAAGTAATTTCCTTTTAGTTAGGACTCCTACTAGTATAAATAAGGATGTAGCCTATGGGCATATTGAGTTTTTAATCAAATATAATTCAGAGTTATTCTCTCTCTTCTTGTGGATTCAAGAAATCTCGTGGATTTGAGACCTATTTTCGTTCGAACTAGTACGCAACTAGTTGAATTTTGCTGCGTCAAGTGGTATCAAAGCGGGTTTATCCTGGCTTGGTGGCACCAAACAAAGTAGAAGACACACCCTTTGACGTTGCTCAAAGGTTTGCTGATCCAAGGAAGATGGTGGAAGAACAACAACCGTTGTGGCAGCTGTCTGTATGCCTCGACCAAGGAGCAGTAAGGGTTGAAGAAGATCGCGCGGTGGGAGTTGTCCAACGCCGTCCTCTTAACCAGAATCGGGAAAGCGCGGTGGAATTTGCCTAACGCCAGCCCGGTAACCAGATTGTACTCCCTCCATCCCAATTTTATAGTCCCTTTTGGGGATTCCAACTTAATAAGGGAACATAATCATTGTACTTTTGAAAACATGTTTTTCTTATTTTACCCTTCAATCATTACACTTTCTAACTTTTTTATTATTTTTAATTTCAAAATACAAGGGTATACACTACAACAAATTAGAGATTCTTTGACCAATAGTGTGGTTGCAAAAACAAGCAAATTTGGTCGCAAATTGATTTAGTGACCACAAAACTTGGTCGCAAGCTCAGTCGCAATAAGCTAGTCGTATTAGGTACTTCGCGACCCAAGTTTGACGTGGTCGCATTATGTGCTATAACAAGTGACCAAGTAAACCTGGTCACAATAGAGACTTGATATTGCGACCAACCTTTGGTCGCATAAAGGACTTAAACGTGGTCACCATACATACCCGTTGGTCGCAAAAGAAGCCAATTTGGGATCACATTCCACCTGTTTCGATGACTAAATAGTTGGTCGCAATAGCTCTTCTTTCAGTGATAAATACCTTGGTCACCAAATGACTAAATGGCTGGTCACAAAAAGGCTAGTTTTACATATTATTTTCTTTTTCAAAAATCCAAATTTACTTTTAAAACTACCTCAATAACAAATAGGAAACTCATTGCTCACATATCACAATCCACAGGGATTTCAACACCACTCAATTATAAATATGAAACAAAACTATATATAGATCCATTACAAAAATTGATCACGATAAAAACATCCACAAATTTGGGTACAAGTACAAAAGAGACGAATAAACAAAGCCTTAGAACTATAACATCTTGCACCGCGTATCACCAATGCCATCCGAATGCCCCTGTGGAGGAAATAACAAAAACACAATATAAAGTGGTTAGAATACAAGATGACTAAAAAGAAAAAAGACTTGTCCAATAAACAAAATTGCTATCTAAAGAAAATCAAATGCAACTTTATTTCATTTGAATAGGGAGAATCAGATCTGAAAAGAAAGTATGAATCAACATCATTGAAGGTTGGATACGAGATCTTGGTGACATGAGAAGTATTTTTTGATCTTATGGAAACATTTCAAAAGTATCAGATACGTATCACAAGTATCCAAAGGCATGTCAATGCACAACTCTTTCCTAAGACTGTCCACACCTCATCATCCGTTATCTATGTTGTGTTGGCAACATAAGCTCGTGACTAACTCATGCTAATGAGTGAACGGAGTTTTACCCGGTAGCTAGCTAGGTTAAAACTTTCAAGTTTCTCTGTCCAATGCCTCCAAAGACAGACACAGTCCATCAAAACAGCAGGCCAATCAAAGAAGTTACAAAGAGACTCAACAAATTATTTAGGAAAACCAACATGAGGATTACACCTATAGGAACACATGCATATGTATATTTATGACTAACCTGCACTTGTCTCAAATAGATTCACTTGTTTGCCAAGGATAGAACTTGTAAAATATCATAGTCGAGAATGTAGCTTTTGTGTCAATGAACTGGTCGCAAAATAAGCAATTTCTTGTAGTGATAAGAGGAAATTCCTTAACAATTACCCATTTAGTTTTGAAGTGGGACAATTTTTTTGGGACAACAAAAAGTGTCATTTGGGACTATAAAATTGGGACGGAGGGAGTAGTTGGGAGACACCCAACTAACTGTGCTGATAGTGAGGAATCAGAATCCGATTTCAGGTCTTACTAGTTGGAACTTCTTTTTCACATTGATCTGCAAACATTTTAATTCAAATCATTTTACTCAAATTGTTTAGTAAACATGACAGCAGATCAAAATTTAGAGTAAGCATGACCAAAAACCTTTGGTAATAAGTATTTTATGTGTTCGATTCTTTCAATTATTTGTTGCAACTTAGACATTCCACTATTACTATCCAAAAGTTACTCAAGTATTTTGACAAAATAAAAGTAGATACGTTGTCAGCATCTTTTGTCAACCCTGCTAATACATGTAATAGATACCATCGTCATCAGTAGGTAAAGATTCCACTAAACCCAAATTGAATATGTTTATGTTTCTTATCTACATTCAATATGGTCAAATATCTAACGTTGTTGTTAATTTTTCTTAATATGGTTTGCCATTTTCTAACGTTGTTGTATAAATACAGAATCAACGTGTGTGTTTGAGTAATAGATGATGGGCCGAATGTTTGCAATCATGCAAACGTAATCAAGCAAAATAAACTAAGTTACTAGCAATAAGTAGTTTAATGGATAAAAGTTTATAAAACTATCATTTTGCCCTTTTGAAAATTTAGTGGGTAAAGGTAGAGGATAATTTTGAAAAGTTGAGGTAAAAGTTCATGTGGAAAGTGAAAAAGTTGATGTGAAAGATGTAATGATGATGTTTCTTTAATAAGTTGAATTTACAAAACAACACAATTAAAAAGGGACGGAGGGGGTTATTGATTGGCATCTCTAGGTTTGCCCACCTTGATGCCTTTCGGCTTTGATTTGGGGGTATGATTCTGTAGCAAAACGTCTCTATAGCTCCACTGTTTTAGTGGTATTGTTAATTAGCGCAACCACTTTGTTCATATTGTCAAAGGTTAGGTCTGTCCTTAATCATCCCCACCCATACCCCCAATAATTGGGGACAAGATGGATTATGTTATTGTTGTTGCTATTTCTACTTCTAATTTATGGAAGGTAAAAGACAAATTTAGGGGTGAAAGGAAAACCGACGGACCGAAAAAAACCGACCGATCGGTTTAGTTTCGGTCGAGGTGAGGGCGGTTTGGTCGGCATTGGTTTGGGCCGAATCGAACAGATCAATTTTCGGTTCGGTCTCGGTTTCCTGGAAATTTCTTCGGACCGAACCGAAATATCCCAAAACCATACCAATTTGGACCGATCAATCAAAGCCGTCCATCTTAAACAAAAAAAAAAAAACAAAACAAAACAAAAACAACAACAACAACAACAAATCCCAGCCGTCCAATTTAATTCAATCTTAACCATTCATGTCAATTTTAATGCTAGACCGAAAAAACCAAAAAAAATCCGACCAGACCAAACCACCCCGAACCGATTTCGGTCTATTATTTTTTTTCGGTCGGTATCGGTTCCCTGATAAATTACCCCGAACCGATTGGTTCGGTCCCAAACACCCCCAAAACCGAACCGAACCGAACCGAACCAACCTAATTTCACCCCTATTAGACAATGTGAAAAAATGGAGTATAAAAATGTTTCCTTTTAGATGTTAATCTCTTGATCTGTCTTTCGCAAATATATTGTCTGTACGCTCTATCCTCAATGTAATCTTCGAACCCTTCTACTTGTACAGACCACAGTGCATAGATTGTGCACAGATGGGTCTCGGGGACCCACGTTTGGGTCCCACACGAACGATCCGAGCCGTTAGAACATCTTAGAATAATTTTCCAAGGAGCCCCGCGAGAAATCACATCCATCGGACTTGTGTAAGTGATTCATCCAAAAACCCCCCATTTCATTCAAAATCGTTTTGAATGAAATGGGGGGTTTTTGGATGAACCATTTACACAAGTCCGATGGAGGTGATTTCTTGTGGGGCCCCTCAGAAAATTATTCTAAGATGTTCTAACGGCTCGAATCGTTCGTGTGGGACCCAAACGTCGGTCCCCGAGACCCATCTGTGCACTATGGTCTGTCCCAATTGATTTACCGGTAATCTTCACCTTCTTGCCATAACTCTTTTTCTCTCAACCATCATCAGTTCATAAATCGTACACAAATGTTGTAACCTATTACCATAAATTGATCTCTTTTACTGATGTACCTATATATCCGTACCTCTGTGGAACTTCATCATCAAATCCTAATCCCATGAATACATGGTCAAATATTGTAACCTCATTTCTCGTTCGTAGGTTCACTCCAATCATCCATTTGCTTGCATATCACCCAGTTTAACCCCTTCCACGAGTGCGTATGAGCAAACATATATATTTGTACACTTTTTAGCATGTCACTCGTCTTTCTTTACTTTGTCTTCTCTTCACCTAAATGCAATCATTTGGTACTAGCTCGATGATTACATGTGCCAAATCTTCATCGCTCGAAGTAATATAGACAACAACATCTCCTTTTTATTTCGTCAACATGTTTCCTTTGGACAATTCATATTTTTTTTTCCAAGATCATTTGTATATGCCTCACTAGCATAAAGTCCATGCTATCCAGCGAAACGGAAGGAAAAATTCTGAACACAAAGTACAATACATGTTAATGGATAATACAAAGTAGAGTATATGTCAAAAGTTACTCAAGTATTTTGACAAAATAAAAGTAGATGCATTGTTACCATCCTTTGTCGACCCTCCTATATATGTAATAGATACTGTTGTCGGTAGGCCAAAGATTGAAAAGATTCCACTAAACCTAAATTGAATATGCTTATGTTTCATATCTACATTCAGTATGGTCAAATATTTAACGTTGTAGTTTAATTTTTCTTAATATGCTTGTCATTTTCTTACGTAATTGGATAAAGACAGAATCAAGGTGTTTGTTTGAGTAAAAGATAATCTAGCAAAATAAACTAAGTGATTAGTAATAAGTAGTTTACTACTTTTAATCTGTTGAAGATGATATTATACGACCCCTCATCGTGTAACATATATACGCGATCTTAAGCAACGATTTTGTAAGAGATTTGCTAGTCAACATCGCTATCACTTTGTTGTTATTAGGCTGCAAACAAGTCGAATCGAGTTGAGTTTCAAGACATTCAGGTTTTTTTTTTTTTTTTTTTTTTTATCATTGACGTTCAGCTTTGTTCGTTTAGTTTTAAATGAACTCGAGCCAAGCTCGAGCACAATAAAAATTTGATGAGCAAATCTCAAGCCTAGCTTTCCTACATTTGAGTCGAACTCGAGCTTCTTCATCCCATATTGTTGGGCCTATTTATCTTTTTGAAAGTCTCAAACTTGTTTATAGCTCATCATCTATGATTTTTTTGTTATTGCAACAACTTTGTTTAATAAAACTAATTGAGATCTATCAAACGAGATCCATATCGAATATAACAAACTTAATAAATTAAAAAATATTGACAATTCTATGAGCTCCAACAATATGGGATAGAGGGAGTAGATAGTTATGCTCTTACATACATAGGTCAGGAACTTCAATAAAAAATTTATTATGTACATAAATAAGTACGCACATTTATAAAATTACCAAATCATAAAATTTAAGTTTTTAGTACTTTAAAAGTTTATACATAGACATGTTATAAAATTTTTATGATGTCATAATATAAAAGTTTAAGCATATTCAAGCTTATATGTGATATTTTTACAATACCAGAGACAAATTTTGACACTCCATCTCAACCATTCATGGATGGTTAAGATTAGAACAAGCAAATGTACTTCCTCTTTTTTCGGAAATGCTTTCAAGAAAAATCACCCAGAAAGCACCCAGAATTTAAAAATGAGTAGCTAAGATTCTGGGAAGTGAATCTGAGCCACTCATTTTCAAATTCTGGGTACTTTCTGGGTGATTTTTCTATGCATCTAGCTCTCTCTCTCTCTCTCTCTCTCTGTTTTACAAATCTAAAAATTCTCATAACTTTTGTTTTACATATTCATTTTGAATAAAACTTGTATTTTTAAATTCTACTCATAAAGATCTACCAAAATGAGATCCATATTGTATGTGAAATTATGTAAAAGTAAAATTTTAATTTTTCAATGTGTATTTTAATTACAATTTCACATAATTTAAATTTTCAATGTGAAGCTAAAAAAATTATGCAAAATATGTATTAATCATTATTAACATCTTCTTGTTTAAAAATTTTATTTGGTTCAAAGATGTTCTTAATTAAATTACCGTTGTGAATTTGCAAATCCAATATTTCTACTTATTGGTGACTTTATTCCAATAAAAATTTTATTATAATTTGAATTTTAATTATATTGTTACATAGAAAAATTACAATTTTACTTTTACATAATTTTACATTCAATATGGACTTCATTTCATGGATTTCTTCGTGTAGATTTTGAATGTATAAATTTTCATGAAAAGTAAATATGTACAACAAAAGTTATAAACATTTTAACGTTTAAAGTAAAAAAAAAAAAAAAAAAGAAGGAGAGAGAGATGAGTGCCACGCATGAGTGAGTGAGAGAGAGAGAGAGAGAGAGAGGCATGGGAGAGAAAGACATTACGTAGAAATGGGTAGAGAGATAGAGTACATGTGAGTAAGGGAAAAGAGGGAGAGTACAATAATGTTCAAATCTCAATCATTCATTTGAGAGGAAAGTTGTTGCAATATATATATATATTTTGGCGATTCCTGCATAGGCACTTAAAAACACGTTTTAAACACATTTAGCAGTTCAGATTGTCGAAATTTGGTCCCGAAAGTTCAAAATGGGTAAGGTCCTCAATAGAACATAGCTAATACACACACACACGCGCGCACACACACACACACACACACACACACACTCACACTCCAGGTTCTCGAGTCTAATCGAGTCGAATACTGTCAGATTTAGATCATGCTCATTTATGAAAGGAGCATAAAATTGAGGTTCAGGTTTGACTCATTTAATACTCGAATCGAACTCGAACGAGCTTTTACTGAGTCGATCAGCCTCAAATAATTTATCGGTTCATTTGCAGTTGTAATGTAAGCATTTTTTTCCCCCTCGAGCAATTTCATCGTCAATCATCACATGAGTCTAGATTGTAAAATAATGCACCGAATCTTGAAAGATATGGATACTATCTTAAAAAAAATTCCCTTTATTATGGTTCAACGTGGCACATTTAAAAATGAGTAATATTACAGCACTAATCTATATTACAAAACACTGTTGTTTTTAATTTTATACGGAGTATTAGACATAAGCACTATCTTTCCCTCACTTTTTTTGAACGACCTTTTCCCTCTCTTTGAATAGTGAATAAGATACCCATGCATATTTGAACATTGAATATGATATTTTCTTTTTTCACACCAAACTAATGATCAAGACCAGTGGGCGATGGGCGGTTTCAATAACTTTTCATTATCATCATTAAACAGATTTGCACTGAGTAGTTTTTGTGCGGTTTCAGTTTTGTTGGGGTGCTTTTGGTTGGCTCTTGCCTTCTTTTGGGTTTTGTTCTCGGGTGGTGTTTGCCGGTGTGCCCGAGATCCTTTTAATCTTTGTTTTCTCCTCAAAGATCAATAAAATCCTTTTTGCAAATCCAAAAAAAAAAGAACAGATCTATATTGAGAGTATGAGGCGAAAGTTGTTGCAGTATTTTGTCAGATTGACACTTAAGTTTGACTGAGTTTTTTAGATCTTGCTTTGTTTGTGCCCAAGTGATACTTCATCTTCCCCAACTTTTTTTTTTTTTTCCGTCATTTTGGAGTTTGATGGCTATGGAATTGGAGCATTGGCTTAGTGATTATTTTCTCAAAATAAACACTCAAATTATTTTTTGAAAACTCAATAATTTCACCGGAAGACAAATTGTGTTGCTTTGTACGTAACTGCATTTAGGCACGAGCATTTGATAAATAATGGAACATTTATAAAGAACATTGAGGTGTAAAAAAAGAATCCGAGCCTTTCGTTCAGTCAAATTACATTGTGTCATGTCTTTAGGCATTAGCATTCCTTGGCTCAACAGAAATGTTATACGCAAGGAAACGTACACCGAACCATATACAAAATGTGAGTGTTCGTTTAAAAAAAGTGTTTGCAAAACACGACATCATGTTTTCACATTACTCACATTCTACGTATGGTTCGGCGTAAGTTTTTTTGCGCATAGCATTTCTCGACTATAGTAAATGTACACATAAAACTAACACATCAATGCATTATTTTTCACGGATAGGTACTCGTCCACTAAAATAATGTCGCCTGCAAATAAAGTACATTCGCCAGTACTATCTTATTTAATGACTCTTAACTTTTTCTTCAGAAAATAATCAACCTATTGGTCTGCATAAAAGAAAAATTAACTTCCAATGATATTAGACCTCATTAACATACTAAGTTTTTTAACGAATCTTTGGTTGGCTAGAACCAAGTCCTGTTGGATTGAAAATTGACAAATCTTTTCATGTGAAAGTAATTATAGATCATGATTGGAAAGAAATCTAAATAGAATTAAGATACTAGATTTATGGTTTTTTTTTTTTTTGTCAAAAGCGATAACAGATGGTATTATTAAATCGATAAAAAATACATCATGAAGCCTCCGACCTTATTCATTCATTGTGAGTATTGGTAGAGTCGCCATTATGATCGCTGCATTTAGTTGATTTGCTGCGGTGTGCTCTCGAAGATGACTAACGGCCCGCTTGCTAACCACTTCCGGGATGGTGATTTTGTCGTCGAAACTCGCCCCATTCCTGCATTTCCAGATTTGCCACAGTAACATAGCCGCCAAAGATAAAAGTTTTCCTTTGTTAGCTGCATTTTGCCATCTCGTTCTCAACGCGTCCCATAGACTCACGAAGGAATCCAATTGGTAGCTTCCGAAATCAACTTGTAAGGTCGAAATGGACCAAACTCGTTGCGCCAATGGGCACGTGCAAAACAGATGAACAATTGATTCGGCTTCGTTCCCACAAACCGGGCATATGGGATCCTCAACGATTCTTCTACGATATAACTCCCCCTTAGTTGCCAAAATCTCATGAATACACTTCCAAAGAAAATGTTGGACTTTCTTTGGACTTTCTTTGATACTAGATTTATGTTTAGTTTATTTCTATTCATTAATATTTTTATCCGATTTGGTAAGTCGGCAATAAATCTTGAGAAATGAGATTTTGAGGGAAGAATATATATCCGAAATTGACTAGACAACCAAATAGAGTTGGGATAGCTTTTTAGTACGACATCTTTAGATTTGAAAAGACGCAAAAAAGAATGTCCCGTGTAATATGCTATATTTGATTCTTATTATTTTTGTTTTGAAACGTTAAATTATCACGACTGATAAAAATTGTGGTCAATAAATTCAAGAAAATCTAAAAGAATAAGTATATTCTTGATTGAATTGGACAAAAATTACTTACTCCTTCCAGAGCTCTGATCTTATTCTGTTCATGTCAACTTGATACATAAGAGTGCATGTGTCATTCATAACTTTTCCCAACAATTCTTAAAAAGTACTCCTTTTTTTAATATATCGTTTACATTAAATAGTAGTAATATACTATAGACTACGTTATCCAAACAAGATCCTAATAACAACCGGAAAATACTTGACGAAAAATGACGTAGTTTTGGGCACACCTCTCAAAATTGAAAACTCCTCAAAGGTGTTTTGCAATGTGGTTGTCAAACACCAATAAGTAGGAAAGGGAGAAATGAAAATCCAAAAAATGAGCTGCCAAACACCCCCTAAAACTGGAGGATACAAGTCCATTTTTTACTTTTTATTTCCCTAGTCAAACCAAAGCAAAGGTTATTTCCCTAGTCAAACCAAAGCAAATGATACTTATTTTTTAGTCTCTAGCTTTCATTTTTCTTACTACTATTTGGGGGGTTCTTTCCGGATTCGGCAAACATTTTATACCAATCATCATTTGATTTTTAGTACTATTGAATTGTTTTATAAAATTTAATAACTATTTACATTAGACAAAAAATTTGAATAAACATGACAGAAAACAAAAACCTTTGGTATAAGGGCCACTTAAATAATCATTCTCCACTCACATTCAAATTAGAGTTTCATCCTGTGTTCTTTTTGGAGTTATGTTTCCATCCCGAAATTCAAATAAACCCACCTTTTCCCTTTAATATATATATATATATACACGGAAATTTTGTAATCCGGGACTCCCGGAAATAAGAAAAATCGTATTTTTTTTTTGTTTTGCAAATTGTTTTTGGAAAATCCGAGCTGTCCAATGTTTTCAGAAGGTGTTTTCAAGGGTCCACGTGAGAAATCTTCAAAAAAAATGTCGGGAAGGGCTTGATCCAAGCAGTTTTTTGCAAAAACTGTATGATACTGAAAACATTGGACGGCTCGGATCATGGAGGTCTGGAGTCCCGGATCCCGGACTAGAAGGGGACCAATATATATATATATATACACACACACACACACACTAGGAGATTAAAACTCTGTACGAATCTATTTAATTCCTTGAAATTTTTTAGGATGCCAATTTTTTGAGAACAATTTTTCCGCTTCAAATATTATCCTTTGATTTCAAATTTCAAAGAAAGGGGATGCGAAGATGGAAAGAAATCAATTCTTTATTTTTAATGGGCAAGTAAAACGAAAGGCTAAAATGTCAATTTTTGACTGATATTTATTTATATTTTTTTACTCGCACACATTTTAATACCAATAATCCTTTGGTTTCTTAGTATCAAATTGTTTAAAATTTCTTAATGAACAGGACATTAGAAAAATTTATTGAATAAATATGACGGAAAACAAAATATTGGATAGTACGTGTTTCATTTGTTCAGTTCTTTTAGTTACTTGTCATAATTCAGAGGTTTCCAACCTGGTCATCCACAATTCTAGTTGATGTCTAACTAGATACTTCTTTTTTTCTTTTTTTTTTTTTTGAAAGGGAAAAACTTTATTTAATCTTTGAAGTTACAAAGATTAACTAGATACTTCTGATCTATCAAGTTGATCAAAATCTAATTTCTACTTATTGATCCACAAATTAGTTCAAAATTTCTAGCAATTTTTTTTACTCCTTGAAATTTTTGGGATGCTAATATTTTTGCTTTAAATATTAGGCTTGGATTTCGAATTTCAAAGAATGGGATGGGACGACAGAAATAAATCAATTCGTTATTACATGGTCGGTACGAGGGTGGTCGGTACCCCAGGATTTCCATGTTTAATGTGCCATTGAAACGGAAATCTCAAGGGTAGCGACCACCACTACAACAAAAAGGACTTAGGGCGACAAAACTTAGCGAGGAAATCTAAATTTCCTTGCCAAATGGTATCTTTTGGCGAGGAATTGGATTTCGTCGTCAAATGGGACTTTTTCGCGAGGGAGCGGAAATTCGTCGCAAAATGGGTATGTTTTGGCGAGGAAACCAATGTTTTGTCGCCAAATGGTATGTTTTGGCGACAAACTTATCTTTCCTCGCAAAAAATAACATTAGGCGAGGAAATCCAAATTTCGTCGCCGACGGATAGGTTTTCGAGAGGAAACTCAGATTTCCTCGCCAAAAGGTACAGTTTTAGCAAGGAAATACAGATTTCCTCGTCAAAAAGGTACCCTTTTGCGACAAAATTTTTATTCCTCGCCAAATCTAAGCTAATTAGTTGTTTAATTTCTGAAAATTTGTAATAGTTAAAATGAGTACTCCCTCCGTCCCTTTCTAAATGATAGGTTTGAAAACCCGTATTTTTGTAGCTATTAAAAGATGCGATTCCGTAGCATTGTTTTTAATTTTTTTTTGTTTTGCACTAAATTAAAGTACTCAATGAGCACTTTAACTTGGTATAAAGAAATTCAAAAATTATATAAAGAAACATGTTTTTTAGGGGTTTAAGTTGCACATATTATGATAATGATCACTTAAATAGAGACGGAGGGTGTAGTACATAGACAGATAGTATACATAAATTACTTAGGGAATTATTTTAAAAAAGCTAATTTATATTAAATGATGCAATATTATCAATGAAATATTAAGTGGCTCAATCGTAGGGGTGGTTAGTTGGGAACCGGAGGTCTTGAGTATGAATAGGAGCAACAACGAATTTTGAAATTCCATTGTGATGTCTTTTATTTTTACTGATAAATTGTACTTCACCGGTTATTATGAATTTATGTTATAAAATGAAATACTATAAATCACAGTTATTAGTTCTCGTTATCTGTCAATTGATATTTTATTACAACGATGTAAGATAAATTTCAAGGTTGAATACAATTTAGCACTTATCCATTTGCATTGAGTGTATGCATGCGTCTATTTGTGTTATGATATGATTTAGCATTAATTTTGCTTAATTTTAAGGTATTTTTTTCATTGCCATCATTGTCACCTTGTTTATCTTTTGTTAAATTAGGTTTTGTTTTTAAGATTAATCATTCGTCTTTTACAAGTTCCATTAAAAAATAAAATATTATCACAAAGTAGAAAGATGAAAAGATTTCAAATTGTGTCTTTAAAAAAAAGCTTTCGGCGGATAGTTCAAATGGGTGAATAAGAATGGGTGAATAAATAAATAATTTGAGAATTTACTTAGTTACCCTTTGTGAAAGTTTAATTCATCTTATGTATATTTTGCATAAAACCACATATTTTTATACAAATAAGAAAAACAATTACCAAAAATATAAGAAGTGAAATTACTTTAGGGAAAACCCCCTTAGCATCCAACTAGTGATGGCATGTGTCATTAATAAATTTGGATTAAAAAAATAAATACCAAGTTTAGATTGCACAAAATCTATTTTCATAAAAACTAGAACTGTAAATTCCAATTTCAAAACAAGAATAAAAAAATATCATTGTCAAATAACCATGTATAGAACAGATTCAACCAAAAAATCATGTTGTGTTATGAAAAAAGTAAAGTGGCACGAACTAAAGTTAATACACTACAAAAGTATTTGATAGAAACATAATTAGTTGACTAATAGACAAATTTGGAGAGGTGAAAAAAGAGTGTAGAAAGAGTTTATATATTAAATAACTTCGCTCCATGCATGAAGGCTGTAGTGGTGTGGTGGTTAGGCCCTGAGAGGGACAACCCAGAGGTCTCGTGTTCGATTCCGGGCGCTGACAAGAAACGAGAAATATGGTGCGTGAAGCACCTGTTTTCCATTTACTATTTAATTGGCGACGAAATTTTTTCCCTCGCCTAAACTTTAATTAGCGACGAAATTTTTCCTCGCCTATTTTATTGATCATAAGAACTTTCCGACAAAGTAGTAGATTTGGCGACGACTTTTTCAAAAATTAGCATAAATTCCTTTTATTTTTGCCCACATATTTATTTTTGCATAAATTCTACCCGTCCCATACTAGCTACTTCCTTTTTTTTCCCCTGAAGTTGGGTCATTGGGCGGATCAAGTAATAATTTACTTCTGGGAATAATTATTTGAAAATTATTTTCACCAATTTAACAACATAACATTTTTATAAATGACAAATAATACGAAATGGATGATGGAATTGTATATCTACAGATGAACTAGTCTTCTGAAGCCCCTAAATACTCTATCTGTCTGCATATATAGTATCTATCTGTTTGTCTCATTTCATGTCGTTTTGATTTGTTCTTTTCCTTTTTTGACTAATAAGAGTCCCCAATATATAGTTATCATTTAATGTCGTTTTGATTTGTTCATTACACTTGACTCCATGTCGTGTCGTTTACAATAAAACTAATAGGAGTAGTTGCAAAGCTTATCATATTACTTGCTTTGTTGACTAATAAGAGTCCCCAATATAGCCCTGTTTTTGTCATTCATTTTTTTTGTTTTTGTTTTTGTTTTTGTCATTCATCTTCGGCCTTTGTTTCCAATCAATTTTTTGGAAGCGAATGAGCTAACCAGAAAGTTTGTCCTTGTCTAGAGGTACATATTGGCATATTGCAACTGTTTTTAAGAAGAAAAAAATTTGTCTTCGTCTATTTGCGTGAAGATAGCAGTATTTTAGTAAATGCAGACATTTTCAGCGAAATTTGCTGAAGAAATCAGTATGCAAGTCCAAGAAATATATCATGCGATTGCGTTAAACAATTTAACTCCAAGTAATAATGGGGATAAACTAATTAACTTAGGCCTCGTTTGATTAGCAGATTATGGGATTAACAGTGAGATTTTTTATGGGATAATATACATTTCTAAAAAATTCAGATTTGAAAATAGTTTTTTCTTTTTACAAAACAAAACAGTTTTTAAAAAAATATTTTTGCATTTTTTTAAAAAAATATTAGATTTTTTAAAATAGTTTTTGAAAAAAAAAAACCAGAAAAAGAAGGTAGTTTTGGAAAAGAATTTGAAAAACAGTTTTGAAAACAGCGTTTTTGGAAAATTTAAATTTTTAAAAACAGTTTCTTTTTTTCTTTTTTTAATGGAAAGCACTGTGAACCATTCCTACCTATCTGAATAGCACTTTTTATTGTCGCAAAAAGATTTTGCCAATTCAAATGTAATGGGCAGAAAGTGATGAGTTTACTCTTTACCTTTACCTTTTCAAATTAAGTAACAGCAATGATGATGTTTAATTTTGAAGGATTAAAGGATGAAAGAAAAAATATTAAGCAGGATTAAAGGATGAAATAAAAAATATTAAGTGTAATGATGGTATTCTTCTAAAAAATTGAAATCCCTAAAGTGGACCAATAAATTGATTTTTGAAGTTGAAATATCTGCTATTTCTAGTCCTAAGGCATAGTTTTTCAAAAGATTTTAGCAACTCAGTTGCTAAAATTAATCATGATTTTAGCAAATGAGTTCAGCAGGTGCTAAAATCTTGGTTTTGAAATAAAAAAATGAAGTGGTTCCGTGTATCGTTTTTCGATTTTTTTCGCACCAAATTAAAGTACTCCTCGTGTATTTTAATTCGGTGTGAAAAATTCAAAAAATAATACACGGAAACACATTTTTTTTATTTGAAATACTATAATTTTAGCACCTGCTAAAATCATGATTGATTTTAGCAACTGGGTTACTAAAATCAAACGGAAAACTATGCCTAATTTATGGAAGGTAAAAGACAATATGAAAAATGGACTGTAAAAATGTTTCCTTTCAGATGTTCAATCTCTTTTTTTTTTTTTCGATAAAAGGTACACACTTTCATAGAAAATCAAACAAGGAGTACAAACAAAAGTCCAAAACAGGACTATACACACTTTAGCTGGTCAAGAAAGACCATATAGAAACAAAAACGAAACAACATCCGAAACAAGCTATAGCCAATAAAAGACAATGCAGAAAACAACCAAAATCTGAATGAACTAGATAGACTAATGGCTAGACTCAAGCAGCCCATGAGGTACATTCCAGATGTTACAAATAACTCTATTATTTTGGCTAGGGCTTCACATTCCTCCATGATAGCATAGCATCTCTAATTGCATTGTCTTTCGGAAAAAAATTGTCTATACGCTCCACCTTCAATGTAACCTACACCTTCTCTCCGTAACTCTTTTTCTCTCAACCATCATCAGTTATAAATCGTACACAATCTAAAATACCTCTCTGGAACTTAATCTGTAACCATCAAGTCCTTATCCCATGACTACATGGTCAAATGTTGTAACATCATTTCTCGTTCGTAGGTTTACTCTGATCTTCCATTTGCTTGCATATCCCCCGGTTTAACCCCTTCCACGAGTGCGTACAAGCGAAAACATATTTGCCACTCGTGTTTCTTTACTTTGTCTTCTATACACCTAAATGCAATCATTCGGTACATGATTACATGTGTCACATCTTCATCGCTCGAAGGAATACATACAACAACGATGTATATCTCCATTTTATTTTGTCAACATGTTCCCTTTGGACAGTTTATGCTATTCTTGTTTGTTTTTTTTGTCCAGGAACATTTGTATAAGCCTCACTAACATAAAGTCCATGCTATCTACGCAAAGCAGGAAACAATTGTGAACACAAAGTCCAATACATGTTAAAGGGTGCTTGACCGTTCGGGTGATTAATAATTAACTAGAATTTCGTCCCAAGCGTAGGACTATCGACCGGTGCAACACAATAAATCCGGAAGTACCGGAGTCGAACCACAGAGACAGTCTATGGTGCTAACTCAAACAGTGTCGGCTCTACGTTTGTAATTGGCTCTCAGGTAACCACCCCTTGCTCAATGATTTAATTAATTAACTAAATTAACCTGATTTAATTACTGGACTCTGAATTTCAAAAGGAGAGCACAGCCGTGGGCACTACGGTGCCCGCAGCTAGTCTAATTCACATTCACTCGGGCCACAATTATTCAATTAATAGATTTAAAAATATGAAACAGTTTCCAACAAGTGCACACCACTCGTCACCAATTTCTACGCGCATTTGAAATTGGCAATGCCCGGGTTCGTTTGCTAGAAAAATATCCGTATTTGAAAATTGCGCATTAATTAAAATGATTCGGCACCGAGGTGGAACATAAATTAGCCTAGCCATGGGACACCTTCATCCCGCGGCCGCACTCAGAACGACAACTCACTCATGATTATGAGAATATCCGAAAACGAATTAAACCTAGATCTAAACATGCTAGAAGAATCAAATAAAAAAAAGAAAACGATAGCTAAATGATAGGCGCGCAATGTCATAGATATAAGCGCCTAAGTAAGGCAAATTAGCGCGTTAGAGGCGCGGTTTTATTCCATTTTCCACTTGATGCGGTGTGTCCTTGGTTTTTCTTGTCTTTATTTGTTTTGTAGGTAACAGGTCGGAAAAGAGCGTGCAGTGGACCCAAGGATGTGGGGCATGTTGAGATCCGGTGGGACCAAGCAAGGACGACTAAAAAGCTGAAAAGTCAACTTAGAGGACCGGTATCGATACATGGATTGTCCTGCATCGATACCCGTTGGCCAATTCGGGAACAGAACTTATGGGTATCGATACAGGACTTCTCCTGTATCGATACCGAGGGCTTTATACAGCCAGCTTTGACTTGCCACGTTTGTTGACTTCGGGAAGGGTTAAATACCCCGATTTTAGGCCGAATTAGGGTTCGAAAACTTTATTATTATTTTCTGCACTTTAGAGTTTTGCGGCTACAGTTTTGAGAGCTTTTCTGCATTCAGCGTTCTGCACTCGAGTTGATGTTTCCAGAGTTTCTGCTTGTGGATTGATACCGCGTATTGATAATCAATTTCAGTTCTTCTTTTGCAATCTACGGTATCTTGAGCTATCGTTTCCTCTTTATTTGATTCTTCTAACATGTTTAGATCTAGGTTCAATTCGTTTTCTGAAATTCTCATAATCATGAGTGAGTAGTCTCCTGAGTGCGGCCGCGGGATGAAGGTGTCCCGTGGTTAGGCTAATTTATGTTCAACCTCGGTGCCGAATCAATTCAATTAATGCGCAGTTTTTGAATACGGAAATTTTTCTAGCAAACAAACCCGGGTATCGCCCATTCTAATTGCGCGCTGAATCGGTGACAAGTGGTGAGCACTTGTTGGAAACGATTATCCATAATTTTAAATCTATTAATCGAATTATTGTGGCCTGAGTAAACGTGAATTAGACTAGCTGCGGGCACCGTAGTACCCACGGCTGTGCTCTCCTTTTTTATCCAGAGTTCAGTAATTGAATTAGGTTAATTAAATTAACTAATTAAACCAATTGTGCAAGGGGTGGCTACCTGAGAGCCAATTACAAACGTAGAGCCAGCATTGTTTGAGTTAAACACCGCAGACCGTCTCTGTGGTTCGACTCCGGTACTTCCGGATTTATTGTGCTACACCGGTCGATAGTCCTACGCTTGGGACGAAATCTTAGTTAATTTTTAATCACCCGAACGGTCAAGCACTAAAGATATCGTAGATTGCAAAAGAAGAATTGAAATTGATTATCAATACGCAGTATCAATCCACAAGCTGAAACTCTGGAAACATCAACTCGAATGCAGAACGCTGAATGCAAGAAAGCTCTCAAAACTGTAGCCGCAAAACTCTAAAGTGCAGAAAAAATCTAAAAAGTTTCGAACCCTAATTAATGATCATATTATCGTTTATATAGTGGCCTCCCTTGAAATACATTAAAACGCCATCGTTTGGTCGTGCGTAGCTGCTTGGTATCGATACGAGTATTAGAGGTATCGATACCGAACCCTCTTGCTTTGACTTGTTGACCGCGTAAGACATTAGTATCGATACGGCTTCGAAAGGTATCAATACCAAACCTTCTGGATCGAAACTCGCCCCTTCATAATTGATTGGTATCGATACGAGTATTAGGGGTATCGATATCGAGGTCCTTCGACTGCACTTTTCAAAATCCAACTTCCAAGCCTTGTTTCCCGCGCTTCCACTTCAAGCCATGCACACACACATGCCAAAAACCAAAATACCTGGAAAACTTCACAAAATAACAAGAACACCACTGTGCACGCATTAAACGAAAAATAATCATTAACCTGCACGTTTAACACGCTACACCACCCTACTTAGGCGCTCAAAAGCAAGCTTTCCACGCGCCTATCAAAGGGTAATACAAAGTACAGTATATGTTAAAAGTTACTCAAGTATTTTGACAAAATAAAAGTAGATACGTTGTCACCATCCTTTGTCAACCCTCCTATATATGTTATAGATACTGTCGTCGTCAGTAGGCCACAGATGGGAAAAGATTCCACTAAACCTAAATTGAATATGATTATGTGCATGTAGTGGGTCGAAAATTACCATTGAAATGGGGCTCGATGGACGGGCCCAGAAGGGTCAAGGCCCAAGCGAATCACCTAGCCCAGCTAATGTGCAAATCGTGATGGGCCATCCGATGTGAGCCCATCCGAGACAAACCAGTATCTCGGCCGGGATGAACTATGAACTGGACGAGTCATCCGAGACGGATCATACCCGAGGTGGCTCAGAATGGTGATCCGAGATACTGGTGACGTTCTCTGTGACGTCACCCGAGGCGGTTAACGCTCATAACAAACTTGGAAAGTCACATGTGCATGCTACAGCTGTCTCTACTTCAGCATGACGGTACCCGAAGTGGTTACGCTACATGCCCAATTGTGATTGAAGGACGCGTGCATGCAATGATTATAGATCTAGCTCGTAATGCTCGATGACGTCATCCGAGCCAGAAAGACTGATTCGCCCCTGTACTTGGGGAGCCTATATAAATGAAGCGAAGGAGACCTAAAGAGGTACACACACAACACTTCTTCTCTCAACTATTCACTCTCTCTGGTTCTTCTTTACTTCCGATCTCTCACTAGACCGCCGGAGTGCCCTCCCTGGCCACATTCCGACCAGGTTTGGCACTAACGCCGGGTGCTACGTGTGCAGGGGAACCAAGGAAGTCTTGCTCGTTGCTCACAAGAGTCAAGTGAAGGTTCTAAGGGTCATCTAGAATTCAGGACACCACAATTGACGACTCTACTGGGGACCCAACCCAGAATCTCTGATGTTCCTCCCTAGATCCACCTCTTTGCACCCTTCTCTCTTTAGTCTCTTGACTCACAATGGGCGGCGAGCCAACTCACCCACCAAACTCCACTGACCCACACCACCCATCCTCCTCCAAAAACCCCAAAACGACTCCCCACATCTCCGTTTCCCTCCCTCTGGGTCACATCGGACTCACCCCGAGTCCAGATTCACAACAACTCACCATCCAGCAACTCACTCACCACCTGGAAGAACAAGACGCCGAGATGGCGGCGATGAGAGCTCATATTGCCAAGCTAACCGAGATGGTTAAGAAGAAGGCAGCAGCAGAGACTACTGCAACATCTCGAGGAGGTGTATCTGGGCAGAGACGTTCGGCCAAGGATAGAATCAGTGATCCTAATAATGAGAGGGCTCACAGCAAGGCTCTCGTGCTTCGGCACGGGAACCCGTTGACCGAGCACCTCTCAAGGGGTCACCAAGGCAACTCTTCACACGACCGTTCTTCGCAAATCTCTGAATCAAGCGCCCGTTCACCGTACTCTCAGTTGTTAGCATCTCATGAGACAATTTATTACTTCAAAGACGATCAATACAAACCAATCTATCTCCAAAAGGATCCAAAAGAGGATGCCCTAGCCGAGCGCTCTTCCGGCCAGCAAAGCCATAAGACGCCCCCTCGCCAAACAAACTCTGCTAATCTCCGAGCTCGGGTGGAGCACCTAAAGAAAACCTCTCCTCCAGAGCCAAATTTAACCATCATCCGAGACGGAGGGACGAGAAGGCGTCACGCCAACCGTATCTAAGACAAAGCCCACCATGACGACGCTGGGGGGAAGAGGAAGAAAAAAGAGCACCGAGAACGGCCTCATTACCGAGACGACAAAACGGCGCGTCATCATGAGCGTCGCCATGATGAGCATCGCCATGCTTACATTGAGAAGCGTTCCCGGACCAGCGACGGATTTGCAATATCGCCCCTTCCTCCTCTTCCGAGTGTGGACGAGCGTCTGAAGCAGCTGGCCAAGTCTCCCTCTCAAAGGAAATCTCCTCGGCAACATTACCAGTTGGATTCACGCTCCCAAAGTTCAACCGTTACGACGCCCTCATGGACGCGTACAACAACCTCATTTACTTCAAGCAGATTATCAACCTTTACACCTCGGATCAACCCATAATGTGCAAGGTGTTCCCAACAAGCCTGGGGATTCTCGGGTCCCTCTGGTTCAACAAGCTTGAGGAAGGGTCCATTGGCATCTACGAGGCTTTGGAGCGAGCTTTTCTATCTCGATTCGTAACAAGTAACATACAGAAGGAGGTAGACTCCCTGCTCGGGCTAAGGAAGCGCCCGGTTGAAACTCTGCACCAGTACCAGGCAAGGTACTGGGAGATGTTTCACCAGGTCCAAGGTTGCGACCAGACGCTGGCTGCAACCCACTTCAAGCACGGTTTGGAGAGCAAGAGCTCTATCTTTATAGATCTGATGTTACACCCACCAAAGAACATGGATGACCTAATGGAGCGGATCAATAAATACATCGAGCTTGAGAAACTCTTGACCGAGCGTGATGCTCCAACCTCCTCCTCCGTTCCAAAAGTTATCCATGTCTCGGGTAATCAGAAAAAGGCAGTGAATACTATCAAAACGGTAGCAAAGAGGCCTCCGAAGGCGAGTGACTTCTTAGCAGAGCGCATGGTTTTTACCAAGCCAATTTATATGCTCTTACGGAAGATTGAAAATGAAGGGTTCTTTCGGTGGCCGGATCATAAGATGGGGACAAATGATAAAACTAAGGACAAAAAGGTATATTGTACGTACCACCGAGAGCAAGGTCACTACACCACGGCTTGCAAGCCGTTCAAGGCGTACTTGGAGTCCCTTGTCACGGTTGAAAACCTGGACACTTACATTGACTAGGAGAAGACCTTGGCTCGTGCTCAGAGCCAAGGAGCAGCTGCTGCGGGTGGTGCTCAGGAAGACATGGTGATAATGCACGTGATACATGGCCCGGTAACAAGAATGATGGAGTCTCGGATCTACAAAGAGATCGATCAGGCCACAGCAACGTTGAAGGTGCTCTCGGAGCAACAACCGAAGCGAAAGTTCCCCGCCAAGGGCTCTCAGTGGATGATTACGTTCACCGAGAAGGATCTAGAGGGTGTTCAATTCCTTCATAATGACGCTCTCATCATCACGCTCAAGGTCGGAAAGGCTAAGGTGGAACGGATCCTTGTAGACCAAGGAAATGCTGTCGAGTTAATGTACTATTCGCTTTTCAAACGATTCGGATTCACCTCTAAGGACCTCAAGCCTGCTGAGGTCCCTCTCGTCGGCTTCAGCGGTACACCGGTGTATCCGCTCGGTATAATCACCCTCCTTGTTATTGCTGGATCTGTAACGCAACAAGTTGAATTCATAGTCGTAAACTCTCCGAGCCCATACAACATTATTCTCGGTAGAAGTTGGCTCCATGCCATGAAAGCTGTGGCATCTATATACCGCCAGGTGCTATGGTTTATTGGGGCAGCAGGGAAGCAAGAAGATATCCGAGGAGATCAAATTGCCTGGAAGAAGTGCTACATTTCCACCATAGGGAGGAAAGAAAAGAAGAAACCAAAGTAGATACAGTGGGTGGAGGTGCCTGACGCACCAGTTTTGGAAGATGTCGGCAGACCCGCTGAGGCAAAATCATATCTTGAAAAAAAAGATAACCACATTTGATCCAAGTAGGCTATAGAAAAAAAAGATTTAGTGCAGAAAACCATATCTTGTGAGTCAAGACAACCACATTTGATCCAAAGTAGACTTTTTTTAAAAAAAGATATAGTTAAGATAACCACATCTTGTGAGTCCAGATAACCACATCTAATCTCAAGTACTCTTTTTTTTTTCAAAAAAAAGATATAGTACAGATAACCACATTTTGTGAGTCCAGATAACCACCTCTTGTAATTTCAAATATGGTTATCTGTGTCGCTGACTTTTCCGCCGAAGTCCAATTTTTTGATAACTTTTTCAGCGCCGGTGGAATTTTCGGCAAACTTTTCAAGTGAGAGTATATTATGTATTAAATTTTACCTCTACCACAATTTCATTCAACTAATAAACTTATTTGTCTAAAATAATTAACAGATAAATTTATCTCTTCACATTTTATGAATATGAGACATCAAAGGACTACTAGGATAGCATGCATGCTATTCCAATAATAGCCTCACTTGGCTAACACCTCTAAAAGCAATGGCAATCAGTTTTTCTAGATATTTCTATTAATTTTCCATTAACAACCAAAATGAATTGTATTGTTGTTGGTTCAAAGGTTGCCCGCTTTCATTCTTCTACAAAGGCAAATGGATGCGAAGAGGCGGTAACCTAGAGACGTGGCAAGCAAGACCCGGACTTCTTCTAGTCCATCGTTCAAGTTCACCGTATCAAATGATGGGGAACTCTGCAAACTTCTGCATCCTCCTCTGCTTTCACATTCGTAAAGTTCATCTCCTCAGTATTGCACTTTCATAAGAAGCCTAAATCCATAGAACATGAAGAATGTGTACTTCATCCACTGTACAATTTTTGTATGGGCTGCAAATGGTAAAAGCAAATTATGGCATTAGTCTTTCACATTATCTAGTTCCCATAGCAAAACAATTGATAACAGCTATATGTCAATTCACACATAGTTCACGAGAGCCACACCAACTTTATTACTAATAACAATGCAAGAACATAAAATCGTCATAATCTTACTTCAATAATCTCAGGATATAACAGGACACCAATTGTCTAATTTTTTTTTCTTTACAACTCCAACATTTCTTGCTTCAGGAAACAAGTCCTCAAAACTTGAAAGAGTTGAAACATAACTGAAGTTGAAAAGTCCTTGAGTTGTCTTTACCATTCCCATGGTCAAACCCAGAAGTCCAAGAACCTTGAAAGATTGGAGAAGCATGTTTTTCCCATAAATTCCACTGCCCATGAAAGCCCTAATTTTCCATCTGATTCTTGAAGAAAGTTAACATTCGCTAATTCATTCAAATAACTAAACTTAACAGATCAAATCAAACTCAAAAATCACAAATAAAACAAAAATCAGAAAAATTGAACCTTCTCGATCGGCAGATCGTGATCAAACTCCCATTAACATCATACCACCTTCTCTATGAACTTAAACGAACAATCTAGCTCTCCAATCAGTAGATTGCGATTGAACTCTGATCAACAACATATCGTCTTCTCCATCGCGAGTGAAATCAGATCAACGGCATGGAACCTTCTCGATCGTGACTCTTCTCCATCGCGATTGAACTCTGATGAGCCTCCTCGGTCCCGATCAATCTGTGAGTGTGCATCTCTTTTTCAGTCGGTAAGCAAAAAGAACGGGTTTTAAAAACAAGGGCATTTTTGTCCAGTTGAACATAAGGGTGGACATTGGACCGTTCAATATATCCAAAGGTGGACGTGGGGGCTTTTAAAAAAGAAGAGTGGACTAGACATGATGCAAACATGTATAATGGACTTCACACTAATTTTTTATTAAATATTAGGCTTGGATTTCGAATTTCAAAGAAAGGGATGGGACGGCAGAAAAAAATCAATTCGTTATTTTCAATGGCAAGTTAGACCAGAGGAAAAAAAAAGTTAATTTTTCATTTCTCATTTACCGTAGTCAATCCAAACCAAACCAAAGGATATTAATTTTTGTCTCCTTCATTTTGACAACTTCTTGGTAATGGTTAAAAAACAGGCTTTGAATGTGGGTGTTATTCATATTTTACTTGAGAGTCCAAATTCGGAACTAAGATCGGAGCTACTCGATCTCGTAAACTGAAGAATGCCCTTGCCATCCAAAGTTCTTGTTGACAGTGTTAAACGATACAACTTCTGATTATCGAGTTAATCAAAACCTAATTTCTACTTACGATCCACACATTTGTTCACATTTCTTTAGCAATGTATTTTATTCATTGAAATTATTGTGGATTCCAATTTTATTGCTTTAAATACCCCATTAGGCATGGATTTTGAATTTCAAAGAAAGGGATGGGGAATCAAAAAGAAATCAATTCTTTATTTTACCAATTCTTTTTATTTCCAAAGTACCAGAATTCTTCAAAGGACAATGGAAGCTTCGTGTCTGGAATCGTACGATAGAATCAACGCGAAGGTCGCTTTTGGGAAAGACATTTCCTCTCTCTATATAAATCCTTTCCACTCCCTCTTCCAACTGCCATCACCCCTTTTCCCAAATTTAGTCTCCTCCCCCTCTAGCTTTCTTCCAATTTCCCTCTCACCAAAAAATTCTCTCTTAAATTCTTTTCAAAAAATTTGTTTATCCAAGACTGGTTTATGCGTCTAGCTTATGCACAGCTCGACTAATCTCAGCTTAATTCTTCTCAAATAGCAACTCAATTATTTTTCAAAAAAATTGAGCTCGCGCGATACGTCTCAAATAGCAATTCAACTATTTTTCAAAAAAATTCGCGAGTATTTGAACCAACTTGCTGGCACGTCGAAGAAATGGCGACAGCAGACGAAGTTTCAGCGCTTGATCTCATTAGTCTCCACCTTCTTGGCGAGTTCTCTCCTGTTGACAACAGCTTCTTCTCTGATTTACCTGACCTCTCCACCTTTGAATCTGAATCTCTCTCCTCGCAAACCTCCAGTAAGTACGACACTCCGCTTTTACTCCCGGACTACCTAAACTTTAATGAAGTTAACAATACAGATTTCTTCAATTCCGTCGCCTATCCAATCCAATACAGCCAAATCCAAACCGATTTCATCCAATTCGATACCAAGCCTCAAACAATCGATCTCACGACAGTAGAAGTAGTCAATTCGAGCGGTAAGTCGGACCATAGGCCGTCGCTAAAAGTCGATCTGCCTCCAGTGAAGAAATTCGAGGTTCTGGAGTTTTGTCAGCCGGAGAAATCGGTATTCGTGGAGAAATCGTCTAGTGCCGCGGAGGAGAAGCACTATAGAGGCGTGCGGCGTCGGCCGTGGGGGAAGTTCGCGGCGGAGATCCGTGATCCAAAACGCCGTGGATCTAGGGTTTGGCTGGGGACTTACGACACCGCCAGAGCAGCAGCAAAGGCTTACGACACGGCCGCATTCAAGATGCGTGGTAGTAAGGCGATTCTCAATTTTCCCCTCGAGGCTGGAAAATGGGAAGTTAGGAAGGGGGGTGGAGAAGTTGAGGAGAAGTCACATACGGTCATACAATAATCTTCCCGCGCAAATCGCAATGTTGGGATTTCCACCTGTCGTGGTCGGTATGAGAAGTCACAAACGGTCATACAATAATATTTGGAAAATTATTAAATCAGCCTATTAAGCTGACATTAAGATTTAAAAAATATATTGAAATATGTTAAAGAATCGATGATTGGGCATCATAGGAAAGGGAAGGTTATCCGGGATCTGCTTTTTAAACCGTCCATAACTTGTGTTACCTACAATATTTGGTGCTAGAGGAACAGGAGGGTTTTCCAGCGAAAACCTCTTTTTGTCTTGGATCTCACTACCAAGGTTGACTCTGCCTTGCGTGCTTGCGTCTGTTCTTGGCGAGGTATCAAACGATTAGATGATAATAGGCTTTTATGTCCGTCCTAGTTGAAATATCCCTCTTGTTGTTTTTCCAGCTCTTAGCTGGCATGGTTTTCTGCTAGGTGCCTCTATTGTTGTTTATGTTTTTGCCCAACTTGTGCTACAAGCTCTGTTAGCATTGAGGTCTTGGCCTCCAGTTTGTTTTTGTTGTATGTTTTTCAGGGGTATGCCCCTTTGATCCTTGTCTCGGTGTTTTCTTTTAATGAAAGTTAAATTACCAAAAAATGATGAACAAAAATTCTAATTCCATGATGTAGCTCAAGCGGCAAAAACTCTCAGCTGTAAATCCAGATAAGCTCACCAATAGATTTCCCTTTGACAACAATACAAATTAACGTAGGGACTCTAGGATTATGTCCAGTGCGTGCATTCGTTGTTATCTAGTTAGTTGGTTTTTTCAATTTCACTTACTGCTGATGAGTATACAATTGCCAGATACGTGAATAAAGGCTGTGACTATTAGACCAACCCTTGGACTTCGTAAAAATTCCGGTTTGTACAAATAATAGTTACTGTTATTTCAAATTTCGTGCAAATTAATTTCAGAGTTTAATTAATTCGTTTGACTATGTTAGATCATTTTAGTGTTTTTAATTAGGGAAAATTCTAAAAAAACCTCTGAACTTTGACCGCAATGTCTCATAAACCTCCAAACTTAACTAAATGTTAATTAAACTTCCAAACTTTACACATTTTTATTAATTAGGCCGATGCCGTTTGTTTCTGTTAAATTCCTAGCGGAAAAAGTGATGTGGCACCTGGGCAAACCAAAATGACAACGTGGTGCACCTGGACATACCTTGGGCACCCCAATCACCTGCCTCAACCCGGTCCCTGACTCTGATTCGCGAAACAGGTCCGAGTCAAAATATTCTTCTAACTTGTCCACCATCCCTAGCCCCATCATCTCGTCCACTCTTTTCGATAAATACTTGTTTAGAACCAGGATTGCCATGTCGACCCAAAGGAAGCAACAGTTGAAACCTTGATACTGGGTTTGGTTCAGTCTCGTGGAACAAATATATGTGAATCGCGGTTAAACCGGCTTGTAACACGGGCGTCGATGAAAGAGTTGGAAACGCCCACGACCAAAGGGTGTTTGTGGCGAGAGGAGATGGCGGAGATGGAGTTGGCAGCGAGGGAGCAAACTCTGACGGGATGGGGTGGCGGTTGTTTGAAGGGTTGATTTGGCCAAGGAGGTGTGGAGGACGTAGCGCACGGTCGGGGAATTGGATCTAGTTGGTGTGTGATGGTGTCGGCGTGTGGTGGTGTTTGGTGGTACAACTCCATTTGTAGGGCTAAGGGTAGTAGTTTGTTCGAAGGAGGAGAGAATATATTGTCATGTGACCCTAACATGTTTCATTTTCCCTCCAAAAGGGTCCCTAGGTACTCCACGTTGTCGTTTTGGTGTGCCCAAGTGCCACATCAACTTTTTCTGTTAGCAAATTAACGGAAACAAACGGCATGGGCCTAATTGATGAAAATGTGTAAAGTCGGGAGGTTTAATTTAGTTAACTTTGGAGGCTTATAGGACATTGCGGTCAAAGTTTAGAGGCTTTTTTGGAATTTTCTCCTTTTAATTATATATGTCATGTTTGCATGAAGAACTTTTTAAAAGAGAAAGAAGAGAAAAGAAAAATCAAAATCAATTTCTCAATTTAAATGGGTAAAAATTGGATATATCATCCAAATCAGTGGATAAGATTTTGATTTTCAAATTAAAAGATTCTTTGAAATTTTACCTATCACATCTTTGCCTCCAATGATGGGAAAAAAATTTGTTCACCATTTCAACCAATCAGAGTGAAGGTTTTGTTCACCCTCCTTTGGTGAGTGTGAACAAATTTTTTCTCCCAATGATGCAGTCAATTTTCTTTAACAGTAAATTTCAATTTAAATTTCAGGAGATAGAAATATTTTGAAACGTCCAAAAAATCAAACGCTTCAAGATTTTAGCTTGATGATGTGGCATTCTCGGAGGGAAAGTGTCCTTAATTTGATTTATTTTATAGTACAGATATTTTGTTACAGTTTTGCAGCGAAAAATGGAGTATTTCCTTAGCATAAAGATTAGGGTTGGCCATTTCATTTGCCCCGTCCGAATCCGATCCGATCCCCGATCCGAACGGATCGGCAATATGGAGATCTGTTTGGAGATTGGATGGGATATGGGGATTTTTTTTGAAAATGTTTGGGGATTGGATAGAGGGTGGAGATAGGTATGTCCCCGCCCCGAATCCGCTCCGAATCCGTTCCCCTCTCCGTCCCTGCCCCGCTCCGCCCCGTCCCCGATCTGCCCCATCCCCGAATCCCCAAAATATAGGGGTCTATTCATGAATTATAAAACTTTGGAGTCTTTATCGTGCTGATTTGACTTCTTTTTTGTATCACAGATAAATAGAAATGCGATTGCGTGGAGTTATTCTTGGAGTGAAGTGCAGGCGTCATTCAGGAATTTCCGTTACGCAGTTACCTAATGCAACCTTTGTTGTTGCTATCTTGTTGAAATTTAGTTCAAGTTTAATTATGACACTTGTTTTGGGTGATCTGGGACTATTTTTGTTGGTTCAGAGACTACTTGAAGGTAGTCAGTGTTGTTCTTTGAATACTTATCATTTGCTGCTATCATATTCTGTTTCTTGAGCATATCAACAGTGAGTTGTAGACTTGTAGTCTCTTTTCTTTTGAAACAATTATGTATACTATCCACTAGACAACCCATGTTGCATTTAATCAATTTTAATTAATGTCATGAATATACATAAGAACTCTTCATAATTTCTACTTTTCTGCACTCTTTATGTTGTTCTATAAACACATGAAGTTTTACACGCCCAGGGGTTGCCCAGTGATTGGATTTTAGGGACAATGATTTGTAATTGGGCTTCTATAACTATTTACTTGTTACTCTAGGGAAAATGATTGGATCCCTGAAATCTCCGTGGGGATCCCCGTTCCCCATTTAGAGCGGGGATGGAGGATAAAAATAAATCCCCGTTGGAGATTGGATAGGGGATGGATATGAGTAAAGGGTTTGGGGATTGGGGATGGAGATAGTAGTCTCCGGCCCCGATCCGTCCCCATGCCCATCCCTAATAAAGATCAAGTTTATTCCGTGACCTGTGCCTAAACATGCTCGCGTGCACACGCACACTACGCCAAATATTGCCTTTTGCGGCAGTCAAAAAATGCCACTAATAGTAGTAAAAACGTCACTAAAGCTATTTGAGGCACTTTTTTGACAAAAGTAAAAAGTATAGTCTATGCCAGTGTTGTAAATAAAAAACGGTGCTAGATAAGTGTCTGTAATAAAATACGGCGCTTTTTGCGGCTCTTATAAAGTACCGGTAATAATATTGATGTCCAAACAACTAAAACAACACTTTGCAATAAGCACCGGCAAAAATAAGCAATAATGGCAATTTATAAGTGCCGCAAATGGACATGATTTTTAAACTAAACAATGCCCGAGGGCTTGTCACCCATATCAATCCATGTAGCATCAAATTTTTCGATCTCAACACATTTTTCAATGAATTCAAAAAATAAATCTGCTTATACCAACAGGTCATACAAAATAAAGTTACATCAGATCAAATCAAGTTTTAGTTAATGTCCAAATTGCATCATCGATCTACATGTCTAAATATTCAAGTTTCAAGTGTCAAAAGGATAGTATTACGTAGCATTTACATAACTACAAAAATTTATACCCAAACGCGTACCCATGACGCCATATAAGTTGAGCTCATTCATCTAGCTAGGTCTCTAAAGTCATGACCAAAAGTCGACCCAACATTCTTACTGTTATGCCCAAAAGCCATCTAAACACCAAAATAAGATGCCTCAAACATCAAGCCCCAAAGTTGTCCTCCCACTCTGTTCTCCTCAATAGAATTGGAGCCATCCAAAGCACATTCAACATTGAATATTCGTTTCTCATTAGCCTGTTAGAATAAAAGTAAAATATCAATTTCATAACAAAGGTAACTTAAAACAAAATAAGCATCAAACTAGTTCATATATATCCTCACAGGTTTTCTGAATAGTACAAATCTAAACTACAGCAAATGAGGGAATTCCCGACATTTTTTAGATTTTCATGTATTTGGAAAGGCGAAATGTGAACTAAAAGCATATATATTTGGAAAATCTTTTCCATTACATGTCTAACATTCAAACTCAAGAAACAAAATCTGAAGGAGCTAACCACCTGGGCAAAATCCTTATTGTAGTTGATTGCGGATTGCATAGCGTAGGCGGTTCAATAATAAGGCCACCATTCTCGGTGCTAACAATTATGCCAGATGAGAGTTGTTCTTAAGTTCATAGATGAGTGCGTGTGTGTGCGGTGTCCCTAGAGTCTTCTGAAAAATGTTCCAAACCACCAACCTAACGGGACAATATTCTGAAAATGTCGCTATCCCGGCTATTTCAAGTGGAAATTGTTCATAATTGTGGGCTCTTTAGTCTCTTTTTCGGGGCTTGTATGTTTTGGTTTAAACAGAAGGATAAAACTATGTCCCAAGTTGCCCACACCTGGATGCTAGAGTCCAATTGGTCCATGAATCTATGCCACTAAATAGTCTAAACAAAACAGGTAGAGAAAATGTCCTCCAATCATTGCAGCGACACCTCAACACTAAGAAGAGTATTGTTAGCACTAACAGCAGCAAAAACAGGAGTATTTTCTGCAAAATAACATCACAAATGCCATGAACACAACACAAATCCGTCCTAAGAATTTTATTGTGTGCACATTCATTTCATTTTGTCAAACTATCTTCAAAAAGCTTGTATTTACGTCGCCTTGAGAATTAGGTCGTGGATGTGGTCGTGAACAGGACGACAGAACCAAGAGGTGTTATAGAGGTCATGGCAGAACTCAAAAACTATGATATAGATATGTCAGGGATACGTCGGGAATACGTCTATTACCAAAGATGAAGCTTCCCTTGAATCTACTTTCTTAAAGTTTATTCAAAGTCATAAAGATTTTTATGGACCACCATTTTGTGATTTCCTGGCATCTAATCTTCGCATCAAGAGCAGTAATCTGTCCACCAAGGTACTAAGAACAAGCATCAATTTCTTCAAAGTTTTAGTATTATTGGACCCTTACAGAAAGTGTATGTGATCTTAATCATATATGTGTATCTATAACTATATAAGACTAACTTGAATTTTCATAAACATAGACATAACATGTAAAAGCACCCTACAGTATTACATGCAAGTACAACATCCACATGCGACAAACCAGTCCAAGAGTCATAGAAGGCAAAATATTACCTCCCTAATTGGTGAATTTAATGGTGATTCATCTGTATCTGAAGATTGCGGCATGTATTTTTATTATCATGTCGATCGTGAGATATTGCATGTCTCCCAAGCACCTGAGACGGGAAAGGACCCAACCCATATGTCCGTACACAGCCATGCTTGTCTAGTCCTAAAACATCAGTGAATTTCTTCTCACGAACATTTGGATGAGACTGTAAGGACTCAGGTAGCAATCCCTTGAGTAGCTTGTCTAGAAGAGCTCAAGTTTAGAGTCCTATTGCTGGTGGTGATCCGCTGATTTTGCTGCAGTTGTGGCTGCATCTTACTAGTCATGGGACCAGCTGGATAGCGTTTTCTTTTTCTTTTTCTATGGTGGCTTGTCCTGCAGTTGTTCACTGGTCCCATAGCTTGGTGTTTGATGCGCATGCTGCTGCATAGTGGACTGCATGTTTGGTCTCTGATCATTGAATGTCATGTCACCTACAAAATGTTACAAGAATATAATTCATACATTTAAATTAGTGCAGACATAACCATATCAGCTTTCCATGAAACAAACATATTTTATACAAGCCATGATACTTGACTTAAAAGGTGGTTGTTCAAATGCATAGTGCAGTGATTGACTAGCAGTTGGAGGTGATTGTGTTGTACTAGTCATAGGGCCAGCAACCCAACATGTTTTCTTCTTTGGTGGTTGATTTTGCAACTGTTGTTCACTGGTTCTAAAGATTGGTGGTTGATGTTTAGGATGCTGCGTTTGACTAGCAGTAGGAGGTGTTTGCAAAATAGAACTCATTGGTCCAACTAAACAACAAGCCCTCTTTTGTGTCATAGTCAGTGGCGGATCCAGGAATTTGCTACAGTGGGGGCACAAAATTTTTTTCTTTACCGGAAACAAGCAAAATCCATATAAGTAGGAGCTTAGCACAATGATCCATTGATATTTGATCCTCCACAAAATTATTCACAAGGCTAAACAGGAATTCACAATCAAATGCAATTGTAATTATAATTAAACTTCGGCATTTATAAATAAAAAGGGAAATGAAAACTTACACCATATGTAAAAAAGCATTTATGATATATGCTTTCAAAAGTTCCTAAACAAAAGCACAAAAAGCTAATCATTTCTCACTAATGTTGTTGACGTGCACTATCACAATTGACCTCGTCGGGTTTGCATATTCTGGAAGTACCGCATTATAGTTTCATTATCAATGCCAGCAAAAATATCTCTCTCTATGTATACAACCAAGCTAGCATTCAACCATTGATCAGTCATCCTGTTACGCAAACGATTCTTGACAATGTTCATGGCTGAAAATACCCGTTCGACTGTAGCAGTTGCAACTGGCAGAAGTAATGCCAAAGTCAAGAGCAAGTAAACCAAAGGATATACCTTATCTTTTCCGGTCTCGACCATTTTTTTACAAAGGTCAGTAACTCCATTCAACTCTAAGAACCTATTATCAGATAGCATATCACAAATATAAGTGTCAAGTTGATCATGAAGTACCATAAGCTCTATTGGAGAGAATTCTCTTGGATAAAATTCGGCAAGGCAAATCAACTTTTTCTTGTCAAAGCTAGCAAAGGAGTTGTACGGATTCAAGCATGCGACATAAAGTAGTAACTCACTGTTTGCCTCGGTAAAACGAGCATTCAATTCTTGAAGTTGCATGTCAATAACAGTGTAGAATAACTCGGCCCGATAGTAATGCAAATTTGTCCTCTGTTCAACATTTCGTCTTCCTCGTCCACGAGCTACAAAGTTATCATTCATATTGGGAATATCAATTTCATGTTTCTCACAAAAAGAGGAAACATCATTAAGCAAAGAATCCCATCCAGTGTCCCTCATTGTTTGGAGCCTTTTCTTGGATAGTTTAACCAAACCAATAGCATTCACAATATCTTGATCTTTTCTTTGCAGCGCAAGTGATAATTCCGATGTGATGGCCAATATTGCTCTCATCAAATGCAAACTGAATACAAATTCAAAAGACTGCAAATTCTCCAACAAAACATTTGCCTCTGATTTTTGCTCTTGGATTGAACCATCCTCCGAGATTATCTCAAGAACATCAATTACTGCAGAAAACATAAGCATCAACCTACATAAAGTGCCATAGTGTGAGCCCCAACGTGTATCACCGGCACGTTTGAGATTAGTTTCTTGAAGTAAACCTTTCCCACTTGAAAGCTCCCCAATGCCAAGTGCCTCATTAATTTTCTCCAGTTGTTTCTCTCTAAGAATGTCACGACGTTTACAAGATGCACCAACAATATTCACCACTTTATTAACAAAATAAAAAAGAACCCCAATCTTCTCATGATTTTTCGCCACAGCCACAAGAGCCAATTGCAATTGATGGGCAAAACAATGAACATTATACGCACAAGGATTCTCCATTAGTATTAGACTTTTAAGGCCATTGAACTCACCTTGCATATTGCTAGCTCCATCGTACCCTTGTCCTCTCAGTCTAGATGTGCTCAATCCAAGTCTGCAAAATAGATTCTCCATTGCCTTCTTAAGTGAGAGAGCATTAGTATTGGCAACATGCTCGATTCCCAAAAAACGCTCAATGACATTCCCTTTTTTGTCCACATATCTTATTGCAATTGCCATTTGCTCCTTGATTGATATATCACGAGCTTCATCAACTAGAACAGAAAAAAGTGCACCATCAAGATCTTCCACAATTGCTTTGACCGTTTCATAAGCCGCCGCACTTACAATGTCCTTTTGGATTTTGGGAGCAACCAACTTATCATTTCCTGGAGCTTTTATTAATGTAACACCTTTGACTTCTTCATTATGGTCGGCAAGAAACTTTAACAGTTCAAGAAAATTTCCTTTGTTACTTGAATCTTTGGATTCATCATGACCACGAAACGAAAGCCCTTGTTTGAGTAGAAATCGTATACAATCGATCGAGGCATTCAAGCGGATTCGATACATGGTCCGAGTTTGGTTTGATTGGTTGTCAAAGACTGTCTGAATATGTTGCCTTTGATTTACCAAGTCTTGACATTTGCCCCAAGCTTGATTATGAGCACTATTGGGACCTCCCACATGAACTTGAATCCTATCATTCTTCTTCCAATTTGAGAATCCCTCGCCAACAAAAGACTCACCACCCGATTGATCTCCAACTTCCGGCTTGAAAAGATAACAGCATAGGCAATATGCAGCATTTTTTTCTACACTGTACTCCAACCATGTAGGAAATTTTCTAAACCAATTCTTATTAAATCGTCGTAGTTTTGGTCCAAATTGTGTTTGTGGAAATTGGTGGTCACGAGGCTGACACGGACCTTTTTGCAAATATGCTCTACGAACTTGATCTCGATCATTAGGATGGTAATCCAAGATGCAACATCTTAGTCCAGGATCTGATGGAAGGTCTGCCAGGTTGATTTCCTCACGAGTAGGGTTTGAAGGAAGGCCTGCCATATTAATTTCCACATGAATCGGGCTTGAAGGAATGTCTGCAACGTTAATTACCACAGAAGGGTTCATGTTTGCCGCATTGATTTCCACACGACATTGTTTCGACGGCTGAGAATTGCCCTCTCCACTTTCAGGGGATTTTCGTTTGAAATATTTCAACATGCTGAACAAAGACAGTTCCAAAGGTTATTTAATGTAGTCACAGAGGTTAAAAAGTCCCAATTTAACAACTAAGTAAACTATGTATTAAACCTAGATTAGATTCTAATCTACAATAAAAAAACTCCATCAAAACAGTTCCAGAGAAGCCACAAATATTGTATATTGTATATCATATTCATATTCTAGAAAACTCCATATTCTATATTGTATTGACTTTCTCACTTTCCTGATTCACACAATTCACAAACACCAATGACCGACAACTTCTTCCAATTTATATAATATACTTGCAAAGTTGCAATTTACAAATATGGTGAGAGAGAAGAGAGGGAGAGAAACCTGGAGGCTGCCGCTGGAGGTGTACCAGTACCAATTGGCCGGACTCCGGAGTACTGACTGAACCAATTGGCCGGAGTACTCAACGGCGAAATTTAACCGAATGGCCGGCGAAATTAAACCTGGTTTGCAGCATGAATGGGTTCTTTGGTTTGCAGCGTGAATCGGAGTACTGACTGATTATGGTTTGCCGCGTGAATTGGTGAATCAGTGAATGGGTTTGCAGCGTGAATGAATGGCAGAATGGGTTCTTCACTTCTTCAATGGTGTGTTTTACTTTTAGGGCCGGCCAAGTGCCAACCCAGTTAATAAAGTGCTAACATTCTTTTCTTTTTCATTTTTATTTCCTGTTTTAAAATTTTTTTTTTTTTTTTTTTTTTTTGAGTGGGGGCACGTGCCCCCACGTGCCCCGGTCTAAATCCGCCCCTGGTCATAGTCACCTATATTTTAATTGAGTAATACTTTGATCAACAACTAAATCAATAGCACAATGATTATGGTTACCACATGAAAGAACCAAAAAAATGAGACAATACAGCGCATTTAACAAGTAATTAAAAAAACTAGAAACTTGACTCATTAGACAACTGCACACATATCACCTTATTCACCCGAGAACTAGAACACTCCTGATCTTTGCTGGAAGAACTTGATTCTTCCTCACCCTCGGACGGTTGATACTCATCATCATCGCTACAACCCTTCTTCTTTTTTTTCCCTACTGGTACTTCCACCCATTGTCCTTCGAGGAGAACAAAACAACGAATCCGATAGGCTATTTAACCCCACAGCATTTAATCTTCTATTATTCTCTTGAATTTTGTTTCCCTTAGCAGCTCATATTCTGTTTTCCTCCTAGCCAAGTAGCCGGGCTTCACAAAAAGATTGCCATCTTTGGGCATCTTTGGCATATATATATGACACAGAACAAATGGCCTTAATTAAAAGCATAACATAATGTTGAAAATGAGATCTACTATTTGCAGGGCAGTATATGTTTAACTCAAGAAACTCTAAGCCTCAAGAATCAATAGATAAGCAATTATTTAGTTTTGGCCCAAGTACAAGCAAACAAGCAGAGAAACATAAACACAAGGATGCACAAAAATCAATTAGGAGATAAGCCAAGTGAGTGCAAACAAGGTATAAAGGACTTAGTTCCATTCGCTCAAGGTAAGATGAAATGAAATTTTTAACAAAAAAGAGTTGGCTTGTTGCGGCAACTAGAGATTGGCTTGCTAGTGAGTAGAGACAGGCTTTGTGCTAGTAGATAAGCTACTTGCAATTATATTAATAAAGGATTACCTTTCCGTCATTAAAACTCAGATACAATTGGAGTCACTTGACATGGGGCATCTCTATTTGATCCCCGGGTTGGCATTGAAGAAAGAGAGTTCCACTTAAGTTTCATTCCGTAACTAAAACACACATTATTTCCTTTAAGGGGCTCCCCAAACTCTTTCTATTGCGGGCTTGAGCGTCTACTTCTTTGTCCGTAATCACTGCCTTTCAAGGTGTATACTTAGAGGTTTTTGACTTCTATTTTTATTGGTTCTGCTGGTGATGTTCATTTGCTGCGCTTCCACTGCTGTCTTTTTTGTTGCTACACCTGCATATATTTGCTTGTCTTTTGGTTATGATGGAGAAGATTAAGGGTGACCTTTTGGATGAAAGCTTCTTGGGAACATAACCTTATTCCATTAATGTTTTCATTTGCTGCTGCTAGAACTTTATGATATAGTCTTTTATGCTGCTGGGGTACTTTATGAATCATTGCTTCTTCTGGTTTTGCTGCTTTTATGAGGCTGAGCTTTATGCTGTGGAAGTATGTTATTCGAATGATTTCTGGAATGTTCTATTATGATGCTGGAGTAATCATTTCTGGATCTTATTGCTACTTCATCCATTTTTTGGTCCGCACTACCAGATCCTATGAGCTGTTATTCATTATTTATTGATTCTTCCTAATCTATATGAGATGAATGCTATTTCTGCTGCTGAGTACATTTGGTTTAGCATATTTTAAGAGGATTTATTGTCTATGCTGCTGATCATCTACTTCTGAGTTCACTAAGCTACTGCATAGCTGCTGCATTGGCCTTGAACTTTTGCACTTATCTGCATTAGCTTCTGGTCATTAAAGTGGAGTTTTTGCCGCATTATTTCTGTGGTATTATTGATGCATATTGTTGCTGCAAGCTCAGTATTGGAGGCTGCACTTGAATTGGTTGATAAATACTCGGTTCCTGTGGAAATGTGGATTGATTCCTGCTGATTCATATATTTTTACTTTCTGGGCTCTGTCTCATCTCTTGGGAAAGCTATTGGAGGCTTTAGGCTATATTTCTTTGTGCAATAGCTGCATCTCTGGGATTTTCCTTTGCTGTTCTTGGTCTTTGATATTAACCACTGAAAGACCGCACTCTCGGGGCTGCATTCTTGTATGGTTGCTGCTTGCTGCAATAGGCACATCTCTGGGATTTTCTTCTGCTAATCTTGGTCTCTGGTACCAACTACTGGCAGTCACCACACTCGGGAAAGCTGTTGGTCTTGTTGTGGAAGCTGCTTGCATGGAAGGAGGCCTACTTGGCATTTTGTTTTTCCAGGATGAGGCTATAACTTGGCTCCCAAAGGATGTGTATCATCATTGAAGCTCAATTCTCTTGGTTGTTATTCACTTCTGCTGCTGATGATCCAGTCATTGCATTTCTCTTATAGTGTAATTGCAAGTTGGCTTGTGTTCCTCTTCTGGTTGTCCCCTTGTCAACCTTTTGTTATTTCCCTTTCGGGTCCGTGGTTCTTTCCATGGTCCCTTTAAAGTTTGTAATCCGTTTTCAAAGATTAATAAAATTCTTTTTGCCGTGCAAAAAAAAAAAAAAAAAGGTGTATACTTAGAGCAAAAGGAATAAAACCCAAGTTCACTTTGTTGTTGGATACCATGGAAGTACTTACAGCTAGGCCTTCTTGCACTTCAAACCCTTCTTTCTTTTGCTAGAGTTTAAGTGAGTGAATGTGTGTAAGTCATTCATAAGTGTTCTCAACATCCAAAATACACCCATCTATAGAAAAAAAAAAAAAAAAAAAACCAACAAATAAAAGGAACACAGAAAACAAAACCAAAGCCTACTTTGAGATTTACATGTCTCCAGTTCTTACCATATGACTCATATTCTAGTAACTTAAGCGGTACATTCAAGTTAAGCCAAGAAAAACAAAAAGCCTAAAAATTCTAGACTCCACGCAAGATTTCGGTGATTAAGCTCTAACTACTCTTCAGTACTTTTAAGAATCTAAGATTATTAGCTTCATGGAAACGAATAAGTTCAACATATATAAAGCAAAACATAATAAAATAGTAGCATCCGGTGTGGCTACATGGCTAAGGTGGAGGATTTAACTCAATGGAATAAAACAATTGGGCCTATAGATGCTAAATTTCTAGGACATGAGTAGGAATAGAACTATGGAAAGAATAACCATAAGGACAACCACTGAAAACTACCGCTAAGAATGTGAATAGAAAGTGCATATATCTCCGAGAAAGTATATTGACATCCATGAAATGTGCATTGATATCCGAACTAGTTTGTCATTATATGCATATTATCTTCCACATATTTGGAGGAGGTTAGCAAGACCCTTTTAGGAATGGTAGATAGGTTTAGAAATTTTGTTATTGTAGTAAGTCTCTTGGCTAAGGTAGTTGAGTTGATTAACATATTCACTCTTTTCATAAGAGAGAGAGAGAGAGTATCTCTTTTTTCCTATAAATCCTATCAATTTACGAGTTATTCGATTGTGAAAGGGAGTTGTTATTTGCGCGTAAAGCGATCATGTTCTTGTTCACGTTCTTCTTAGAATGATAAAAAAAACTTGACCAAGCTGAAGGGTATTAAATTCTACCAGTTAGTGGTCTAACTTGTTAACCTTTCCAGTTTCTGTTCCTTCCCATGTGCATAAGTAGTAATATTTTGGGGTTCGAATATGAACAAAAAAAAAATGGAGGATAAAAATCAAGCATGCACTTGAATAAAGTTTTGAGTAGTATCAAATCGAATCACGGCTGACGACGCACAAGACACAAGATACCAACCAAATGACCAATGTTATATATTAATTTTTTTCAATGCCTAAAATAGCAACATCGATTACTAGTTCTACGAAAGATTGCAAACTTCAATTGGGGATTTTTGTACACGTGCACCATCATCCCACACCATCATCCCAAGCCACTGATTAGTGATTTTGTTTCTTTCGAAAAAAGGGCTAGCCGTTCAAACAAATATACCCCAAATTTCCACTATAGAGGATAACAAGATAAACTGTTAAAAGGAAAAATTAGGGCTTTTCAGATAGGCATCAATGGTGGGAAAGAAGAAGAATGATGCAAGAGAGAGGAGGAGGGTAAATTACCAGTAATGCTACAGCATTCAAGGCACCTGAAGGAAGCTGAAACCCTAGTTATTCAATCGATTTCAGCAAAAATTAGAACACGATCAGGGGTGAGAGAGAGAGAGAGCTCGGCCTTGTTCGGATACATTTTTTGGAAAAGTTTTTTGGGAGTTGAAAGTTTCAACGCAGTGTTTCCCTCCATAAGTCAGAGGTCAGAGTTGAAAGTTAACTCATTGTGTCAGACAGAGAGATAGATAGAGAGGATAATAGCCGTTAGATTTGAGGGGGCCCACTAGCTTTCCTGGTAAGCACGGGAACTCTTTCCCAGTCATTGCGGTCAAAACAAAAAAAGGTTTCAGTGGAGCCCAGCCCAATCAAAGTTACCAGAGGTAGGGAGAAATTTGAAATTTAAAATTGGAACTTCCAAAAAACCTAAAAATGTATCCGAACAAGGCCCTCACCTTTTCTGTTGATAGAAGATCGACCATCCGGAGCACAAAGGGATAATTGCCATTAAAAGTGATAATTGGCGTAGTGACACATGCACATAAAATAGTTTACCAAAGCAATACCCCATATTAACTGAATTAATCTCTCCTCTCCACTAGAAGTCCAAATTTTTAAAGGGATATACAATTAATTAATGCATTTAATTAGATTTTCAGTGATACCTTCGATATTCTATATGAAAAAACTACTTTTATCTACTTCAAATGGTGGTTTGTGGAAGTTTACAATACTTTTTCATTTGAATTTTCCAAGAGGGCAACCGTTTTGAGATATCCAAAACTAGAACATAGGACTAGCATTATGGAACGGAATGAGTATTTTAATCCAACTTTAACTAAAATGAAACGTAGAACACTGATAATTGTCATATTCTTTTGAAATGTTCACGATAGTGTAAGTTCGACAATGCAAGCATCAAAAAGATGTGATGCTAGATCAATATTGATTTTGCCCCAAGTCCTACACATTATTAGCAAGTTAAACAAACAAGGAACAAGAGTTTATTGGTCAAACAACAGATTTGTTTGTAAATCAAGATCAAGCTACCTAAACTAGGGTCAATTGTGTAATTAATAGCTTATTAGGAATATAAAACACAATTACTAAGAATTAAAAACATGGGTCACTTAAATAATCATCCTTTTACTCATTTGAAATTAGAAAATCATCCTTAGCCTTTTTAGGCGTTATGTTTCCATCCCGAGATTCAAATAAAGATTTTTTGGATGGAAACATAATTAATTTTGCTGCTGTTCTTGATATTTTCATCCAAAAATTCTTGATCCAGTAATTATGGTTAAAATTTTTTATGGTGCCACATGCGCGGGCCAAATTCATAAAGGAAAGCGATTATGGTTAAAATCAAACTAGTAATCATGTCAATGGTTTTTGACATTTTTTACCATGATTTAAGATGTTAATTCAATAATTATTACCATGTTTACAAGTACAAGGAGAAAGTACATACTCCTTATCTATATATGCCCGCACAGCGGCTGTTTTGATCTTTTTACCATGTTTTTTTATCGTTTTTTTTTTCATTTTTACCATGAAATTATGGGGTTGATATGTTTTACCATGATTCTTTGAATCATGGTAAAAATCAAATACAAAGCATAAAATATGGTAAAATCGAGTAATCATGGTAAAAATTAAAATGGTTGAGATAATGAGCCAGTAATATGGTTAAACATGATTCCAACAACAATTACGATAAGATATCATCCTCTTTTGGATTTCCAGCATTTCGAATTCCTTGATATAAGAAAAGCAAGCTTGTTCGAAGAAGAAAGTCATAAGAAATAGAATATAGAAAGAGAGAAATGCTTTATATAGTGTTAGAAGTATAACTCATAGCAAGACTAAGTCAAAGCAGGAAATCCGTAGTTATCTAATAGGAAAATCCTTAGTCCTATAGATTGGCAAAGGGATTCAATGTCTTCCTATAGATTCGAATCCCAGACCTCCCCATTGATACGCGGGTACAACCAAATGGGCTATAAGCCACATCTAAAAGAATTCTATAGTTAACCAATCCTTGATTTATCGGAAAAGTTATAAATTTGGAAATCAATCAAACGAGAATCCTAATTGTAAGAATCAAGTTTCGGAGTTCTTTGTTTTGGCAATTCCGTTTGACAAAACACACATTTACATCGAGTTGTAATTTATTTTTTAGAGTGTCTGTTTAGGTGTGGAAAGGAATCATCTCTTTATGTAATGGTTGAGAGTGCGATAGTATGTATTTTAGTGGTAAGTTGAGTAAGTTATTTTACTATTTCAGAAGTTGCTCAAGACTTGCTCGAGCAACATGTCCAGCAACTCTTCTGTCAAAAATAACTCCAAGACTTGCTCGAGCAACCTGTCGAGCAAGTTGGGCGCGGATAGCTATCTATCAATACCGATGTGCTAGGGTTTTTTTTATTATCTCTCATACTTACAGCAACCGCACTTTTTGGGAAGAGAGAGAAAAATGTTTCTTGATCTTTTGAGTGATTATAACCTTGGAGTTTCAACACAATCGAACAATCGTACAACTACATGTTCATCTCCAAGAAATTCTCTACAACCTAGAAGTGATTTCTAGCGAATACTTTTGGTGGGATTCCGAAAGTATCCAAGGAAGGCTTGTGCGATTCAAGGCGTTGGCGATCAAGATCACTGGGTGTGGTGTACGTGTGACTCGGCAGGTGATACTTAGAACGTTGTGAGGATTTACATCGTTTGGATAGGTATATCTGTAATTGCACAATGAGTATAGTGGTTTTGATTCCTTCCCGTGGTTTTTTACCCATTTAGGATTTTCCACGTATATCTCTGTGTTGTGGGATTTGACTGTTTGCGTGAATTTCTGCTGATAGTATTAACTAGTGATTCGCATTCATACTATTAGGGTTTTTACGGATTTTTAGGGAACCCTGGTTTTTCACTTATTTAAAAGGCAGTGTATAATAATCCCATTACTTGATTTGGGGACATTGAGAAAGAAGTTTAACTATGGGAGCCTATAAAAATCAACGAAATTTTAGATTTGCATCTAATTAATCAACGAAACATATTTTCTAAACAAATCCCGAAAGAATAAAAACTTACCATTATCTAGCGGGCCCAAGTCCAAGGGGGGAAATTAATACTATAAAGCACTCTTGGATTATGCAAACTTAGCCTTACATTTTCGTTATTTTAGACTGTATATGTGACCTCTTTTTTCCTTACCAATACCGTGATTTGACCACATCAATTTCTTAAAACAATGCAAACTTAGTTCATTTCAAATTTTTTTATCTATATATGCGTTTTTGGTTAATAGTAAGCAATTGTTGGATTAATCGTGCAGTGCCGATAGATATTGTTCTTTACTATAGTCGGCAGGTCTTACAATTGGGTTTCTTTGAAATTATGGGAGGAAGGTCACTCATTACTTCATTATAAGGTTCGGTTCTATTCAAGCTTAACGGAAAAATCCTTTAAGTAGTTGTCCAATTGTGTATCCGATTGCATCACTCACTGCTATTCTTAGAGTTTGACACAACAACATATCTTAATTTGTCTAACCCGTGCAAACTTAGCCTAATTTGTTATTCTTATTTTAGCTATTTATAGGCTGATTTTAATGTCAATATGTATGCCTATTGTCTTAATGGTCCAAATGGTAACATGAACATACAGAAAAGTAATATTTTTGTATTATTATAATCGTTTTAGTTTTACCCTTTATCTGGGTTCTTGCTCATGTCAGTTATTAAGCTCTCTTCATTAGCTATCCATTCTCATTCACTGGTTATTTTTTTAATGATATACGTAACCTACTTTTACAGAATGAAACGCGGGAAATTTAATGCAAATATCAGAATTGAAACAGAAAAGACAACTTTTTTGAATGGGGAAAAATGAACAAAGATTTGCACTATGCATGCATGCGTGGAACAACTTTGCATCCAAAGGTAAGCGCTGAGTTTATGTAGTTTTAAGTTTTATGTTTTCTGATATGTATATGTAGTTGTATGTTTTTTCTTTTTTTTTTGATCGGCAAAGAATTTTATTAATCTTTGGAGAAAATATACAAAGATTAAAAGGACTAAGGAAAAACGGTATCACAACGGCCACTAGCATCCCAACTAGGTTGGCACCCTAGAGACCGACAATCAAATGCCCCAAAGACCTAAAAGACAGAGAGCGAAAACTATACAGGAAATAGAATTGGCAAGGGGCCAACCTAAGACCAAGCTCCTAAAGAGGAAAACTAGAAAGCATACAATGAGGAAAGTCCAAAACAACCAGCTGAAACCAAAAAAATCAATACATGCAGTCATTGCAACAAAACTCAAAAGCTGGAGTTGCTGAATCCTCAGGTCCATTTAGTCATCATCTGCAACCTTTGCTACCTTTAGTTTTCTGATACCTTGAAGACACCTCTTGAAATCCTCAACAGTGTACTCTTTCAGCACAAAATTTGCTTTAGTCCAAAAAGCAATTCGGGTTTGAATGTTTTCGACCAATTTATCAAAAACAAGCACCTTCTCCTTAAAAATTATCTGATTCCTTTCCAACCATAACGACCATAAAACCGCATAAAAACTGATTTCGCAGCAGCCTTTCTCTACATTTTTGAAGCTATTTGTAAACCACCAAATCATGAGATCATATATGTTACTAGGACTAACCCAAGTCATTCCCCACCAATTAATAATTTCAGACCAAGTATTCCAAGCCACCTTGCAAAGTAATAATGAATGCACAGCAGATTCTACTTCTAGCCCACAAAAGGCACATAAACCTACCACGGAATCATCAGCCCTATCATTATCAATAATTCCACGTTTGATAAGTTCACTACCTGTAGCTATTTTGCCTTGCAAAGCTTGCCATACAAAAACTTCTACTTTAAAAGGGCAAAGATTTTTCCAGAGTTGCTTACAGTGAGGTCCAATGAAGTTGTGATTATTATAGGAATAATCCCATCGATCATAGAAGGATTTAACCGAGAACATACCAGAATTGCTATCCCAATTCCAATTGAGAGAGTCCAATCCGTTGTAATCCAATACCTGAATATTCAACATCTGTTTCAGCACCTGGAGTTGTCCTTCTTCCCAGAGAAATAACCCGTTGTCTTGTTGATATGTTAATTTCTTTAAAATAATAGCCCATTTGTTATCATTTTAAGTTATATTTTGGCTTTCTTAATTATTTACTTAAAAACAATTAGAAAAATGAATTACATGTTTGGCACAACCTTTTACAAACTCCATGCATATACATAGCACGGGTTTTAGGCGAAACGTGGATGCGGCACGTGGCAACAACTTATTGGATTGAGATGAAAATTATAAAGTCACGTAACACGAACATATTACATTTAAATATTCCATAAATCTTTTACGAATTTCGAAATAAATAATGACTTGTTGTATTCATAGATCTTCTCATGGAAAAAAAATAGATGTCTAGGGAAAGTAGGAAAGCACCTTCGGTTTCAAAGTATTTGATTTGATTATGAGATTACCCTTGTCTCTTTAGGGTTATAGTATATATATAAGGCCTTACACTCTCGATAAATGAGAAAGCAAAGCTTCTCCCACATTGAGAGCTCTGAGAAGAAAACATGGCCGCACAATCAATGATTTAGTCTCAGCTTTGAGTATGAAGTATGGAAATCTTTCCGAAAAGGTAAACCCTACACTACATTCTCCCACTACTCCAAGTAGTTGCCCTGCTATCTTAGCCCCAACACCGTATGGCAACCACTCACTTCATGCACGGAGAGGAAGAAGGGCATGTGTTGAGGTAATGGAGGTTCCGGCCATGAGGGCAATTGCTCGACTCATGGGACTGTAAGTAGAGCTAATCTATTTCCAAATTTTAATTGTTAGTTAGTAATTCTATTTTAAATCTGTTGCAATTGTTAGTTAGTACTTCTGTTTTAAATCCGAGTGGTATATAAAGGCCCCTCATGCAAGTCGTATAACGAATTGCAAAAAAACGCAGTCAGCATTAGTTTCTTCTTCTTCTTCTTCTTCTTCTTCTTCTTCTTCTTCTTCATCTCCTCTCTCTCTCTCTCTCTCAGGATGATGAAGTCTACTGAAAAGCGAATAGAAGACTCATAAATTTGCGCATATCATAGAGTAAGTTTACAGTTTTGTTTCTTGACTTATATTAAACTATAAAACACCAAAGCTGTTGGAATATATTTTTAAGTTTTCACCTTAAAATCCTTAGGCATGTCTATGACAAGTGACGATAGTCAAACCACTCTTCTTTACGAGGCCTATTTCCACGACCACGATAATTTTCTAAGCGGTGTTTGTCGCCTTTGTATGTGACATGAATCCCGTCATGTTTTGATATCCCGAATCAACCACATAATGTTTTCCTAAACAATAATCATACCTCAATCATAAGTAAAGAGTTCAAGGATATAATAATGGTGTTATTGTTAGTAGATGACAATAGACAAGTATATCATACCTTCTGGAGGTAGAGGGAATCCCATTTCAGAAATGGACCCCTCCAAGAAGGATCATCATGTAGTAGTTTCAGAGCCTTTGTATAAGAGGGTCCGTCTAGATCTTCGAATGATTCTACAATGGCCATACACTTATTAAACTTAGCATGTGAGTCAGCTTGGTCTCCACGAGGCATAGACACGCTCTAATTTCAAGATTTAGTTGAATAATTCTTTTCCATTATGTCCAATTTCCTACGGCTACTCTCGACAAGTCCCTCCAAAGCTGTAGTAATATTTACAGATACTGAATCCCTCTTCTTATTCTTTTTTCCCTTCGGATTGCTAGACTTGGATTTACTTTTTTTGGTGATAGCTATGTTCTCAACTTAAAGATTATCAATGTCCTCTTGTTTCACCTGGAATTCTGGATCAGAGCTATCTATTCCAAAAGGGGTTCCAACTGAAGGGTGAGCATGGACACCTGTGGCAGTTGTATCTCCGAGTATGCGGGACAATGCTTGGTAGTGTGGGAATCCCTGTCTTCTGAATTTCTTGGCCTTAACATTAACCTAATGAAAAAAGGGTGACCTATATTAGCAGGGAAATAGAACGTCGTTCGAAGATTAAAAGAAAAAACCCAATTATTTTTTCTAACCTTGTACAGTCTTTCCCAAGTCTCCTCCTCACAAGTCATAGTGCCAAGCACAGCATCCCAACCCACGCCAGTTTGCTTACACAACCTCGTAAATTTGGTGTGCAAAGTTTTGAGAGCATTGTACTTGTTTTTTATTTGGTCTTGGGTATACTGATAAGAGGTTTGAGCAACAAGCTTTTCCCTAATCTTAGTCCAAGCCTTCTTGGTAAAACACCCAGTTTGGCTACTACTGTATGTTAACTCTCTCTGTCCAACAATTTGGATGCAACGAGTTGGGCGAGGTATGGAATTTGTAAGGGTGGTCTGGGATTGAGGGATTTATCAATTCAAAAAACAAGATATGTATCAGTTAAAAAACAAGTTCATTAAGAAACTGATCCAACAAAACCAACCAGATACCAAAAAACAGAGACCAAAAGTTCTTCCAATACCTTTCATTCATGAGAAGAAGCCAGGAAGTTTCTAATTTACCCAAAAAAGAAGAAGAAGGCAATGGAACAGTCGCTTCTTCAATCTGTGAGTGCCTTACACATATTTGAAGTCAAACTGCTTCGCCACATAAGGTTCAAACTGCTTCACCACATAAGGTTTAGAGCGATAAAATTTGACCAAATCTCCCACCTGCGGTCGGTAAGAGTGGAAAAATCTTTCTTCGAATATAACAATGATCTGCTCTCCGACTTCAATCTGCATATCATACTCATTACCCACTTGTTCAATGATGCTTATGACCTTTCACGAATAGTTATACCTATTCATCTAAACCCAACAGTCACACTATTTAAATCCAATAGTCATGTCTATTCATTTATCCTGAATAGACACACCTTTTGGTTTAAACCATTTAAATCCAATGGTCACGTCTATTCATTTAGCCTAAATAGTCACAACTTTTAGTATAGTCATGTCTATTCATTTAACCTGAATAGACACACCCTTTACACTAAAATCTAATAATCATGTCTATTTATTTACCTGAATGGGCACACCTATTGGATTAAAACCGTTTGCCAATTACAACATTTAATATTCATTAAATATTTTGGAAATGTTCCAACACTCCGTTTGTCACAGTAATGTGTCAAGGAGAACAAATTGGTTACATGCAGGTCTGCAGCCCAAGTCAATGATCTCTTCCACATGCCCGTGGAGGAGAACAATGCGGTGATTGGCATCATCAATCAAGTGGGTAATGAGTACAATATGAAGATTGAAGTCGGAGAGCAGATCATTGTTATATTCGAAGAAAGATTTTTCCACTCTTACCGACCGCAGCTGGGAGATCTCGTCAAATTTTACCGCTGTAAACCTTATGTGGCGAAGCAGTTTTAACCTTATGTGGCGAAGCAGTTTGGCTTCAAATATGTGAAAGGCACTCCTAGATCGAAGAAGCGGTTGTTCCATTGAACCAAACCCGATGCCTTCTTCTTCTTTTTTGGGTAAATCGGAAACTTCCTGACGTCTTCTCATGAAGAAAAGGTATTGGAAGAACTTTTGGTCTCTGTTTTTCAGTATCTGGTTGGTTTTGTTGGATCAGCTTCTCAATGAACTTGTTTTTTGACTAATACATATCTTATTTTTTGAATTGATAAATCCCTCAATCCCAGACCACCCTTACAAATTCCATACCTCACCCGACTCGTTGCATCCAAATTGTTGGACAGAGGAGGATTATTAGGGTTTTTGTATTGGAAGGATTTTGGAAGAGGGACAAGTACTAAGACAAGAGTGGGGAAGTTAGCACTTTGTATTATACTTGGACACAAACTTCTTTTTGGCATAGCACAAAATGACTAGGGCCCATCCATATTTATACTACTCATGGAAGGTCCTTGATTTTTTTTACAAGATAATATCTAGGTAGGTTCTAGATTTACACGTGATAATACATACAACTAATATCTAGGATAATTCTTAAGACTTTTCTAGACATCTTCTAGAATCTAAGTATTCTAGAACTCTTCTAGAAACTACATACATCTTCCTCCAAAATATCTTCTATTTTGAGCTTTTTGTATTGGGCTTGTATTGGGTTTCATCTATTATTTTTTCTTGGGCTTCATTTTTTTTTTTTTTTGGAACCAAATCAAGTTTATACTTCAACACAAACCATAAAAAACTTGGTCATGATGCTCCTGACATTATTCCAAAAATAACTAGGAGCACGGAACACTAAAAGAAGATAGATTTGGATTATAAGAAGAACAAGCTTAGCCAGAACTACTCTCACAGAAAAGGGCAGGAAGAGCTTTCTAGCGAGGGCGGAGTTAAGCTTGGGCTGAGGTGGACTTGCAAAAAACCAAAAAATAAAAATTAAAAATTATAGTGTAAAATTTAGATCCAACACGTTTTAGCCCACCCCAAAATTTCCAGCCCATAATGGTCCAAACTAACAGCCCAGCCCAACCCAAGAACCCACAACCCGGTCCAACTTGTAATTAAAAAAAAATCAAGGGCTTCTTCCAGGCCGGCCCTCTTTTGGGATAGTGTTCCCATCTAGACCCCGCGTCACACTCTTCCCTGGCCTTTAGGTCCCGGCTCTTTTCACGCGCGTACGTTTCCCTCATACTTTTTCTTTTCTCTCTCCTGTACGGAACCAAAATTCAACCAATCAGAATTGCACAGTAGAAAACCCATTACAGCTTTCTGTGACATCATCCTAATCCATTCTGCCACCAACCACCTGACACCTCTCTCTCTCTCTCTCTGTCTCTCTCTATCTCTACTTTTTCGGTTTTTCCTATCTCTATTTTATTTTAGATTTTAAAATAAAATAACTTTTATTATATATATTCATTTTTCATAAAAATTATATATTTGAATCCTACTCAACGAGATCTTTAAAACAAGATCCACATTGAATATGAAAATATGTACATAATAAAAAAATTTATTTACACCATTTAATACAAAATTCACACCTAAAAATACAGAATTCACACTCTCCAGAATAAAAAAAAATCAAAAAAAATCACCCATATCAAATGCAGAATTCAAACATTCTCTACACAACTTGCACCCTAAAAAAAAAATACACAATTCGCACCCCAAAATGAAAGAATTCACATCCTCAAATGTAAAATGTACTCCATCTAAAATGAAAGAATTCACACATGTCAAATGCAGAATTCACACCTCTAAAAGAAAAGATTCTTACCGAAAAAATAAAAGAATTCACACCCTTCAAAATACAGAATTCACATCGTCCAAAATAAATAAATAAAAATTCACCCACATCAAATGCAGAATTCACACATCTTCTATACAACGTACCCCTTAAAGAAAACACAATTCACACCCCAAAATGAAAGAATTCACACCTTAAATGGAAATTTCACACATCATCTACACAAACTCACTCTCCAAAATGAAATAATTCACTGCCCTCAAATGCAGAATTCACACCCTCCAAAATGAAAGAATTCACATCCTCCAAAAAGAGAAGTCTACACCCAAATTTTTTTTTATACACATACTTTCATATTCAATATGGGTCTTGTTTGGTAAATGTCGTCGAGTACGTCCTAAAAAGGTAAATTTTATTAAAATTAGATATGTAAAATTAAAATTATAAACATTTAAAGTTTTAAAAGATAAAGAGAGATAGAGAGAGAGATAGGAATGGGGAGGAGAGAGAAAGGAGTCGTACTCCACATTCCACACGAAAGTAGAGGCTACTAAAGTAGAAACGAAAAGTTTTTCCATTGTACAGCTGTCTTGGTCCACGTGATTCATAGCCAAATTCGTGTTTCTTTTTCCGTAGAGAAAAAGTGGGTCGCTGCGCGCGTCAGCGTCTGTGGGGATTCGTGTTTCTTTTTCTGTAGAGAGAAAGTGGGCCGCGCGCATCAGCGTGTGTGGGGTTTTTTTGGAATTAAAGTACATTAAAGTGCTTGGATGGGACAAAACACTAAAAACAGGACCGGCCAGTCATTTCCTGAAAAATCAAACCCAAAAAATAAAAATAAAAAAGGAAACGAAATGGGATATGTATCTGATGGGTTTTGCACTCTCTGGTTGAGTCTAGTGATCAGTTAAACTGTGAGGATCCAAAAGCATTTTTTGCTCTCTTCTCTCTAAGATCCCCAACTCAACTGATCATCACCAATGAAAAACTTATAAAAATACAAACAAGAAGCCGTCAAGTGCAAAACTTACAAAAATACAGATGAAAATGCAGACAAGAAGAAGAATGGAGCAACCTTTGATTCTTCTTTCTCTTTCCTAGTAGCTCGTGAACTCAAGTGAAAGAAGAAGAAAAGTTTGGTTCAGATCAGATCTGGGGTTTTTCTAGAAGTGGTGGATCTACCTTCTATCTTTACACGCCATTTTAACTTCTGTTGTTCTACAACTTTTCCCCTTGAATAAACAAATGCTGGTTTTGGGAATATGACTATTGAAACCAGGGGCAGACCTGGGGGGGGTGCGGAGTGGGTGTTCAGTCCCCGCACTCCCCCCAATTTTCAACATATTTTCAATTTTTTCAGTGTATTTTTAGTACATTTTTAATTTTTCTGTATATTTTCTTTGGAGTGGCCCTCCGCAGCTACAATCCTGCGTCCACCACTGATTGAAACAAAGAAAGGGAAGATAAACTTTACCGCTGGAATTGAATAGTTGCACTGGAATGTGCACTAATCTTTGGAAGATAAGTTAGGGTGTAACAAGAGCACATCATTATTCTACTCCTAGTCTTTTTAAGTCTTATTTTCATGTTTTTTTTACTACAAATCAATTTTTTAATCATTCAGCGTTAATAGTGTTGGGTTATAAAAGAAAAGAGGCCACGTTTCTACCTACATATAATATATTTGTTAATAGTGGTTAGCAGAGGTAAATCCAAAACGGTATCCGATACTGGCCGATGTAGTACCCATTGTCGATACGGGATTCAGAACCTTAACTATCACTAGTGTAACAACACCGCCAACATAGCAACAATCGTTCTCAGCCATCCAATCTGAAAGCGTTTTGTTTTTGTTGTAAGTTTATTGGACATTAGTTATAAAGCTCTCTCTCTCTCTCTCTCTCTCTCTCTCTCTATATATATATATATATATACACACACACACACACTCACACTCCATCTCAGCCATAGAAATGAAAGGTTGAGATTGAAACTTAAATGAGCGGCTTTCCCATGTCTTTTCCCTCAAAAACTGAACCCTCTCTGTCCCTCTCTCTCCCTCTCCCCCAAATTGTGACCTCATTGTTCTCTCCCTCCATGACTGACCTCTCTCACCCTCAAGGACAACGAGCCGCCGCTGCCAACTAGAATCAAAAAATTAAAAAAAACATCACGAAAATGATTTTAACCAATATTAAATCCATGATTTCTGAAAAGGATGACAAATCAAGTATGAAATCTCAAGTTTCTAACAACTTGTAAAATTCAGTACTAGAATAATTGATAAATATCACACTAAGAAAATTTCAAAGATTACGGTTTTGATGAAACCGTGATAAAGAAATGCAAAGTGAGTTTTTAATGTCACTTTGTTAATAAAACCGTAGTGATTAATCATATTTATCACAGGTTTAAAAGAACTATGATTATAATTGCTTAATTTAATCACATTTTCTTATAAGTGTGACAAAATGTGTTTATTCTTACCACGCTTTGTTACAACTGTGAAAAAATGTGTGTATATTTACCACGTTTTGTTACAACCGTGACAAAATGTATTTATATTTGTTAAATCTTATCGAAAGCGTGTAAATCATACAAGACTTACATAATGAAGCGCAGCGGAATATTTGAGCTTTCGGTGATCGACAAACCGAGACCCGCTCTACAAGCACAATCCGTAACCACGAACAAGAACCCGAACACAGTCTTCAATCCTCGTCGCGTAGAGAAGACTACCAGAGCCTACTCTTGCTATCCACACCGCAAATCCTAGGGTTGTAGATGGAAACCCTAGAGAGAGAAGATATTGATAGGAGAATATTTGTTTTGGGGAGAAGGAGAGAACTAGAACTCTGATTATTTTCTTGTGTATCTCTCATATATCTACAGGGCTTTATTTATAGACAAATTAAGTCCTAGAGTTTAAACTCGCTTTAAACTCTCCTAACAGATAAAGATAAGAGTCAATCTCTTATTATCCTTCTAACTAACCCAATCACTTAACCCATGTGGACGATCCGTGTGTATTGGGTCCGGTTGAACCGACCCATAAATACTAACATCTCCCACTCGTACACATTGGGCTCAAGTATCTCATCCGTATCAATCTTATCAATTCTCTCCTCATACGAGGAAATGAGGCGTTCGACCGACGAGGAAAACAAGCTAGGCAGGAGTACCACATTAAGCTTCCATCAGACTAACATGGTACATCACTCCAAAAGATCTCGTCATTTCCCTAGACAAATCTAGCCACATTGGATCGAGCATCTCAAATCCCTCTTGAGTCTCAGCTCAGAGCTATGCTCAACCCCCTTGCATTGGTGTGCTTCAAATTTCGAAATTACTTTTTATTTTACTATTATAGAGTAGATAAAAAGATACAAACTTGTGCCGGCACAAAGCACAACCAACCGCACAAACAAATGTGATACCAAAAAGTCTTCCTCGAGCCCTCATGTTAATTCATTTTAACCTTGCTGCTTTCCTAGTCATGCTCCATGGGACCCTGACATTTCGTGGTCTTAGGTAGTCAAGCTAGAGTAGCAACACAAAGTCTCTACTTCATGACATAGTCTCAAGTCAAGTAAGGGCAACGAGTAGTCATATAATGACATTTAGGGCTCACACAGTGATAGGAAAGGGATCCATCTATCACTCCTCTAAGTATGGTCGACAATAGCACATGTGGTATGTTCACATGCTACGGTGGAGTATCTATAAAGATTGTGTCACTCCAAAAACACCGTACAGATATAAGTCCAGTCGCTACTAAAAGCGCCTGACTTGAGACTCTCAAACTTGTCGCATACAATGCACCTCTTTAGGTCTTCATCTGGCTCAAACAAAGGCAATAAAAAATCTATGTTCGGTCAATAGTGACCTCATCTTGGTCCAACCAAGGTGACAATACCTTAAACTCATCATTTTTAAAGAGTTATGTCTCATCTCGCTCGCCCATCTGCGCCGAGGCGGGTTACCATGTGAGATGGTCAACCCTTTGCCTTAGGACACATAATTAGCATTGTAAGTGCTTAACTTAAACGCAACTTGATTTTATAATCACAATCAATTAGAATATAAAAACCAGTGCATTAACAATAAATATCCAAAAAAGTGTCTCAATAAAGCACAACTCAAATCCTACGAAGTCCCAGACTACAAACATGTGTCTGAAAGACATCCCTCGCTATAGGCTTGGTCAAGGGATCAACCACCATACTAGTCATGGATATATGCTTTAGGACCACCTCTCCTTGCGCAACCATATCTCGAATGTAGTGAAAACGAATATCAATGTGTTTGGATTTTCCATGATATTTGGGATCCTTAGCATAAGCAAGAGCAGCCGTACTATCACAATATAAAGTCACAGGCCTACTTGATCTAGGCTCTATGTCAAGGCGCTGTAAGAATCTCCTCAACCAAACAACCTCTTGAACAGCTGAGGAACAAGCTATGTACTCAAATTCCATCGTGGACAACGGGATACAAGTCTGTTTCACGCGATACAAGTACCTTTTTTATATAGGTTTCCTGACTCATGCCAAGAAACCTTCTAGAGCGATCTCTAAAGATCTTAATTCCAAGCACAAAATCAGCCTCACCCATGTCCTTCATCTCAAAGTTTGAGGACAACCACTCTTTAGTGGCGACAATCATATCCACATCATTCCCAGCTAAAAGGATGTCGTCGACATACAAAGAAAGGATAAGAAAACTTTTCTTGGACCGTTTAACATAAACACAATGGTCCTCTTCAATCATCGTAAACCCATTAGAAACAATGGCTCAATGAAATTTGAAATACCATTGTCTAGATGACTGCTTCAAGCCATAGATGGAACATTTCAGCTTGCAAACTTTGCGATCATGTCCCTTGGCCTCAAAGCCAACTGGTTGATCCATATAGATCTCCTCATCTAGTTCTCCATTGAGAAATGCAGTTTTAACGTCCATTTGAAAAAGTTCCAAATCCAGAAATGCGACCATAGCTAGAATGAGGCGAATAGAGGCGATTCCACCACTGGGGAGAAAGTCTCATCATAGTCTATACCCTCTTTTTGGGTAAAACCCTTCGCCACAAGACGGGCTTTATACTTGTCGATTGATCCATCTGCCTTGCGCTTAATTCTTAAGACCCACTTATTACCAATGGTCTTGCGCCCAGGCGGACGATCTACCAACTCCCACACCTGATTTTTCTCCATAGAAACAATCTCATCCTCCATAGCAGCTAGCCATTCTTTACAAGCAGGTGAAGATAAAGCCTCATTGTATGAACTTGGCTCATCTTCCTCTTGAGGAGCACACATGAAAGATTCCCCTTCAATCCCAAAACGACGACGGTGTATATTTCCACGTTCGCTCCTACGTTGTGGAGGATCTCGGGAATCAATAGTCTCTAGTGGAGTACTCCCACTAGGTGGCAAGTTACTCCCACTGTTCTCGGCGACCATAGGATGAAGATTTATATCCCCACCCTCACTAAGAACAGGTGTAACTTCCTCAGACATCTCATAAAGATTAAGATCCCCCCTCACATCACCTCTTCTTGGAAACTCATGTTCAATGAAATTCACATCTCGGGACTCAATCTCAGTCAATCCACCATCAGGTTGTTCGCATATCATAACATACCCTTTGGAATGTTCAGGATATTTTATAAAGATACCCTTTTTGCCTCTCGGATCTAATTTTCCAAGTTGCTGAGAAGGAATGCGCACATAACCCGCTGACCCCCAGGGCCTCAAATGGTCAAGGACTGGCTTCCTACCTGTCCATAGCTCATATGGTGTAGAAGTGACTGATTTGCTCGGCACACGGTTAAGGATGTAGGCCGCACTTAAGAATATATCTCTCCAAAAACTAATACGAAGATTAGCTTGCGCCATCATCGACCTAACCATATCTAACAGCGTACGATTCCTTCTCTCTGCAACACCATTTTGTTGTGGAGTCCCAAAAATCGTTAGCTGTCTTTGGATACCCTTATCCTCACAAAGCCCTTTAAATTGCTCAGATAAGTATTCGCGTCCACGATCTGTCCTTAGAACTTTTAGGGTTCTCTCTATTTGATTCTCAACTTCTTTAACAAATCGTATGAAACAATCTAATGCTTCCGGTTTATGAGAAATCAAATATACATATCCATATCGCGAATAATCATCAATAAATGTGATGAAGTAGCTGCCCCCATGCCGTGCCCTCACATTCATGGGTCCACAAATATCTGAATGTACTAGCTCTAGTGGACTTGTAGCTCTCACTGCCTTACCAAATGGTTTTCTTATTGCTTTTCCTGCCATGCAAGGCTCACATACTGGTAGGTTGACTTTAGAGAGTGGGCCTAGAAGGCCTTCTCTAGCTAACCTAGTCATCCTATCTTGCCCAATATGGCCTAACCTGGCATACCATTTCACAGAACTAGAAACAACATCATCATCATGAAAAGCCATAAATGTATTATCCAAAACATCTAAATCCAAAACATAGAAACCACCAGAAATAAATCCATGCCCAAACGGCTTATTATCTAGGTAGATAGAAAAACCATCTCTACTGAAATTAAAGGAGAGACCTAAGTCAACTAAAGCTACTACTGATATCAAGTTGCGTCGAACTCCAGGCGCATAAATTACATCATAGAGAATAAGTGTGCGACCACTTCGCAGCTTCAGCTAATAAGTGCCACCTCCTAGCACATCCTCAGCTGAACTATTCCCCATAAAAACACTCTGGCTTCCAGCAGGAATCCGGCGATACTCGATAAATCCTCCTCGATCTTGTGCTACATGTTTTATTACTCCTGTATCCACAATCCAATTAGGATTAGTATGAGCAATCAATACATCAGAGCAAACTAAGCAATCTGTGCGAGATTTAAAGTAAGATGGTACCTTCTGCTCAGTGCACTCAGGAGCGAAGTGTCTATTCTTCTGACAGTTGTAGCAAGTCACTTTGGATTTATCCTTCTTGCCTCCTCTCTTGCCTTTGCGGCGCTAAACACGTTCTTTTGGCGCATTATCTCCAGCTTGTCCCTGCTTAGCCTTCCCACCTTGCCTTTTGCTCTTAGACCCATTTGTCTTGCGCTGGCTAGGTTGAACCACGAAAGCCTCATTGCCTCGCCTTGCTTCTTGGAGCTCGGCTTCAAGCTCAAGATGACGTGCCGAATCACTAAAGGTTTTAACCATTTCATTATGCGTCATTGTGAGTTTAAAATGCTCCCATGGCTTATCAGGCAAAGACGTAAGCAAAGCAAGAATTTGCTGCTCATCAGTTAGAACATTACCAGCAGCCCTAAGGTCGCGTATCATAGCCGACATAACCCTCAAATGTTCAGGCATGGAATGTTGGGGGTTCATTTTATAACTGTCGAACTTCAATGTCAACGCGCGCAACCTAGTTGTTGTTGTGCCACCAAAAGCAATTTTCAGCTGGTCCCACATCTCTTGGGCCGTGGCGCAGTTTTCAAACTCGCCAATGAGATCATTGTGCATGCTCGCTGACATAGTAAAGCGCACACGACGGTCTTTCTTAACCCAATTTTGATAAGTTTCCATGTTTCGGCGGTGCTGGGCAATGGTCCTCTCTTCCGGGGCAGTCATAGTATTGGTCAAGGTTTCAAGTTCATCATCCTCATTAAAGAGATACTGGATTTTCTTACTCCACATGTCATAGTTTTTCCCATCCAGTTTCTCCCCCTTAAAAAGATCGGCAACAATTGTCTTCAAGGCCATTTCACTACATTCATTTGCGCATTGGAATATTTTTAGCACATTACAATTAATTTTATCCCAAAACCCTATTAAGCAAATAATAATTTTAACCATAGGCGGGGATCGAAAATTTGCTATGCTCGTAGTCATCACCCCAAC